>VWZG01002682.1:199056-314406 GCA_013396735.1 Grallaria varia
AATTAAAAAAAAATGCTGGATTGGTCATGTAACTCTGTTCCCAGGAACACATCATTGAGTAATTCCTGTACATCAAACTCTGCCATTCCCCACCAGTACAACTTCGTAGACAAAAGCAAGCCGAGAGCTGGGGGCTTTGCCCTCTTTGGCTCTTCCTGCACTGCAGTGTCACGCTTTCCTTCAGATCATAGACAGCTGCTGAGCAAAGCATTTACCTGCCGGGCCCAATGTTACAAGTTACATGCTCACATCTTAGATGTGTCATTTGTTTCAAGTTCCTCTTGTCCCCCTTTGACCCTGTTTCTGCTTCACAGTCACATAACGTGGCTCTCCCGGTTACTTTAAGGATCAGGCTCCTTGTACAAGGCAAGAAGCAGCAGATACCTGGCTGACCCTCACAGCAGGGACTCCAGAAATAAAATGCAAATTATGGGGCAAGAAGGAGATGGAGGGTAAATAAATAAGGCAGTAATTGCAGCACAGGGCACGAGGAACATAGTACAAGGATCCAGATCCAGTCCAAAGGAAGTTCATCAATTCAAAGTCACCATGGTCGGCCAAAGAAAGCAAACTTTCCTCCTGTCTGCAGCCCCAATAATTTCAATGGGATATGTAAGGTTGGTACAGCTGTAGGCCCTGAGCTCTTCTTGAATTATTTATTATCTCTAATAGTCTGTAAGGAGCAGACTGTAACATCTCATAGTGGTGCTCTACAAAGATCAAAGTCTTCAGAAAGAATCCACCTAGAGGGCTGCTGATTTTGGAAGGCAAGTCTAACCCACTTACTGCTCTGGGCGTTACATGAAAGCCCGCTTTGTCAGAGTAGGTGAAAGGAACAAGAGGGATTTTATTGTCTGGTAACAGGCACTATGGGAACCTGAAATATTAAGATGAACCGTAACTTTGGTTTTAACAATTAACAGCAGGACTTTTTCACTTGTATGACTTGTGTGCTTTGAAGCACTGAGCACTACAGATAACCACACAATGCATTGAAAAGCACAACACACAAAAGAATTAGGAAAAGAAAATGCCCTTTTAGTGAAGGAAAGGCTGGAGAAGCAAAATCACAGCCTTGTACCATTGGATTGCCAATTCAGCAAAAGGAAAGTAATGGGTATGAAAGCAAGCAGTTTTTAACCACACCACATGGGGCATTGTGTAAAAGGTACTGTGTGTTTCTGTAGATTTACTCAGCTACAGAGGAGAGAAACTCGCTGAAAACCTCTTAATAAAAGGAAGTCAAGGTACAGATTTTGGGGGCTTGTCAAACCCTAAAATGCTCATCAAATGTTAACTATAAAGCCCATGGAAATGAGCGATCACCTATCTGTTAATTAGAAAGCATCCTCTGTCAGTTATACTGACACTTTATATCCACAGTGTTGCTTTTCCTGATGACAGCGACACCTCCTTGTCATTTTTTCTAGTGCAGAAAGCAGACCCATCCCACCCAGCCCTCTGCTCAGCAAATCAGCTAGCTGTGCACGGGGACCCTCTCCTAATGAAACAATTATCTTTACCATGGAAGACAATAAGAAGAGGAAAACCTTCAACTTGGTTAGCGAAGAAAAAATTCAAATTGACTTCTCTGCACAGAAATCTCAGATAGAGTTAGCTAATTAATTCTAGTTAAAAACAGTTCGTTTCCCAGAAAGGAGGGTAGGGGCTATTATTGTTGAGAACAATAGCTGGTATCTGCTACACAGGAGTTGCTTAAAAAATATTGTAATTCGTACATTGGGAAGAAAAGTGTTCTGATAGTTCCTTTGACAAAAGTGGCGTGCACTGGATTTTTTTATGCTGTCACTACTAAGTGCTGCCTAAAATTTCTAAAAATATATGTCTTACCTTCCTAACTTGTGGAAAAAAATCTCTATTAGGCTTCATCTCGACACAGAAAATAAAGCTGGTTACCAGAAAGGTTGCTCCAGTTGGAGTAGCTGCTCCAGAAGAAGTGCCTGTGCATTGATTACAGTTCATATAGCAAATGTCTTGATGACTAAACATGGCACAAAGCCAAAGATTGTCATGCACTAAATCACTCACGAGAATGACTGAAGTAAAAAGACATGAATGACCACTCAGAGGAGTTTAGAACACTTCCAAAGGTGCCCAAGTGGCCAATATCCGAATGAAAAATAAGGTTAATTAGCAAACCAGCTAGAGGAAGATAAAGAAAAGAGAAAGTAAAGCAGGGATAATGGTAACAATGCAAATAAGCATATCCACATTAAACCCCAGATATTTAAGAAAATTAAAAAGGAAAACAAAGCCACAAATACACTTCAATGGCCTTCAGATTTGTGAATAACATGCTGGGTTGAAGTATGTCAAGTATAATACAAACTTTTAAAACAATTAAATTCTTGTGTTGTATATAAATGTTAGACTTGGGCAATTATGAAAAGTAGGCAGAAGTGTTCAATAAATATTTCATTCTTCCTTGGGTAAAAAAATATATTGATATCAAATCATGACAAAATACTTTTATTTCAACAGAGCAACAAGTGCCGATATTAATCAGCAGTTAATAAAGTTAAACATTTATTTAAGCATGTCTGTCTAAACTGCGCACGAGAGTTTGAAGGAACCAGCCCAGGAGTTTTCTGTCTTATTCATGCTGAGGTTTTTGATTCAGTCCTTAAGAAATGTGAATGTTAAAAGACCTAGTGCCTTTTAAAAGGTCTTGACATTCAGAGAAATGGTGTTCTGCTAGTGTGACCTCTGTACTTACAAGCTTGTTAACTTGACACTGATCCCCAGAAAATTAGGAATGCATGTGACATACACTCCGTTAATACAGAATGACAGAAGTTAATTCAAGCTTTGAATATCAATGTGGATTTATAGAAAACAGATTTGGTGAAACAGCTGAATGAAATTTTTTCATGGGTTTATATTTTTGGATGATAAAAAGACTAGTGTTGGTGTAATAACAGCAAACTTAAGTAAACAAGTGGACTTAAGACTGCATGACATTTTAAACAAAATATAACCACACAATATCAACACGGCATGTATTATGTGGACTAAAAGGTGCCAAATTGATAAAATCTCTCAATTTTCCAAGAAGGATATTTTACAGAGATTCGATCATCATTTTTTAATATCTCAGAAAATGTCATAATGGGGTTCTCTGACAGTTACTTCTATTTTTCTTCATTATGCTGAAAAAACACAAGTAACAAGGATACAATAGGTGGAAGTTAAAGTTAAATGCATGAGCAATTACTCACAGGAATGGCTTCCTAGGGGTTACAGTGGAGTCCTCCTCTATGCATATTTGAAAATTTCCAAAAATATTGCTCTATATCAGGCATACATGAAGTCAGCACAATCTTATGATTTGGGGTATGAAAAGGCTGGACTAAAGGAGGGCCCTACCTAACCTTAATTTTTACTTTGTTAATGTCAGAACACCTGCTTGGATAAACCTAAGCAGTGTGTGTGGAACCCTAGACAGAAACATAGATAAGGGAAAAATCATCTAAATTAATTTTCGTGCTGGCTTCAGTGGAGGCAAGATTAAGCCACAGATAATCTGCCTGCCCTGATCACCAGGTTTGTTGCATTGCTATTAGTTCCATCAAGGAACGGTGTGGCTTCATCAGGCAGCTTCATGCATCTGCACAGAGCCCCTGATGTCCACTGGGTTCTCTGAGAGGGCAGAGATGCTTTCACAGAGAAATGGGTTGGATCAGACAGCAGAAATTACTAGTAATTGCTAGAACGGGTTGCCCAGAGAAGCTGCAGATGCCCCATCCCTGGAAATGTTCAAGGCCAGGTCAGATGGAGCTCTGAGAAACCTGGTGTAGTGGAAGGTGCCTGGTGGTTCCTGCCTGGTGTTCCCTGCCTAGGACCACCCAAACAAGTTCCAACCCAAACCATGCCATGATGCTATGATTATACGAATATGCTATGAATATATGCATCTGTCTTGCAATTTTGAAGTTATAAAATATATGCAGATGAATACATCCATTTTTACACAATTAAAGGAGAATGAACAAAATCAGTGTTAAAAGAACACATCCTCACCTATGAGGCAGATAATGATATTAACAGGGAGGGTTCTCAGAAGGGCATGAAGGGAAATCACTTCTGCTTGAATACAGGAATTGTCCAGGAACAAAGCAGGCTTGACAGACAGTCAGACTGTATGAAATTTACCTTTGTATCCAAAACTAAGCAAAGCCTATTTTTTTCTTTATTTGAACCCCTAACTGGGATATAAGAAATGCTAAGTCCAGTGCTGAATAGAATTCAAAATGCATCCTTGATTCATTCAAATAAATTCTCAGAAGTATTTCATCGTGCAACAGGTGGCACTTTACTGTGAAAATGAGAAGACATTATCTCCTCGTGGCGGAACACACCTTGGTCTACATTTTATGTAACTGAAAGCCCCGTCATTGCAGTGTGAGCTGCGCATATGGAACAAAGCACAGGCTTTTGACTCCTGAAGAAAAATTAAATATTTCTTACAGCTAAAGGAAATAACAGTCTCATGACTAGTGCCTGATGTTCAGAAAGGGGGCCTATCTTCCCTTTTGTCTGGTTGAATCTATATTAGGAGTGGAATTATTCTGGTGTGAAGCTGTGGGACAAAGCAGTGAGACCCACATAAGAGAAGAGAGAATTAGCTTATTTTTAGTGAAGTAATCATGTACAAGACAAGTGAAATATGAGAAAGAGAATTAACAGTAATTATTATCTCCAAGGCACTGTGCTAACAATTGGTCAGTTCTTACAGCTGGTTGTGTTTCATGGCTTCTACTGTAACAGGGGAATTCCATCTCTACTTGGGGTTTTATTTGCTTCACAGGTCTAATGGGAGCAGGGCAATAATAACTACAAATAAATAATTAGATTTCATTTCTTCTGTATGTCCATTTTAAGTTGCTATTGAGCCTTAGCCTGAAGAAAAAAGTCAAAATAAAAACTTATTCTGAAAAGTATTTTTTATGGCTATTACTGAACTAAACCAGTGTGGGCAGATACTTTAGGATCCTTATGCCTATGTTTAGGTAAAACATCCAGAGGTGAACATAACAACCATATTAAAATGCTTACAAAACATTTTTCTGCTGTATTTATAGTGGATGAGTTCCTAAGAATCACAGAATAGCTGAGGTTGGAAGGGGTGTCTGTAGATCACCAAGTCCTGCTGTTCAGAGCAGGCTCACCTACAGCAGGTTGCTCAGGTCCCTGTCCAGTCAGGTTCCCTGACAAGTTGCTTTCCAGCCAGCTGGCCACTGAGTTAGTTCTTTGTCTGCTGTTAATAGATAAACACAGTTCCACTTACCTCACCAGCACTTACTGTGCTTTAGAGTTTGGCTATAATTTCAAATTACAGATGGTGCATAATGATCTCTAGGCATTCTAATGTTGCTCATGCAAATGTACATGTCACTGTAGGAAAAGCAAGTCTAGATTAAGTATTCAGACATCATTAACACTGATCAGATAAAACAGATAGCTTTTCTTTAATGAAGAAATAATGTATTGGATTATACTGAAGTTTATTTTAAATGAATGCTTCATTAAGTGTAAAATGGAGAAGTATTTATCAGCCTGCATAACAAATGATACAATGTAGGAGCAGACAGGCTTAATAAATGTATATTATTATTGTTTTTACTGTGACAGTACCTCATGCAAGTATGGTAGAGGAGGCCACCAGAGAGAGGACAACAGATAAAGAACTGAAGGATCAACAAAAAACAGAGGAAATATTATTCATCCAGTCACACAGCAACAAAACTGAAAGCTGAAACCAAATCTCCCAAATTCAAATTTATTCATGTCTCTGAAGCTACGCATTAAAACTGTTCTGGTGGAACAATTTTCTTCAGATTTTGTCAGTGTGTTGAATGAAAAACACCCACAAAGAGGGCTGGACTTCAGTTCTGTCCCGGTGGAAACAAGCTAGAAATCTGTTTATGTTTTCTGCAGTTCATTTATCTTGCTCCAAATGCAAATTCTTAATCCTAGATATCCCAGGAAACTGGGGTCCATGACCCTAAAGCAGCCTCCTGAATTTTGAGGTAGGAGCTCTCCTGAACCAACCAACCCGATGCATCTGCTGAAGTGCCATTACCTTTGTGGAAAACTAAGGCAAAAATAAGACCAGGTAAAATCAAAGACCTGTCTTACAATGGCATGGTTCACTGCTTGGAGGTGCCTACCCCTCTCCAGAACAGGGAATGAGAAAGCCTTGATGACTAGCTTAAACCATATCATACCTTTCAACCCAACAGGATGTATGCAATATAGAGGTGTATTCTCCTCATGACTGCCAGATATTAATATAATTATGAACTGGACCTGCAGGCTCGTGTCAGCTGGAAAAGAGTGTACAAAAATCCTTACAATGGCAGATTAAAAGAGTAAGGCAGAGGAGAAACAGGCCTCATAGTTTTCTCACGCCCATTTAAAGCAGCTTTGATCCCTTCTCTTCCAGATTAACTATCCTTCTATTTCAGAGAGATCTTTTCCTGAATCAAGGAGATGATATGAAAACTACCTTGAATGAATGCAGTATAAACTTCATAGGAGCAGGTAAATAAAGCATAATTTTTCATTTACTAAGTTACTGTAATTACAGATTACTCTTTTTCAATAGCACTTTGCTCATATATAGCATGAAAGTCTGATCTTGAAGAAACAAATTAAATACCAATTCCCAGAAGCCCTGCTTCTATGTGCTACTCTTCATCTTTTCTGAAAGAGTTGTTCTGTCATAGTCTCTGCACATCATCAGGAGAACCCATAAAGGTCACCAAAACTCCATTATAAATTCCTGTCTGTCATATTCTAGCCTTGGGGATTATTGCTGAATTTAGTAGATTTTAATATGTATGCTATAAGAACACAAGTACACATGTAAATTTGGAAATATTTACCAATTTAAACCCCTCAACATCCTATTTAAGTAACCAAGATTATTGCCTTCCATGATTATTTTACTATGGGACTTCAGTGATCTTCATATTTGTTCAAATGACTTGTTCTTCCTCGGGTACTGCCATCTGTCAAATCTTAAACCAAAAAAACCAGCTAAAGACAAAGCAAAAAAATTCTGCTAATAGCAAAGCACTTGTCTGGTCATGTTTCCTTAGCTGTGATGCACACAGTTTTCAAAATTATCGGTCAAATGCTGCAGTCCTTGACCACCTTTGAAAAACTGAGCTTTGGAGGTTTGGAGTGTTCCTTTAACTCCTCTGTAACTCTCTTTTCCATGGGAAAAGCCTTTATACGGTCCTGTGGATTGCACATGGTGAGTTTTTGACACAAGAAACAGAAAGGGTGCAGAGAAGAAGCCGTCAGCTCGAAATACTATGTTGTTACAAGTCAGAACTAACAGATTTATGAAAAAAAAACATGGTTTTTCACACCGGGAAGAATGCTGGTCCTCTAATAAATATGCTCAGAGAAGTAAACTGATGTTGGGTTGCTGGGAGAAGGTGCATTACCTGCTTGATTATTTCCTCTGGTAGAAAAGGAGACCAGGGCATGGATCTGCATCTTCTCCTTGTACTAATGTTTTAACTCAGCTTTCAGCCGGAAGTGAAAAGAGAAGTTAACTGTGAATATCCTCAAAAAACAACGTAATCAAAGGCAGAATTGTTCGCTGTCATAAATAGAACAAAAATAACCATGTCCATGCCAGCAGGCATGTAAACCAGTGTCAGCTGGGATTTGGTAGGATAAGAGCTAGGATGAGCGTAACAGTGTTGTGGGTAGATGGGAAAACCATGCTGAGAAACGTACAGGGTCAGACAGCAGAGGCTGAGCCCTGCTGCTCCATACCCTACCCATGCCCCTGTGAATGTCAAAAGGCACTAGGAGCAACCAGAAACAAGCAGTCATTCTGCCTGGTAAGATACAGCATAAGGAAAGGTCAGGATGAAGAGAGCTGAAACCAGACTCGCCAGTCTCATGCACTTAATGCACAGCATTTGATGTCCGGCTGCACTCCTGAGACATGGCACATCCTGCAGATGACCCCAGGCAAGACACCGAAACATGTCTTGGAAGGACCAGGTCATGGGGCAAGTCCTGGGAAGTGCCTGACATTGTTAAGAATGCCGGTATTAAGAGTCGTGAGAGGGCAGAAGAGACTAAAAGGTGAAAGTCATTTGGTTCAGATTGTGAAGTTGATTTTTAAATGCATGATTTGTTATGCACAGTATTTATCTGTCACATGGAGACTGACACAGTGGAAAAAACTCAGTCCAATTTAATTAACTACTTGATGCTTCAGAGAAAACAGAATGATGTAATAGCCTTCCTACACCCTGCCACTGGCCTATTCGTTGAAGCATAAAGATTACAAACTTTTTTTAACTCATCCATTTTGCTTGTGGATGACTTAATTTTCCATAATATTATTGATCTCTTCTCCTTTCTTGGATCTAAAAAAATTGACAGAAATTAACAAAATTTACTATATTTCAAAATATAATCTATGTTTTGCCTTTCACTTCAGCTGAAAACCATTGCTCTCTACTGTGTTTGCCCTCTGTGGTGACAAAGAAAACTTGGCAAAGGTATGTTGGAATATCAGTGTGGGCTACTTGGCTCTTCCTCCACAAATTGCAGATAGCTATTTTTCTGATGACTTCAATCTAGTATCAGGAAAAATCCCTTGTTAATCTTCAAGTGATATATAAAATGCTTTCAAATTGCATGGCATCCCATAAGCCTGCTTTTCTAGATATTATAAGTGGCTAGTGGACTTTAATGCCTCATTTTGAGATATCTGAGGATGACTCCTTTTCAGAAAGCAATGGCCTCTGCCCTCTATAAACTAGATGCTGTATGTGTTTGCTGAACACAAGACAGACTTAAAATAGCTAATAACTTTAAAATAAATATACAATTTTTTAAAAAATCAAAACCAAACAACAACAAACAAACAAACAAAAAAAACAAAACCAAAAAACCACACACACAACAAACGTTACATCTACACTTCTAAAGTACTGAAGCAAATTCATTCTCTCCAGTGTACTGTTTCCTGGGTGTCACTTACCAACAGATCTGCTTGTAGGAGATTGGAAATACACTCTTTAAAATAGGCAGTGTCATGTGCTTCAGCACAAAGCAGCACCCAGCATCCTCTGGAAATGATTCTTCCCAGGAAAGCCTGCCGCTGTGCTGGGCTCTTCTGAAACAGCTTATCTATTTGCTGAGACCACCTAGGAATATGGATGGGGAATTGAAAACTTGATTCATAGCCTATTCAAATAAACAGCAATTCCAGCTTATTCCTACAGGCTCTGCCTCAGGATATTTAGCAAACAGCTTTTAGTTATTAGCTTGGCTTGTAGCTAAATCATTTACTTAACAGAATTCCTGCACACTCAATCTTTTTGCAGCCTGCACCCATCTTGCAGGCCCTGGCCTTGCTGGGCATCATCTGCATATAACAGGAACAGAAATAATTTTCAGAGTGTTTTGAATAAATTAACCTGCCACTAGAAATCTGGCATCCCCTTTGCTGCTGTCAGTCTTCTTGATCCCATATTAAAAGATCAGTTGTTGATACCATTGATAGCTTTGTTATTACTAAGTGACAGCACGTATCAGAAAATCAAAAGAAAGCGCAGCAAGAATATGAAAAGGTTGAATGCAATAGAGACAACTTTACTGTTGCCATGGTACAGATCAGCATCTAGCAAAGCCAGCAGGGCAGTAGCAGTGACAGCCAGTGCTCCGGCACCTTCCTTGTCTCAGATAATTCTAATGAAGCATCTGGAAAGAGGCAGAGATCATCCTGCAGAGCAAGGACTCAATGAGAACCATGCCAGCAGCTTATCCTGAAAAGTCAAAGCTGATGAGGAAGAAATGCTCAAGTCCTCCCTGAGCAGCAGGGAGAGCCACTTAGCTACTTATCTCAAGGGCTGCCAATCACATGTGTTTGCAGCGGCTTTAAAAAGCCACCGAATAATATTTTATCACTTGTCAATTCTTAACCAGTGCATGGAGCACATTGAAAGACTAGGCCATTAATCACATCAAAAAAGAAATAAACATGCTTGGTGTTTGCAACTCTGAAGTCCATCAGGGAAAAGTGAGTCAAAAGTAGCTTGTTTTCCCGTGTTTGAGCTTTCCAAAATTCTTTATTTCAGTTTCTCTGAAAGTTTTGCCTGCTTCAGGACATAAATACAGCAGAAAGCAAAAGAAATAGCAGGTTTAATGTCAGTGGGAAATTAAACCTGGATAAAAAGTTGTATCAGGAGTTACTACTTATAATTATTTTTATTTCCTATTATTTTCACTTTTTATCTACTTTTGGTTACCCTGTCTCAGAAGTATTTCTTTCTACTGAGGGACATAGCAGAGTCATCCATCTGCAATGACCTCACCAGCTTAACAAGGAAGAATGATGATAGGAACAGGTAAATCTTTTTGTGTTTGTGACTGAGCCTCCCTATACCCAAGACCATGGCAGAACACCAACCTTCCTGCAGACAAAGCTGTACTCAGAGTGACTCTTTTTGAAGAACTGAGTATACTAGTACAACCAAAGTCCTCAGCTCCAACACAGATAATCGTCTTTAAATTCATTCCTTTGGGAATAACATGTCAATATTTTAGGTATTCTAATTATAAATTTTTATAAAAGCTTTTATCTGAACAAATACATCAACTCATTGGCAGAAACATTATAAGCAACTTCTCATTAGCTCGTGAAGGCACAGAAGGCAAACCCACTCAGGTTCATGGCATTGTGCTAGTTTACACCCATTGCAAGGGACCAGACAGACTGGTACAGAAGAGGATGCTTGTATTTCTTCCTCCTTCATCTTTGACCTCCCCTACCTTTTCCTGCTACTAATATCACACTGGTGTGCCATGAGGAGTCATGACACTGTGAAGCAGATCAGTCTGAGAAAACCAACACACTGGGCAAGGCATGGTCCCCAGTTTTAGAAGTGCAGAAGCTAGAACAGCCTGATCCCCCTGAGGACCACCTCCAGCCTCTGTCCGCCAGGGTGATGACGCACTGCTGGCAAGGCCAAAGGCCACTGAATCCTCCATAGAGCACCCCACATTCTCAGAGTGGGATAAAGGGCAACAGGACTTTTTAGCCTCCCACTGGGGGAGATGTGATGGGACACCCTTGCACTCCCATAGACCACAGGGCACGGTGTACCACAGCCCAGTCTCTTCCATCAGCCAGAAGTTTCATAGTGCACAGACGTTCAATCATTGCTGTCCTTTAGTTTGTCATTCCTGTATTTCTTAATATTTTCCTAACTATAAACATTGGGCCAAATTGCATTCTGTTTTACAGGCAATGCCTCTTCTTTGATGCTAAATAAAACTATACAGGACAAAATGATGCAGAAACTGATCATCTGTCTCTAACCTGTCTCAATATGAAAGTTTCTCCCCACCCATAACATTTTTGAAGAGTGCAAATAAGCAAATTGCCCATAAAGGCCAAGGTAACATAATTCAGAAAAGGTCCTAAAGCACACATTCTTCACATTTTATTTGCAAATCCTGTCCCAGCTCCCAGAGTTCTGCAATGCTATCAGGTGCACAGATAAGGCTCTTGGTATATATGTTACTGCAGAGAAGATAATCTGCTTAGGGACCACAGGGGTTCTGATTCTCACAGAGAAGGAAGGAAATTTTTGCAAGCGTGGAAATTTGGGATCATCACTTTCACTGACATTTACAGAAGCACCACATGAAAATACACACGCAGCAGTTTGGACAGGCAGCTCAGTGTGTTTCTTCCATACTCTCTTTAGTGTTTTTCATAGGCTTTGCAATCAAACAAATGGGGATTTTATCTCTGTTATGTTCTCAGATTGCTTCCACAGAGGAAGAGCTGGCTTTTAGAACCCAGGCCAGACTAAAAGAGTTATTTTGATTCAAATCCTTCCCTTCACAAGTATTTCTTAATCTTCAACTCAAGAATGATTTTTCAACCTGTCTGCCATGATGCCATTATCAGAACTTCACAGCTTTGAAAATATCCCTTGGGGTTAGCCAGTTGGAGGCACCATGTACTGAACAGTCTCAGAATCAGCTAAATATAACTCCCGTGTTTGACTAAGTATAAGCAAATCACTAACCTGCAGAAGGATGAAATGTTCTTTCCAACCTGAAATACAAAGAAAGCGTATAAATGTGTAGGTTTTTTCCAAACAGTGGACAGTAGTTGCCTAGAGAGGTGGTGGAGTCACCATCACTAGAGGTGCTCAAGAAACAACTGGATGTGGCATGCAGTGCTATGGTCTAGTTGACAAGGTGGTGATCAGTCAAAGGTTTGGATCAATGGTCTTGGAGGTCTTTTCCAATCCAAGTGATTCTGTGAACTATAACTTGTGATATATCAAGAGTTTTGCTGAAACTTTGTTTGGAGCACCATGTCCAGGTTTGGGCACTGAGCATGAAGAAACAATTATCACTGAAAAAGTACAAAAGAAGAAAAGAGTAGGCTGGAAGAAACTCTGTACTTGTGGGCATAGTGAGGCACTGGAAGAGGACAGCTGAGAAGACCATGGAGTCTCTACAACCAGAGCTTTCAAGAAAATGTTGAATAATTAAGAGTCATGAATTATATAGATACCAATTAATCCTGTCTGAGGGAAGAAAGACAAGCTAAACACTCTCTCAAGGTCACTGTTTTGGTTTCTAAAGTGATAGGGTTTTGTGACCATCCACATACAGGTTAAGAAAAAGTCCTTCAGCATTTTAGTCAAGACAGGTTGCATAGTGTAGGAAGGGAAAATCTATTTAAACAGGCTTATTTTTTTCTACACAAACAAATCAAGAAAATGGCAGAGTCCTCCCAACATCACCAGGTCCCAGTCCCAAATCGCTTGTAACCTGCATCTTTGAGGGGTGCACAGGAAAATTGTCTGGACTTCACACATACAGCCAGCCTCACTTAGCTCCTTCTCTAACATAGGTATTTCAGCTGAGAAGTAGGATGAAGAGGGTAATTTTCATCTTCAGTCTTAACAATGCCTCTTCAAAGCTTTTTACCATTTCAGCTGAAGTAGAGCTAGTTCAGACTGCTCAGCGGTGGGTCATCAGTTACTTCCAGCTTCCTTTATGCTTATGGACACAAATGCCACACACCGTTAACAGATTAATTTCCTTCTTCCTCACCAAATAAAAGCTTTCTTTCTTTTAACTCTTAACTCTTTAATTAATAGATTTCTAGATATCAGTATCTAACCCCTCTGGATTAGACGTGCCATCACTACACCATCTGATTGCTGTCTCAGGGGATTATGGCACTGCTGCAAGCAGGAGACAACGGGAGGCAATTGACTGGCCTAGAAGCACACAGACTTCAAACCATTAAGAGCAGAGGGTTGTTAGAAATAACAGACATTCATCTCCCCTGGGACAGATCAAGGACTAGATTTCCTAGAAGCTGTTCTCTCAGAAACTTTCTCAAAATCCAATACAGCAATCCATTAAGTTTAAGAGCAAGCAAGCCAGCAACATGCCGATGAGCTGGCTCTCAGACTCAATAATGACTTGATTCAAAATTATTTATGCCAGATACATATAACATCAGCACAAAATCAAATCCCCATAAAGCTGAGGAAAAGGATTCCAGGCAGGTTTTTTTTTTTAATGACACGTATTTGCTAATACCAGAGGGGAGAAAAATTTACAGACCTTGCTCAAGGTATTGTTTCTAACAGTGTGTAACAGAGATCTTCTACAACAGGTATTGTTTCTACCAGTGTGTAACAGAGATCTTCTAAAACAGGTGGATCAGTGATTGATCTCACAGATTACAGGACTTTTAACACCCATAGGCAAATGACTTTTTGTTGTGCAGAGATCCTCCCTTAGTGATCCTATTCATCCCAGTCAGCATGCTTCAGCTCATTCTGTGCAGTATGAGCAACAACTTCACACCTCCTGGGAGCTGCATGGCACTAATCTCTGACTTCTCAGACTTCCCAACACTTTATTCTGGAGGAAGAGTCCACAAGGGAAAATTGTATCAAGTCTCTTAGGCTGCTCACCTTATAAATGTCTTCCTTAGTAAAATGGCAGGTCTGATTTTAACCTTAACTTCTGAAACAGTACCCAGTTACCATATATTTAGTGCTTGTTTAGCCATTCCCCTTCCAACGTCCATCAAGTAAATCCTTCTCCAGTGATAAAATGGCTCTAGGTAAGAACCCAAAACCATAGCAATTCAAGCTTAATTCCTTGATGTGAATCCAAATGTCTCTACAGGATTTCACTGACTTGGTTTTGTGGCCTTCTCTAATTGATGCCAAAACTGAAAGAATAGTAAATACAGGAACCAGAATCAAACAAACAAACAAACAAAAAAGTTGCAAATCTCAGAACCAGATAAATTGTCTCAAAATAAAAAATTATGAAAATTAAGCTACATTCAGCAGAAGAAATTCGCCATATTTCTGTCCTAGGCATTTCCAACAGAACTGAACTCAGGGAAACCTAAGATAGAGTTAAGCCATGCTTGGGTAACAGGAGATATAATAAATAGCAGGCATGGTAGCAGAAGCAATAATGTTTTTATACTGCCGTCTGGAAAAGCTTATTAGTATTTTTTCCATTTTGCAATTTTCCCCATAGCAGTGTTAAAGAATGACACATACTCTACCTGCAGGGTTTATGAGAAAGGCACCGCATGCTTTCTACATGAGAAGATATTCCTAGTCTTTCCACCATCAAATCAGCAGTTTCCTAACTCCATATAACTTGTTGACCCAGCAAATACGTCTTCTGGACAGCGTACTTGCCAAATGCTGGTCACTGGGCTGTTAGTGCCCATTGTTTCCTGCCAAACAAAACTGAAGTATGTGCTTTTTTTAATGAAATTGCACAGAAAGACATGTTAGAGTTTTCCATTAAAAAAAATGGAGGCTCTAGATGAAATCACAGCTCTTTATTCAAGCAGTACCACAATCAACTTGATAACGTTTCAGTTTTTCTATTACTAACAGCTGTGGATGCAGAGTAAGCCCAAACTTCATGTAATACGGTCTTTTTTTTGTCTAACATTTCATATGTAAATTGTGTCCAAAAGGCTTTACAGAAATAAATAGGCAGCTACAAGGGAAATAGCAGAGTCTGAGAGAAGTGAAAAAGAACAGCAAAGAACTGGATACTAAAGAGGAAATAGCTATTCTTGGAGGCAGTCACTACAGAGGATCACAGTCAGAAAGATAACATCTAGGGAACAGCCTCTGAATAAGTGAAGGAAAATGTTCATGTAAGTTTAGCAGGAACCCTAAATCTATGGTCTGACCTTACATCATTACCAAACACTTCTTGATAGGTGTTTCTCTGGGAATGAGGGCTGCCTTGAAGCTCTCAGCAGATCAAGCTGGCAGGACATCCTTGAAAACAAGGTTTCTGATGAAGCAGAGAAAAATTAAAGGTAAATATCTTTTCAAATAGTCCATCTAACAGAAACTAATAAAAGCAGATGAACCATACATGCATTTTTGCAGCAATAAGTGAAATTAATTATGCAGCTGTGAACCCAGAATTGTGTTTTGAGTCTCCTGCTATCTGTGGGTTCTGTTCTTTGCCATATGCTTAAACAAATTAGGTGAGATAGTAAGAGAACAAAACAGTCTAAATTTACTGTGACTTCATTAGAAATGCATGACAAGCTGCTAGTAAATAGGTATTTCAAAAACAGCAGAGCAACACTAAATTAGATTTATTCAGCTATTGTGCAGTTACATATAATTAAAGCACAAAAGGAAAATTCTTTAGCTAATCTTTATGATTTACATAGATATCAGTACAACAGGCAAAATACTGGATACCATTAACTGCCGCACATTTATATAGAGGTTGTTCCTGCCTTCCTCTTAACACAGAAAAAATTAGATAAATTTACCACAGACATTTAAATGCACCTGTCTTTAAAATCTTAAAAGAAAGAAAAATTCTTAATTTAGAAGAAGGGATTGATTTAAGTAATTTATAGGTGGCAAAGATACCTATTTCCACTGCAAAACAAATGCTCTAGAAAAAGTCTTACCACATCTAGTCCAGACAATGACATAAGCATTGCAGTAATAACACAGATGCTACAGGGCTT
The DNA here is from genome assembly GCA_013396735.1 of Grallaria varia. Taxonomy (NCBI): domain Eukaryota; kingdom Metazoa; phylum Chordata; class Aves; order Passeriformes; family Formicariidae; genus Grallaria; species Grallaria varia. Next base: position 215,144 of record VWZG01002682.1, read on the forward strand.
TGGCCTTATATACATTTAGATTTCTGTATCTTAAAATTAGTACCTTCTGAGTAATCATAATGCAATTACTTAAATAAGATTACTTGATTAGAATGGCATGTTAATATAAGAATCTTGTCATTTAGATTTTGCTCTTAGCTATCCTCCCTTTTTCCCTGGGTAATCATCATTACAGTAATGACAACGATAAAGGCCCATATGTTTCTTTGTCTCGCACACTGCTGATTGAGGGAGCGTGGTGCAAGTTAATGTAGAATGAGCTTCACAGCACACTGTGCCAGATAAAGATGCCTACACAGAATTATGTGAGAGCAGCCGTGGCCCCAGGAGAGCAGGGCATCCAGTGCCTGGAAGGCTGCCAGCCGAGATGGGGCTACAGTCCAGGGGCAGAACCAGCGGGCAGGGGGAGGGGACACACCTCATCGCAACCACGGATACCTACAGTGGTTAAGTTAAAAGACGCTAATGCTGTCTGATGGGGTATTAATGTGCAACGTGCAAGAAGCACATGCTGCAGATGTCCCAGCCAGCACGAAAACCCATTTTTTGAAAGGTGGCAGCTCCTCAAATGGAGGTCATTCATGTCTGTAACCCACCTCTTGTTCAGGGGCACATTTCCACTGGTGCAGCTGTGCTGATGCAATTCTCTCAGATCAGCAGGGCCATGCCACACTGAATGACTTGTACAGCAGTACAGTAAGCGGGGTCTGCACCAAGACTTTGCACCAGGATAGCCATTCCAGGGGCTCAACTTCAGGTGCAGGTGAATATAAAAACTCAGTATCCATTTCTGACCTGCAGCAGTGGGTTCTGTAGGACAGACCACAGTAAAGCACAAAGTTCATGAGAAGATCTGGTGTCACATAACAGGGAGATCTTTGCAATAGCCTTTGCTGTCCAGAAAAGTAAAGGATGTTTTCATGGTTGTTTCAGCACTTCTGCAGCTATGCAAACAAATAGGTATCCTTTTGCTTTTATTGTCTACACACAGGCAACAGTGGGTCCTGTCATATAACAGCACAAGCAGTTCTCCCAGGCTTGTTTACTTTTTCCCACTTGACCTGAACACTTTTTGCAGGACAGGGGACCACTCGCCTACATCATCTTGCTGTGCTCCTTGCAATGTAAGAAAACAGAAGGTGGTTGGCTTTTTCTTTTAAAGGCCAATCTTCATGTATCAGTCCTTGATGCTGGGTGCTCCTTGTGTTGTATACCATAATTTTTCCCTTAGCAATATAAATTTAATCACAACTGTTTAGCAGAAAAATCCCATGCATGGCTGGCAATGGCCATGTGAATACACATGCTATGCTGTCCTATATGCTTAAACAACTACTCAATATGTCCCCTGCTAATTTTACAAAGACACCTTGAAAGCAAAAATACCTTCATGGCACTGCCCTCGTGCATAAATTTTTCTCACAAGGAATGATTAAAAATTGTGCATATGAGAAACAGAAATTAAAGAAGAGTGGGAGAAAGAACCATCACAATGCTAGATGCTAAATTGTTTCCAGCATTTCAAATACTTTATTAGGTTCAATGTGCTCATAGGAAAATCACTGGCATACACGTTTTCAAATTAAACACTGCTTTTTATGAACTTCATTCATGTAGAGAGACACTCAGTTTAAAATAACTTGGCCTTGGTTTCTTCAGAGGTGTTGAGCATTACTGTTTCACATTGACCTGAATCTCTGATATGGATGCTTCCTCCTTTTGAAAACCAGTCCCATAGTGGGTATACAACATCTTTATTTGCATCTGAATATGTGTGCCTTGATGTGTAGCAAATAATCAGATTGGTTTTTTCCAGTGTTCAAAAACAGAAAGATAAAGAATGTCACCGGAGTTCAAAGTATCACTGGTTTGATTCACATCTCAGTTGTTGATCTGGGAGAGACTTTCTCTTCCAAAGAGAAGCTAGCCTCATTAATGCTGACATTAATCCTTCACAGCAGAAAGGAAGGACTGGTTCCTTAATTTAAAGCAGATCTATTGATTGCATTCATAAACAAGAAGGAAGAACTGGGATTTCTGCATGACCTTTATCCTCTCTCTTCATTCAAGAAAAAAAAAAAAAAAAGGGCAAAATAAAACAATTCTGTTGACCTCAGCCATGCAAGGTTTGTGTGCTGGGGTACTGCACTGTAACCACCGAGCCCACCTCCCTTCTGCAAAAATCTACTATTGATTGCTAATAGTGTTGATGGATTGACCTTGATTTTCTCTTTCCAAGTGAAATCTTACATGTTGCCTGGAAAACATTCCAATAGCTTGTTTAATTGTGCAAGGAACAGCTTTGGGGTGGAGGCTGCACTCCTTGCCAACACCAATTGCCTTGTGGAAAGCTTTCTGGCTTAAGAAGCACTGAATGCTTCAACACCCATCACAGCTTTTTCCTCTTCTTTCTTAAAAGACATTTAATTTACACTTGGGCAGGTACTTTAAATGGAGTGGGAGATCTTGCTGGGAAATGGAAGAAGACCTCCTTATGAAAAAAAAAACCTGAAGCCTGTAAGAGTCTTTCCTGAAGGTTGCAGATGATAAACCTCTATTTTTGTCACAACAGAGGAAAGTCAAGTCCAGCATAAGCAGAGTTTGCTAGTTCACATCACAGCTGACCTCCCTCCACAATATATACTCAAAGCATATTTGTTGTTTCTGGAAGAATTATGTCTGACAGAACAGCTGTCTCTTGAAAATTCAGGGTAGCTATTCATCAGAAGAGATGTCAAAAGCTTTAATCACTACCACTCAGCCAAAGTCTTCTTTCTGACAGAAACCATTTTCTTTAATGATGCAGATAAAGATGACAGACTTGACTGATAGCTGTTGTTCAGTTTCATGCTGTTAATATTTACCTTTGCTTTACAAAATATACTGAATTCACAGCACTTCATAATTTTTGTGTAATGACATTCAAAGGCCTTTTTTCTCTGATATTTCTTCATCTTAATGGGAATAAAATCCTAGTGATATTTTGAAGTGATTTGGTGAAGGCTGGCCCTTCGATTCTTTGCTACAGTATGAACAGAAAACCTATCTCAAGGTAGAATCACTTTATTCAGTTTTTGTCCTCTATTCCTCCTTAAATTTATAGAGAAAGTATATGTATGCTATGGATCCAGTATGCTACAAGTCAGATCTGTAGTAAAGCAAGATAGAAGAGAGGGTCACAGAATGGGTCAGATATTCTTATAAGAGCGCTTTAATTTCCAGGGCACCCCTCTGGCTGCCCAAGCCGTGTGATTTTTCTGTAGAAACCACTGATGTGTATAGACATTAGCAGTGCTTTCATTGTCTTGTTTCTTTGAGCAAAAAACATTTCTTTAAAGCAACAGAAGCCAAAACTTAAAAGAGTATTCTTTCCATAGAAGTACATGACTGGAAAGGATGTCCAGGATCACTGGGTCTTGCCTTGCAGTGCAGTACATGTTCCATAAAGATCTTCATGAACTGAATTAGTTTTACCTTTAAATTTGCTAGGTAATTTGGCTGCACTGTTCTTGTTTCAGTCTTCTTTCCATGATGGCAAAAATTATTTTTCTCACTTCCCAGTTAAACATATTCTTGTAGCAAGATAAGGAATAGGTTGGCAACTGAAGAGGTAGGAGAGGGTCTCTTAAACCTTGGTAAGGATGTGGGCTAAGGCTTTCCTTTCTTCTGAAGAGCACAGGAGGAAAACAGCAAAAAACTCCCCATGTACATATAGAGCCTCCCCCAGCACACAGAAATCAATGTCTTGCATCACCTTACCCACATTCAAAGTTTCCCTTCAAGCTATGGCCAGCCCTCTCAGTCATGCAACTTAAAATCCTAGGAAGACACTGGCCTATTATCTGACTAAAAGTTTCTCCTAAAAGATTTTTTTAGCCCTATCTCCCACAAGAAGCAGCCAGCCCTCCCTCCATCTCCCCCAGCCCACCACAGAATCCCAGTGCCTCCCCTAAGGTCTCCTGGTGCCCGTCTTTTCCCAGTCTTCTGTGGCATCTACTCTGCCACTACTGCAAAACTTAATTACTCCTAATGGACCCTAACAATTTGGTCTCTGTGACTGAGAATTTTCAAGGCAAGACTAGGTCTTGTGCCAAAATTGTCAATAGTGTTTAAATAATCCTATTTCTTTGTCATCATTTATGTTGTTCTCTCATGTCCTCCCCTCCTTTCTGCCACCTCCAGTTAAATTATGGAAGGCAATAATGCCCACTTTCTAACTTCAGTTCACTAGAAGAAATTCTGCTCTATTCCCTTTATCATACAAACAATCCTTCCCTGTGTCTGTTCCTCTGCAATTAACAGCATTCACAGCTAAAGCAGAGAGTAACACTCCACGAGAGCACTTGTTTAGATCCAGTGAGAACATCTTGCCTTGCTATCATGAGAACAAAATCATGTATTTCAAGGCTCTAACACAGTTGTTGCTCATACTTGTCCCATGATTGCTGCTAATTACATCCAGCTCTTAGTAACATAGCTCTTTTTCTTTAGTCAGATCTTTCTTAGTGATGAATTCCTACATTGCTGCAGAAGACATTTTTCCATTACTTCCTTACTACACGGTCCTGTGCTTTGTATTGTTGCCCATTTGTTTTTTCCCTTCTCTATTGCTGCACTTTTGAAGACTATTCTCTTTTTCCTGTTTGACATAAAAAGGTCTGTTTGAAGTCAGTCACTTCCAGCTTGCCTTTTCATAGCCTCCAGCCACTCCAACAGCCACCCCTCCTGATCCTGCAGACCACAGGCCTCCACATTTTGTACATGGAGGCTTCTGCAGACTTGGAGGTGAGAGAAATTAGCAGATCTCTCTCTTGCACTTTCTTATTTGGCACTTTCACGTTTCTAATTTAACTTACATCATCTGTTCTTTTCTCTGCTAAGCAAGAAAGGTGATTGCAGTGACATAGGCCATCTGTATACTGTAAGGCGTAAGAATGAAAAATGTTCTTCTGCCATCACAGAAAACAGTCCAAGGCAGCTGTGTCTTAGGTATTACAGTCTGTTACCTCACAGAAGTTCCCTTCAGTTTTGTCTTAATACTGTGCAACTACATTTTTTTAAAAGGCTTTGGGATAATAGGTCTATTTATCTTAATCCTAATAATAAACCAAATAAAAATTTTTTTTTCAGCTTACAAATACCTCCCCCTGAAATTACTGAAAGTCCCTTGCTGACATCAGCTCTGAGGAATTCCTGATGCTGGCTAGTTAGATTTACATAATTCACTATTTAAAGTAGGGGAATTTAGCTAGAATTGCACCAATGTAACAACCAAAAAACGTGTAGGCTAATTATTTGCAAGCTCAGTACTATACATTTAATTCCAGGAACCGTCATTTGCTCATTCTGTATTTATTTGCATTCTGATTTATCTCTTTATACTTACTTGAAGATTTTAGTTTTGTAAAGCTGAACAAATAAAAATAAAATGGTTTTTAGCAGTGTTTTACTTTAACGACTGGAGGAGTTTATTTTGAGAGAAATAAAGATGGCTGAGCAAGAGGACTGTCGACCTCAGGTGGCATCAAGATGAGAAGTGTTCAAAAGATGGAAAGAACATCACCAGAAATTAAATACAAAACAAGAACCAAATATGCTGTAAAGGAAAAGAGGCAGATGGAACTGAAGTAAACTGGAGAGGACAGGACAGCTTTTGCACGTGTCCTTCAGACACCTCACTTCGGTGCTACAAAACCTCAAGGACTCTCTCTCTCTGCAGATGCCACCGAAGCCAATAGTAATGAAACCCAAGCACCACTGGCCCTGAAGGAGATTTGCCGGGGCACCAGTACTACATACCAGTGTCTGCAGCACTTCTGATTATAAATAATCATAATTATTTCATTACAAACCCATACAATGTTTCCCTACATGCACACTTTTTGAAGAGGAGAAATAAAGACTCTGTTGGAATGGCACACTATATACATACAACATGATCCTTACATTGTTTGGCTTCATAATGGTGAAGCCTAGAGGTAAAAAAGAAAAACCAAGTGCCAGGAGATGTTTTCAAATAAATACTCAAGCACATAGTGATTGAATGAAAGAGCAGAATATTATTAAAAAGAAAACATTTTGTAGAATGCTTATTGTTACATGCCATTTTGAAAGGTGTGAAGAAAAAACCTGGTTTTTAAAAATTGAAGAGAGAAGAATTCTTGTTACTTGAACAGCATGCTTAGGAAATAACGTTTGACTGAAGTAATGTGATATTATAGTATTTTGAGAAGAAGGATGAATTCATTTTGTTAATGAACTCGCAATTCTTTCCAAAGCTCCTATCCACTTTAATGTGATGCACATCAACAAGGACTAAGCCTGATCTTACTATTTAATAAATTATTAGATGCCATGTTCTATTGTTCAATATGAAAAGCTCCTGTCTGACAAGGACTGCATAAAAGAAACTATATTGTCTTCTCCCATGTCATTCTTGAAAACATAGGTCTAAAAGTATTCAATGCATCAAAATATGCAGCAGGATACAGCAAAAAAAAAGAATGAGTCCATTCAGATACGATATAACAAATCCACTGAGAGATAATTTGGGCAAAGAGAAGTACTTTCTACTTTTTTTAGATGACAGAGTTGTGAGACAACATGGACAAATGCAGTTCAATATCCCTATCACCCTATATTAAAAGAATACCTAAGCTCCACAAATAACAAAATCAAATGTTTGTGAACTTAATGTCTGAAAATGATTTTGTTACATTAAACACCACATATTTCTGTACAAATGGTGAACCAAAACTGAGGTACTTGTGGTACCCAAATGAAAAAGTAGCTGGACATTCATGTGGCATTTCACTGCCACACATCAAGCAGCTCAGACTAAACAAAACACTCAAGATCAAAAATTATAAAAAATAACAAATCACTGAAAATTGTAAAGAGAATATAAAGGGAATTGTTTTACAAGCACTGAAAATCACTAGTTCAAGGCATTTTTGGAAAAGGGAGTTCATAGTCTTCAGTGATGCTGCTGATTAAAAGTATGAGACAACTTAGTCATATGCAAGGGTTTACTCAGATTTTGGAAAAGGTAACATTATGGCAAGCCTCCATTGGCCAGAATTATCCGTAACTGTGTTATCAACAGTAACCCACGGGCTTCATATGTTCCTCTATTTTTATCTTGGTTTCAAAACACTAAACTATCTATTTCAAGATCATGAAAAAATGTGCAAAGTATGCTTGAGCTTCAAGTGAGACTATTTTCAAGGATTACATTTGAAAAGTTAAAATGTTTCCTATTACTCATGATACTTTGATAAGGAGAATTTTCTCAACTGTGCTGACAGTAATCATGGAACATGGAGGTATTAGACAACTTTTTTCAATTTATTTATGTCATGACAAGTTTAACCATGTTTTTATTTGAAAAAAAAACCAAACAAAATTCAGAAAAAAACATTAGAATGATCCAGATAACGCTAAATTTAAAGTATTACAAATGCAGAATTTTGTCCATTTGGCTATAAAAAATGTATGGGTGGAGAAGATTAATTACTGACTGAATTCATTATGCAACAATTTGATGGGATTGACATGGGAGAACAAATGAAAACTCTTCATTGTGAAACACTAAGTGGCAACACCAAAAATTAAATCCTAAGAGCCTCGAAATTGTTGTACATGAAATTTTTACCACTGGCAATGTGGAAGGTTTTGAAACAACGTATTTCTCTGAGAAGTTGATCTCATTAAATACAAGTAAAAGTCTTACAAAGGAAATGAGTGTGACACCTGTAACTCTCAAAGCAGCCACATTTAGGTACAGGATTGTGTAGGTCCACAGAAAAATAACTTTCCATTTTTCATTTTTAGATAATGAAGTCAGTTACATGGAACTACTCATCACTACATTTCAAGTTATGGTTCCTTGGTTTTTATGGAATGAATCTCTTCTGATCATCTGCATTTACAAGTTCCTGTACCTTCTAGAAAGGTACTCTCAAAATTTAAACAAATTCTCAAGTGAATTTGGTTTGAAATATTCTGTTATACCTGCTCATCACTCACTCTACAGTCCCTATTTGGATGTTAAAACAACTTTTTCATTCGGTTGCTAAATGAAGTGGGTGAAGCAGATGGCAGACTATATGAGGAAAACACAAAAATAGCAAGATGCAGAAGCGTTCACACTGGGATTGTGGAGGAAGCTTCTGTCTCCAAATCCAAGAACCAAGTTAGAAGACTCTACCCTATCATTGCCAAAACTTCTCAGTTGGATGGGTGGGGCCACAAGTTCTCTTCGCAGGCTGTGTTTTAGTTCCCACTCCGACTAGCCCAGTCCGAGAGCTCAGTATCTTCCTAAAGCCCATTTCAGATCAGACCGTAGGCTCCTCATGCTGTCATTTCTACTGCAGTTTGAACACCAGTAGACAGAGTTCTAACTGTGCGAAGTCACAAATATGCAACTTCTGCAGGCACGTCAGGGCCTGGAACTGAGGTAAGTTGTGCCCCAGCTCCTCAACAAGACCCTCTGAATAGGAAAAGCTTTTCATGTGGATGTGAAAGCAGTAAAGCACCTGGCTTGGTCCAGAGCTAGAGGAGGTCCACCAGAAAGCCCCATAAAGCCCATGGAAAGCCACTTGCCAGTTTCAGTGAGATCTGGATCAGGTTTTTATTGCATTACTTACAGCTCTGGAATCCACAGGGGTAAAGAAGCCCTGCGCACAAATCCTTAAAAAAGGAAATAGAAAGGGAACACCCTGTGATTTCTCATTCCAATTACAAATTTTGAAGCAAAGGCAAATAGTCAAAATAAATAAGTGTTTTCACAGCTGCTCATAATAGCTTAAAATATATAAAGCTTGAGTTATAAGTTATTTTTCTATTTTAGAAATGCATCATAACTTCTGCCCCCACATGCATTTGCTCAGAGAGCCTGCTAAAAGAATTTGCCAAGAACAGGAGTGCATTGCCATCTGCTAAGAGTCGAATGAGACTGGAGCAAGATTAACCCACTTCTTTAAAAAAACCTTGTCTTCATATTGCCATCAAATTATCCTCACGCTCTGACTTGATGTGACCTGTTTTCAGTTTCTGAATGAATCCTGAGGTCATGAATATCAGGGAGACTAATAACTTAGGCAGGAATATTTGGATTTGGCAGGGCTAGGTTAATGGTTGGACACAATGATTCTGTGAAGTCAGAGGGGAAGAACATTAAGAAGGCAACAAAATATGCCTCCTTATAACTAAAGTATTATACCTACAGGATTGCATTTACATTTTCTTATTTACAGTTGAATTACATTTTACAGCCTGCCAGTTGTCAGGGTTGCAAGTCTCAGTATTCCTCCTGCTTCCTTTCAGAAGTGATTCTGTAACCTGAGAGTTCTCATTCCCACAAAGCATTTCCTCATATCGTGTGAGCATTTAGGATGACCTTTGACATACACATCTCAATTGCCACTTACTTCAGAGAATTTTTGACTGTTCTGTATTATATAGCTTACTCTCAGAGAAAGGAAAGCTGTAGTCCTTCCCTCGATGCCAAAGTTAATAAGACACTGGGCTCTAAAGCTACCTATCCAGCTTTTCTAAATAAGGTTCCAGTGTGGAGCTACACTAGTAACGGGACCTTTCTTTTTCATAGTGGGAACCATCTCACCCATCATGAACAGCATCTCAACTGAGTACTGCTGATTTAATGGTTCTTCTGGTTAGTGAGAAAAATCTTGTGATTTTTAAAGGTACTCTCAAGGACTAAAAAGCCAAACTACTAAATCCTTTGAAACTGCCTCACGTCAGAAAACAGCAATGGTTTTCACAAAGGCTTTCCAAAAAGATTTGAGGAACTATAAGGAAATAACCCCAACATTACACGGAGGATATTGGTACCAACTCTTGTAAGGAATAGAATTAGCAAGTACAAGAGGGGAAGATCAACACAGTCTTCACAGAGGTCAAGCATCACAAATCTGCCAGAATTCTCTGATTACACTTCAGTAAACGTTGTGGACAAAGAAGATGCGTTTGATACAATCTACTTTCATTTCCAAAACACATTTGGCCGGGCTTACTATGAGACACTCCTATAAAAGCAAACTAAAACAGACAAGAGGAAAAGTCCACACAAGAAAACTGGAAAACAAAGCGTAGGAATGTTTACTCAGTTTTCATTATGTTGGAAGCCACTATGAAGCCCTGGCCACTGTGGCTTAGGACCACACTGTTCACCTTGTCTCTATAGAGGGTTATATATAAGGGGTTATTGATGTTGTTAACAATACCAAGCTGTGCAAGGTAATACAGATGCCAGTTAACTACAGAAATGCAGAAGGGTCTTGCCATCAAGTGATTGAGGGGAAAACTGATAGATTTTGGTACAAGTAAATCTGAAATTACACAAAGGAGGAAAATCATAACTGTCTAATTCCTAAGAGACATTTTTCAAGGGTTAATATATCTCATGTCATATTCCAGAGGTTGTGTCACTGTAATTTCCAACCTCTGTGTGTGGTAAAAACATCTGTGAAAATTACAAACACCTACCCTGAAATGGCAATCTTGAGTCAAGCAAAATTACCTTTTAGAAGGGAATGACCCTTCTTGAAAACAAGTCAGCAGCCTGTAGATGCATGTGGAGGAAGAACTTGAATTGCTTTAGAAAAAAATTAAGAGCAAATGTTTTTCAGCATAGTATGTACTGGAGTTGCAATCTCATCATTATATCTGCTCAGGCCCCTGGAACACAGCATATTCTATTATTTCACAAATAATCAGGTCTTGCCATTCTTAATAGTGTGAATTTCTCCTAAATACAATTAGAATGTTTCATAATGAACTGTATTATTGTCTCTTGTGAGTCTCTAATGGAAAGCAGTATCTTAATTTGACACTTTGGGACACCAGAAGTAAAATCTAAGCAAAAGATATACGAATAGGGGGTGACTATATGTATCTTCTCTTTCATAGTAAATAAGCAGACAAAAATCTGATTCATATATATTTATGGTAAGCTGACAGAACCTCGACTAGACAAGATGTTCCCAATGCCATATCTTGATGTTTCAGAGAAGCATAAGGGCAGAAAGGACCACTACAGCACCACAGAGTTGCTGCAGAGACCAGTGCTTTCAGGTGATGTTAACAGCAACTGACTTTCCCCAGGGAGAAGGGAATCTGCTGATAGGGTGAACTGAGTCTTCCAGCTTGGATTTCCTTAAACACTACAGGCAAGTCATATGAGATGTGCTGAAGAACCAGGGGATGCTGCATACTTACTAGAAGGTACCTGTGTGACATGTTGCTGCCTGAAATGTCCAATGGAGGGGGGAAACGGTTTATTCCCTGACAGTCGTGCTAGGGAGAATTCAAGTTTAACAACAGAATGAAAGTGTGCACGCCAGCGGCAAGTGTATAAAAAATTTAAATGGCCAGCTATTTTTCTGGATTTGATGATCTTCTCTTTCAGATTTCAGACATGTCTGTCAGTCCCCTTGAAAAGGCTGCCTCACGGAGGGAAGGCTGCCACCCTGCACCTCAGGCCCTTCAGAATCCCCTGAGAAACTTCATGAAGAACTGATAGGACCAAAAAGCTGCTAGCCAAAATCTGGATAGGGGAGTGACTACCCTAGCAACTCAGCTGAGACAGAAAAAAGGAGGTCAACACCCTATAAACTCAAAATTTCAACATGAAACACCATCTCCAAATCGTCCCTAAGGAGCCTGGGTCTTTTCTCAGCGGTCACACTGCCCAAGCACCAACTGTAAAATGCAAGCCCCTAAGCCCTCTCAGAACTGCACTTAGGGGAAGCTGGCTTTGGAGGTACAGTCTTTGTTTTAGAGGGAATTTGGTAATTTTTTTTTTCTCCTCAATCTGACTAGACGACCCCAAAAGCCTTATTAGTTCCTTCTCCTCAAGAGCACCATGGCAGGGGTAATGTGAGTTTCCATCTCTTTAAGATTTTGATCTGAAGAATACCCAGACTGGGCTTTTTTCTCTCATTTCAACACAGAAACCCAAGTGTGGATGTAAATGAACCCAGGACAGGGCATTTAGGGTTTGGCATTGTTACTGATGATGAGAAGAGGTGGACTGACTGGGAGTTCTGACTCCAGTGCTGCCCATGCCCAAGGACAACTCATGGCCATCTAGGACACACTGTATTTGCACCCCACAACAGGTTGTGCCAGGTTAAACACTAGGACCTCACAATGGCCTGGGTGGGTGATATGGGGCCATGCACTACTGTTTCCTTCAGCAGCATCTGGAAATGTAGCTCAGGTGGGAGACCAGGCAGGGCTGTAGCAATGGGGAAGCATGGGAACACCGTGTCCAGAGGGAGATGGCTCCTCTGGCTCCTCTTCCTGGCATGCAATCTGCATGTTTATGCATGCGCCTGGAATAAGGATGGTGCTGGTGTCTCTTTGCAACACAGCAGCTGCCTGGGACAATTCTTGCTGTCAGACAAGACTTCAGTACACACTGATTGCAACTGTACACAACAGAAACTAAAAGACCAAACCACTTCATGTAAATGTGCACAGTACTGGATAACGCTATCCAAACATCCTGGGACCACTCTGGGCTCCAGTTTGGCAAGTCACTAGGCACATCTGGCCCATGTGGCAACTCCACCTCAGATATCCCACTGTATCAGAGCAAGGGGATATGCCACTGGATGAAGGTTGTATACACGGGATGAAGGGCAAGTCTGGGTGTTTTGGACTTGGTGGTCAAAGCAAACAGCTCATGAACACAGAATCACAGAATGGGTTATGTTGGAAGGAAGCACAGTGGGTCATCTGGTCCAACCTCCCTCCTCAAGCAGGGTCATCCTACAGCATATTGCACAGGATTGTGTCCAGACAGTTCTTGAATATCTCCAGTGAGGGAGACTCCATAACCTCTCTGGGCAACCTGTTCCTGTTTTCAGTCACCCAGAGCTGACAGTGATGTTGTCAAGCACACACTCAGAGTAAGACACTGGATGCTCAGGGAGTGGAACCATGGAAGCACATAACAGACATGGTTTTTAGAAAACAGGCCTCTTGTTCATCATTTTACTCTTTTTACTTTTTGACAGCTTTATTTAAAAAAAAAAAAACCAACAGACTTTTCAGCAATATTACTTCTCTCCCTCTTATAAGTAATCAAAACACAGAGCTGAAATAATAGGTGTTACTTGGAGAAATTCAGAGCAGATACCACACCACCTAAAATCCCTTGTGCAGTTCTTTATTCTTTACTTTGGCCCTTTTTCCTAATTAGAGATTGCATTTCAGTCTTTAGAGGTTTGACAGGTAATACATATTTTTAATACGTGTCCATGACAACATTTATTTTGTTAGAATACTGTATATGCCACCCTGGCAACAAATTGACAATATCTAAACTAATTCCAAAAAATAATAATTACACCTTTCCACATTGTCAACAAAGAGATCACTATCAACATCCCCAGCCTCAGCTATTGCTCAGTCCACTCCTGAACTTAATTTTGGTCTAAAACTAATCTCTTGCAGGAAATATCCAAGTGACTGCAAAGCCTTGTACTGTAATGCCTTGTAGCACTAAAGAGTCACCAAAATAAATCTGTAGTGAAGTAAGAAATCAAGTGACTATGAGACCAGAGGACTTTACCAAGGATATCAGATCCACATTTCAAAAACAGCATCAAATTACTTTTCACAAAAGCAATGTGGCTGTGTTCAGCCTTCTCACACATTTATACAGTTGGAATGAATTCCTCTTCAGTGCTTTACAGGTTAATATTTACTTTCTTGGGCTAATTCTATTTTAGCAGTGGGATTTGAAATGCCCCTAGGGATGGCCTCGTGCTCATCTAAACGAAGGATAATTACATATGCTGATCGCAGAATGTGTTTCCTTCATTTACAGCCTCATTTTTTTGGATCCTGCTCAATCCTCACATGGCACAATGCTCTCCTCCTGGTTAACTCAGCCAAGAAAGGAAATACAGTATATATAGTACTAATATACTGCTAATGCTTCTAAGTCCTGCCTAAATACATGCTATCTCCCACATTCCTTTAGGAGCATGTTTTACCTTTTTCCTGGAAAGCATGCCAGCATTGTTCCCCGCGGCAGAGTGCCTTCCTCGCCAGGTGAACACAGAGATGATATTCTGCTTCTTGTTACAAAGATTCAGGACAAATTAGCAGATCATCGGCAGAGGAGTTCAATGAAAATTAATTAATTCACGTCTTGCTCTAAGCGGACATTCAACTCTAGAAAATACCCTGTGATGCACAGCCTTTCATCCTCACTGGAAACAGGGTATTTTACTAAGTATACCCTGTCAGTGTTAGACTTCAGCATCTTTGGCCTCTAATACATCAGGCCAGGTAGAAAGGTGTTTAGCATCACCTTGAGAGCATATTAATCTTTACTTGGATATTAATGAGGTTGTAGAGATCTGATGTTTAATTCCAGCCCATGCCTCCAACAGGAACACGTATAAAGCAGCTCAGTCATCAAGAAGAGATGATTAAAGATACTGACTAATTCTATTTGCTGCACACCCATTGTACTAGTCCCATTTCCTACACTTTATTAATGAGTGCACCATTGGAAAATCTGTTATCAATGTTCTTATTATGCAAAGGTCACAGACTGCATTAGCATTTGCAATACAGCTTTTTTTTTCTAGGGATTGTGCAAGTCGGTCTCTTGCCACACAAGCTACCATATAAAGAACCCATCATCTTTCTCACATTCACTCCTGCCCGCGTTCAGAGCAGAATCTATCAGAAGTCAAGTATTACACAAGCATCAAGAAGTCAGTATTACCCACACTTCTCACACCTTTTCTGTGACACACACTTTCTACAAAACATCTGCCTGTGGAGGTCTGAAAAGTTGCACAGTTGAAATTATTGAGCTGTCAGTGTCTCAACAAGTTTCTGTATGTTTGTTTTCAGGATGTAATTTTGTGCCTGCCACTAAGTTCTCAAACAAATGTCAGTGTTCCCAAAGCAGCAGAAACTTCACTCAGAAGACAAATAGGGAAGGAAAACACAGCAGCTTTTCTTTATAGTCAACATACAGAACTCAGGTCAGAGGATTATGACATTCAGATCTTGATAATGAACATGACATTTTCACAGTTACATTATCTTCTCTAAATGTCAGAACAGAGTACTCCAGTCACAATACATCAGTGCACTCAGGGAGGATCTGGTCTTTCATTCCCTCATAGCCATTTTGTACCAGTTTGACTTCATTTACAGCAACAGAATTGTAAAATAAAAAAACAAATTTACAACAATATTTAAAAGAGGAATACAGCAGAGGGATGGAGCAAATAATGACTTCTGAATTTCTGTGGGGAACATTTCCCTAAGTAAGATATCTTGGATATTGTAACCGTTGTAAAGACAATTATACTTGAGGAAGAAATCAACTCAGTCGTTCTCTAATATTTCAGACAGTACAATGTCTGGGGCTGTTCTCAGATGTAAACCAAAACTGACACTTTCCCTGCTATTTGATGCCTCTGTAAATGACCCTGAAAATTTGAACCAGACTTGCAGAAGGACAGTTGTAAACTGGTAAGCAGAAAATGGAAAGAGCAAACAGAAAAAAAAGAATAAACTCCCAAAATATTGATTCAATACCCTTCAGCACAGTCAGTTCAGAAACTTTAGCTTTTTAGTTCAGAATACTTGGTTGAAAATATCAGACAGCTGTGGGTATGTGGACATCCAGAGTTCGCCAATACTGCTAGGACCGTCTGCCATACCATTTTTTGGTGCACATGCAAAACCCCATAGTGAAGCTAACACAATCTCTGTTTCATTACCTCTATTTATCTTTGGCACATCACACTATTAGATTTGGAACCTGTAGTACAAGAACAAGGAATAAGAAGGGAGCACTTAAAACTTCAGATGTCTAATTGTTCACTCCCCCAGCCCATAGTGTCATAACAATGTTTGTACTCTCATAATGATATTTTTGAGTACCTCTTCAAAGGTATAACAAACTAACTAAATGCATAACTTTTACAAACTCATGTGTCTGCAAACTTGAGTGAAAACACAAATTTGTGTAATTTGGCAGATGAGAAAGCATAGAAAATTACAAGGGTGTGACAGAGTAACCAACTGGATATGAGCTGAGAGTGATTTCGTTTTAGTTGAGAGCAACTTAATTTTAGTTGAGAACAAAATGCAACCTCACAGTGCATTAACAGACACTACACAGTTGAAGTGGTGAAGTGGTAATAATTCAGTATATTGCACGTTGTCTGGTACTCATGTCATACAGAAGAATGTTCAGGAAGCTGTTCAAATGACAGCAGCACAGCCAGATACAGCTTCATTATCGAAGCATTTTAAAAAATTATCTATTCAGTTTCTCTAATGGAAGGTAAAACACAGAGCTTCCTTAGTCTCTATGCTTATCATAACAGGTAACAAAAGTTACAAGACACAAAAATTACTGCAAGGAATTTCAAAACTATAGTATTACGGGTAAATGTGTTGACCTAGAACATACTTGGGACAGTTTGACTTCCAGTTGACTACTCTCCCAAAGCCCATGGTTTGTCACCCCTTCAAGAAAATCACACATTAAAAGTGTATTTCCCATATGCAACTGCTCAAACATGTTTTCTCTGTTGAAGACAACCATTAGCAATTGAATATAAGTTATCACATTATGTACAGAAAACAAGTAACAAGAAAATGTCCATTTTCAGATGGGACAAATGGAGCAAAGAAGAGGAAGAAACTCCAGCCAAGTTAATCCTGGTCTAGTAAAAAACTTCACCTATCCAACAGCTGGACATATCTCAGCAAGATGCACGGATATCAGGGTTCAGGCACAGAGATCTCACCACCAGAAAAGTAAAAACTGTGAGCAGTACCTTTTCCTTGCTTCCATAAATAATGTGCAATGAGCCTGATCTGTTCACATTAGTTCTGCTTGGAACAAATAGTAGTTCTGATAGATGATGCCTTATATTAGCACAGTATCAAGAGAAAAGCATTACCTGTTCTTTATCTTGTAAAATATCATAATCTTTGGCCTTTAAGGTTTTTTCTTTACAAATATTAAGTTACTTATATCTGCAATTCAACATACTGTGATGGACACAGAAATAAAAATACAAAGAACTGGTAAGTACAATAATTATTAAAATGCTTTAAAAATATTTTCTAACATAGCCATTTAGATCTTAATGGTACCATTCTGAAACGTTTGGATCACTTCCAAGTTAGTATCCTCATACAGGTCTATCCTCCTATATTCTCTTCAGAAACGCCTTCTTCATCTCTTGTTAGTAAAAACAAGATAGGAACATATATTGTCTTCCAAGCACAGTTTTTAAACCATTTAAAGTGATAAAGAGAACAGCTCTGCATAAAGATTTTTTTTTTCTCATGCACTTTCTATTTCCCACATTTTTAATTTCTCTCATAATTTTTAAGATACCTGTTCCAGCACCCTGGTAGGAACCATCACTCATGCTGAATGGCAGAACTACAGATCCAGTTTAGTGTTTGACCACTGCACAGCAAACAATAAACTCTTGATTACATATAGCTGTGTATGTATTCAGCAAAACTCACTTTTTAGACTGTCTTTGTTGTTCATTCTGACATTTAACCAGTTCATTACCAAATGTATCATTTTGATGAAAGGTTTTGTTCTAAATTCTCTGGTGTATGGAGAGCACTTTCAAGATTTTTACATATGAAGACTGTAGGGGCAGTGAGACTACAGACAGTAGCCCACTGAGAAGGCTGCTGTAAGATTCTTAACTCTGCACAGGAATCCAGTGCTCTTCACAAGTCCACTGGGGACATCTACAGTGAAACTGCTAGAGGCAAATCCCCTGCTGGATTACAGACGGGCAATTTTACATCAACAGGACAAGAACCTGCTCCCAGTGGATTGTCTGCTACAGGCTTGATCTGACAATATTTTGTATTTCTTTGTGCACTGCTCACTTTTCTAAAGGGTAGTGGTTAGCTCCTGAGTGACTGGTAACCTCTGGCAGACTCAGTATTTCAAGAACTTTTTCACCTTCATGCAATTCCATTTGGAATTAGTTTCTTTATGCTTCTAAAGTTACTGCTTAGTGTGGCCTACCTGATATTACAAGGATTTATACTGAATCTTCTATTTATTTACTTCTCTTCCTGAACCTTCTCTCTCATCTCTGTGTTCATTTTTCAGCATGAATAAAACAGTTTCACATGAGTTATGTCAGACAAAAAAAGATATCATAGAGAACAAAAATGCAGGAAGTCTCTTAGTAGCAAAATAAAAATTAATGCAAAACTTTTGGGCAATAACAGTGATCTTCTCCCTATCCAGTCCAACCCTGCATGCCTAATATTGTCACAGTAATTTTCTTCTCTTTTCTTAACGAAAAATCCATGCTAAACCTTAGATTAGATTTTGCTAGCTGCTAAATTTCTTATGTGTATTTATAAATGTGAGGATGCATTTATGAAAATCCATCTCTGTGTGTTGGTTCCCTCCCCTGCGATGAGCTGAGTGCTGGAAGCCACAGTGTACAGCAACATAACAGTGTTTAAACCAGCTCTGAGAGAAAAGGCTGTTGAAGGGACAATAATTTTGAAAGGTTCTAACTTTCGTTTCTCCACAGAGATTTAGTGGAGTGCCTTCTCTTTGCCTTTTTTTTTTTTTAAATAAAGTTATTAGAGAAAAAAAAAAGTGGGGTAATTCTCCATACCTGTCTCTCCTAACCCATTCTACTCCCCAGTTTCTTCACAAAGGTCTTCTCTAGGGCCCTGTGCACAGCAGTATTCTTGGGGTATGCTGTGCACTGTCCTGAACTACAAGAGCATCCCGAGCAGCTCCTATGCAAGCCCTATCAGCTCTGACAGCCAGTGCTAGCATGTTGTTGGACCCATGCATGCTCTCCCCATCTCTCCAGAACAGCTGGTCAACCTTCGTGCTCAATCCAAGCAGCAGAGCTCCCACCAGGAAAACTGTCATGGTGGAAGTGCTGAGAGATGCTCTGTACAGACACAGCAGGATAGTTACTCCAGCCCTCCCTTGTCCCTTAGGCTGAAAATACCCATCTGCTTGAACTCTGTCACACATGGGAAAGCTGTGCCCCCTGCACACTTGTCATCTTGTGATTTACAGATCAGCAGACTCACGAAGGGCCACAGAAAGCAGAAACGTGTGTGAAGGTAATGCTATTAATGCTCTGTGGCTCTGTAGGATGCTGGGTTACCACATCTGTGTCTGGTTTTGGCTGTTGTGCATGTACCTCATCCCCTCGCCAGTGCAATGAAGGGGAAGATTTTCACAGGGAATGTTCCTAATCCCAGTGCCTCTGATTCTGTAGTTTATCCTAGCAAAACCTCTTTCTCCAATGGACATTTCAATTTCATTGAATGGACTATATAATGTTGAAGGGCAGTCTTTGAAACAAATACTCCATCACAGGCCCTCACACACAGGTCCTTCTGCCTTTCTTTGCGTTGGCCTCAGTGTGAGCAGAACTGCCAGATCTGGGTGTAAGAAGGAAGGAAGTCAATCAGATTGGGTAGCACAACTGCAGCCCAACTGGTGGCACCATAAACAACCAGCTGAGAGCATGGAGACAGGCAGGGAAATACACAGTTTCACACAGAACATAATGGTTTGAATTATACAGGCCCACGAGAGCTGTATCTACAGAGCTGTGCCCAACCTGAATGCCAAATGAGTAGATTTAATGTCCACAGCCAGCCATACACCTCCTACATAATGCAAGGAACTTATTCAGAATCCAGTCCTTCTAACATAACTTCTCTGTCTTTCTCTATTTCACGTTTGTTTCTTATTTTTCTCAAATTCTGATAATTTTTTAAATGGCACAAAAAGAGTTGGAGTACTTCCTAATACATTAAGTTAAAACAAAACAATAATGTTCCAAACTAGTGAAGAGAAATACAAGAAATTAAAGTTCATAATGATATATCATTTTAAAAAACAATATGGATTGCATCCAATATAACTCAAGTTAATCCTTAACCTGTTTTTTTCACACAAAAACAATGTTTACTTCAGTTGGATCAGGACCAGTTACAAAGCTTTGTTATTTTTGGTAGTGATCATAGTAACCATAGCAGTAAAAAAACAGCTTTAGTAATTTAAATGGCATTTCAAGCATTTTTAAAAGCACAGTTTATTTTTTACGTTATTGAAAACTCATTAGTTATTCATTTTGTATTGTTTGAGGAAAGCTTTAAGAATAATTTTCCAAGATTGTAACTCAATATATGAATTAGATGGTGTTGTCAAAGTATAAACATATCCTAATATTAGTCTTTGCACTGTATTCTTTTAAATTCACATGGCTTTACAGAAAATTTTGCAAATGTGTGAGATAGCAAAATATGTATACACAGTCATAGACGCACATATATATAAAGAACTCTACAAATCTCCCTATCACCTTTTTTATGAGTTAACATTTTCCATGGTGGCAGAGAGCCTTACAAACAAGAGGCAAGGTCATTCAGTGTTATTTTCCCACAGTCCTAAGTCCTCCTTTGCTGGACTATCTTCTCTAAAGTAAATGAAAGTTATCTGGAATCAAACCCCTCTCATCGAGAAGCAGTCATATTAGTGGTTCAGACATGGTATGCACTGGAGTGAAAACAGCTCCATTAGCAGCTGAGTTACACCATGGAGGGAAATGCTACAAAAACAAGACAGAAGCCTTTCAAATGCAGTGAAGGGAAAGAAGGAGCAGTGAGGTAAAAGTGAAGAAAATACAGCAGCAGACCAGATTTTCTCAGTGATTTGCAACTGCAAACAAAAGGCACTGAGTATTATAAGGACTTAAGTGTTCAGTAGTACAGAAAGTCACATTCTTCATCTGATTCCTATGCAACCTTCCTGCCGTTATCAATGGCTAAGAACTTAGTGCTTTGGGGAATTCACCGGCCAGCTTATATAGTTCTTTCTGCATGAATTATGTCCTGCATAATCAAATTGTGGCATTCATTATCACAGCATGCCAGAGACACTATATGCACAAATAGGTTTAAAATAATTAATAAGATTTATGCAGAGAAGGTCTATCAATGATTATTAAACATTCCTAATGTTTAACCTACTGATTCCAGAAGCTAAAAGGACAAACCAGGAAAGAGATGCAATGTGTACCTATGACGTTTCTCTAGGCACACGCTATTTACCACTACTTGATAGAACCACAGATTGGGATAGGTTGAAAGGGACCTCTGGAGATCACCTATCCAACATCCCTGCTCAATCAAAGGTCCTCTGGAACAAATTGTGCACATCTGGGTTTTGAATACCTTCACAGAGGGTGACTCTGCAGTCTCTGGGCAACCTTTTCTAATGTCTGATCACCTTTACAGTAAGAAAGCTTTTCCTTATGTTCAAACAGAATTTCCCATTTTTCCACTTGTGCACATTACATCTTGTCCTCTCACTGGATACCACTGAGAAGCCTCTGGCTGCCTCTTCTTTATTCCCTCCCATCAGATATAAGCACTGATGAAGACCCCTGAGTCTCCACCAGGATAAAAAGTTGTCATTTTCTAAGCCTCTCCTCATATGGAAAATGCTTCAAGTGCTTAATCATCTTCATAGCCCTTTGTGGACTTGTTCCAGTTTGTCCATCATATTCTTCTACTCTTCCTTCCTGTCTTCCTACCTAGACTTTCCAATGCACTGCAGCTTTCCCACCATCTACTGATTGATGCTCTGTCAGTCCAAAAGAAGTCACCTCCCTGGCCAAATCCATCCCCAGTTTTATTGCTGAGCATCGCACCATACAATCTGGGGCACCCCTTTGGACATCTGGGATCAGCTGTCCCCACTGTGTGCCCTCCCAACTCCTTGTGCACCCCCAGCCCACTCACTGGTGGGGTGAGGTGAGAGGCAGAAAAGTCCTTGGCTCTGTGTAAGCCCTGCTCAGCAGTAACAAAAATATCTCTGGGTTATCAACACTGTTTTCAGCACAAATTCAAAACACAGCACCCATATCAGCTACTAAGAGGAAACTTAACTCTATCCCAGCCAAAACCAGTATAGCTACACAACTGGTGCTCTGAGTTTTGGCCTTTTGCAGCTCAGTGTTGTAGGTAGTTGCCATAAATTTATAGGCAATAGGTAGAGAAAAAATATTATAAGGCCGGGGTCCAACACCTTGCTCTAAACTAGGGTCAAACACTGCTCCTAAGAAATGTGTTTTTAATATATTCTTAAGGTGTGCAGTAGTATCAAATATCAATTATCTCATTAAGTGTTTACCTCTCCTTAACATTTTAACTTTTCCATAGTATTGAACCTAACTAGTCTCTACTTCAGCTAAAGTCCAAATTCTCGCTGTTATTTGCATTCCTTTAATTTTCTTTTCATTGGCTGTGCTTTCCTGTCCCCTGACAAGTCTGGCTTCTTTCCCTGGGACACCATCCAACCAGTCCATCTTTTTCTTCATGTTCTTGCCCAAGACCAGCATAACAGAGTAGTAAGGCCTGACAAACAGAAAAAGTACACTATGGATCTTTCAGATGATACTCTTCTTGTTGACAATAACGTACTATTGTGGACTGCCATTTACTTTGTGATTCCTAAACTACATCATTTCAAAATCTTTAATAGAACATCTACAGGCACAGTCTACATCTTAGCTGAGGACATCCACAACGCAATGTCTGATGGAAGAAAGTAGTACTAATGGTCTTGGGACAAAGCAATGTCTGAGAAAGGCCGCTACTCAGAGAACAGGTGGGTAACAGAGCAGGTAAGGCACAGGCAGGAGAGGACATGTTACTTCTATGCAGCAAAGCATTTGTCCTTCCCAGAAACCTATTGCACCATTAAGCACCCAAGCTTGAAGACTTCCCACCTTTCTCTGAAGTGAATCTAACTGCATCACCTTGCATGAACGTAGTGTACAACATCTACTCTCTTCTATGTTATTCTTGAACATGAAACCCACAAAAGTCACTCCTGTAAATGAAATCTGTACGTACTCACATGTTTGTCACAAATTAGCTCAAACAACTTCTCATTATGAATAACCTGTTTTTTCCATGACCCCTTACTGATGCTCCTCTGTTCCTTTCAAAGAGAAAATGTGTTCAGCCACTCTGACCGAAACTCCCACTTATTCAGGCTAAGAGCCATGTGAAGCAGAGATCCTGTATCAGTCAATATCATGCAGCTTCCCAAATGAGAGAAGCCAAGGGGACACTAAAACAGGTTCACACTAGAGGATGAGTGGAAATAGCACTCCTGACCTCAAGCGTTTCCAAGCACAAAGGCTGACAAAAACCAGGGATGTAACAACATTTCTTGAACTTCATTTAAAAAAGTCTTCAAGTTGCTTTTTCTAGTAAGTAGATCCAGTTTGTAAGATTAGAGGGAAAGATAAATATTTGAAAGTATACATTTACAGACCATAGGAGCTGTCAAAGGCTTCTGTTTCCATACGCACATGGGCATAGGAATTGTTTCAAGAAAGTGCTAATGCCCCTGTTGTCTACTAGTCTTTTGGAAGAGCACTTCTGAAAACCAGACATATCTAAGCTATTTTTAACACAGCAGATTAATTACATTAAATTAGGTCACCCTATTTTTTAATGATCACTTTCACTTTCTCCTTTGATGCAGTACATAAACTTTCCTTCCAAGCAGAAGCTCAGATGAGTATCACCATTATAGTCATAGTAAGGATAAAAGACATAAAGGGGAATATCAGATATACTGGATTTTGAAGGGAATTATGAGCATTATAAAATACTGTACTATTCATTCCTGGAACATGGACCTGAGCAGCTCTGTTCCTTCATATGATTAGGTAGGTGACCCAGGTAACATGTTTACAAATTCAGATGATCTTGGAGGGAAATACTTCTATTAAATTAGGTCCTCTGTTCCAAGAAGAGTTATTCCAGATTGCCAAAGTCTTACTGTTTATCAGTCATTTGCAGATTTCTCTGTTGTGGACAAAAAATATAACTTTTTTTGAAAAGAAACAACTTAGTTTTAACATATTACAGTGGATCCCAGGGAGAGAACAGACAGCGATATCCATCAGTCTTTAAATCCTCTTGTTTACTGTACTGCTAGACTTTATGTAATGTTGTTTTTCTTCCTGAAATGCATCTGCCAGTGACATGAAATGATCACAATGTAATATCCTAAATGTTTTCATCATGTGTAATTATTTATTTTCATACCATTCTAAAATCCTAGGCAGATTGCCGACTTGATCATGTTTTCCCCCACAAAATACTTAATAGACAAGGGACAAAAGCCTTAGAAGGATCAAAAATAGAAATGTTTACATAACCTGCCACTTGAATCATCAGAAAGCAAATGTTATATTGTATTAGAAAAACACAAACAAGCTTTTCATGTCCATGGGTTTTTATTATTTGTTTGCCATAAACATTTATCAACTAATCACAGCAATAAAACACAATGAAACAAAGAAACAAAGAAAATAAGTAAAAGACAAGCTGACTGAACTAATTTTTACTATTTTAGCAAAACCTGGCAAAAAGCTGACATGTATTTCCAGTTAATGTCATTAATTTAATTAGAGGCTTCCAGAACTGCAGTTATAGTAATCCCATTTACAGCAATTTGCAAATAACTTTACAATATAGGTCCTAGTTTTTAAATTTCAAAATGAAAGAAATCAGTAATAGTGTCACATTCCCTTTTTTTAAAAAAAGCTATGACGTGAATATTTTTTAAAATAATGTTCTTTAAATTATCATACTAGAGCAACAGTTCTGATGTCTGCCATCAGAGTGGATAAAAACACGTGATTTGTGGAGCATGAAGATGTTCTCTTTAACACGGCAGCATGAAAATGTTCTTTCGGCTACTCTGCTAAAAGAAAGATACAGTGTAAGTGTGCTCCCTGTGGTCAGATTATTTTACTGTTTGGGTTGAATTAATTCGACTTTGAAAAGTTAGCTGCAGGACGAGGATAAAATGAAACCTTCCCTTTTTTTTCCTAGGGACTGCAATTTCAGGCACCCTCGGCACTTCTGCACGCTGCTTCAAAATTTCATTTGTAGCAATCAGTTGCACTTTGGTCTTTTCTCAGTCATGCTTGATAGCGTTAATAAAACCCAAACCCCACATGCTAATGTGCACAAGACAGAACTTGTACAGGTTGCAGAAAAGAGGAAACTCTCCAGACGCATTATTAGAGAGCAGAATCATTTGGGCAGAATTCATCTCAGTGAAAAGTTGTAACATAGATGTCCCAGTCTCAGCTGTCTCTCTAAGTTACCTTTATGGTCAGTAGAGAAAAGTATGAACTTTTAAGCATGACTCCTCTGTTTTACTTTAATCATCTTTCCAAGAATGCAAAGAATGATTTTCTAAAAGCACTTTCTCAGCTAATTATAAGAAGGTGGTCAGGTAAATCGTAACCAGGTTGCACAGATCTAGGGATCCTCATGGTTATAAACTGCCTTTTAAGGTGACATAACAAATGCCACAAACAGCAGAGAGCTGGTACTCTCCACTTCTCTGGGTCCCATGTAATTCTTGTCATCTTATTCACAACTAATGGTTTAGACAAGTCAGATTATTCACAAGAAGGACTAAAAAAAGGGCTGAAACTGCACTTGTAGAGTGTTTGCAGGGAATCAGCCCCAGTTGGAAAACATTATCCTGCATGGCCATTTCTGCTCAGAAGTCTTCTGGCCCTGGCTTTCTTCAGAGGGTGTCAGCTGGGTGACAGTGGGGAGAAGAGTAAATAAGCCAGACACAACATGCTTTCAAACCTTTTCTCGTGATGTCTTCAAGAATCTTCCAGAAGGAATCCAGTGAAGTCATACTGCTATTTTGCCATCTTTATTTCTTCCCAGCCTTACCAAAATAACTACTGTAACTGAAAGTAACATTAGTTTAACAGTATTCTGCATAACCTTTGGAACTCCTTTTGATGATATACCTTTAAATAATACTACAGGAAGCCTGGAAAATATAATGCTCTTATTAACCACAAGAATTATTAAAACTTAGAGGGCTCTTATCATTCCTAAGAGGAGTTTCTACTGCTACATCAGCAGAAAACAGAAAACCAAGGTAAGTAAAACCAGGTAATATTTTCAGTAGACTACTTTGGGCAGGAATGGATACACTTTTTATCAAGCCTTCTCTCCCCAAGTCCTTTCTTGCCACCTACACCTTCACAAACACCATAGATCTTTTCTTCTACATCCTAAAATAACCTCCCTTCAAGTCCATATCCAGAAGCTGCTGAACCACCCTGTCTTACCTAATGACATTCCTCAATCGCAAACTCCATGCAAACTCCCGTCTGAGATGGATGTTTTTTAAAAGCACAAAAAAAAANAAAAAAAAAAAAACACCCTACACTTTGAAACCCATGTGTAGGTTCTTTCCTGGACTCATGAGCAACTCCAGAATAAGAACAACTTGGCTCGGGTTTGTAAACATGTGTCCAGGACTCTTAGAGCTATGACCTGCTTGGAAAGACTGAAAACAACTGACCATGGATGACCTGATCAACTTTGCCTGGAATATCACTTAGCTCCACTTTGCAAATACATGGAAATATACTCTGAAGAATTTCTAGAATTTCTGATTCAGTCCTAGAATTTTCCATTATTTTAACTGAAGTCTGCTTGATTTGGATTTGTTTTTCTCCTTGTTCCAGCCACCGCTCTACCACCCCAATCTGGCTGTGTATTTTGTTCAGTTTAGAAGAACAGGTTTCACATTTTCCATTCAGAACTCCAGTGATTCCTGGAATAAAGGCAACTTACAGGGAAGAGCTTCCACGCGCTGTTTCAGCCTGAAAAGTGTGACTTAAAAAATGGAGAAAATAACATGGAGAGAAAATCCAGCAAAACCTTTCCTTCACAGAAGACAGACACTGGAATATGCTTGAGTTTTTTCATCCCTTGGTCAAGAATATGTCATAAATTTTCATTGTATAGCCTCTACAATTCTACAAACTTGATACACATTTTAATAATTCACAAAAAAAGCTTGTCTGAATTAAATAAGGTGCCAGAACAACCACTATCTTGTTCTTCATGATTCCCCACAGCATTTCATCAGCAAGCCATCAGCCTGTACTTGGAAAGATTATATCTTCATACGAAAGAAGATTTTCCCATACTCAACTCAAAGAGAGGCATCTTTGCTAAAGTCAGTTTATTAGCCAATATGTTAATTGAAATGTTTACCCAGTGAGGGAATACACTAAAGCTCAAAATGTTTTAGTGATGATATCAAATAGATGACGTACAACTACTTAGTCACTGCTAACACAAATGCACAAAAGCACTAGTCAAAAATGCCTTTAAACCAGGTATTAAAAACTAATCACATACCTGAAATAACTATATGCATGTTAAAATTTTATTATATGTATACTTAATCATCCTGAGCCATGGCTGAATTTAGTTCTCAAAACCCACAATATTACTGGATAATATTAACCCTCTATTAGACCTTTATTAGACTCTTGGGGTCAGAATCCATCAGCATGGAGAAAAAACCAAAAATATACCGATCCATACAAAGACACAATTAGAGATGTGGTCGTAAGTGGGTGTTTGGAGCAAACATATAAAAATGGAGTGGTGCTTCCCTTAGTATACTCTCTTGCCGTGAGCACTGAAAGACTAACAGAGCTATAATAATATAATATATATATAATATATATAATAATGTGTGCACCATCCTTTTTAACTACTGGTCTAATTCATGGACCATAAAATTGACTGATCATATTTTAATACATTTATAATTCCGTACGAAGCAGTTTTTAGTGTTAAATTATGGATTGTTTTCAAAAGTGCTTCCTGCTTAATGGAAGTCAGTCATTTTATCATTTCATCAGGTTCCTTCTGATTCTTATGTTACTTAGAAGGAATGAGCAACTGTGCCTATCCATGTTCTTACAGAATATTCTACCCTACACTCTGTTCTTCAGTGATATCCATCCTAAGAGTTACAGTCCATGTAAGCCTTTTCCTACGGAAATCTCTGTGTATTTCTAATCATTCAGAGTGATTTTTACTTTCAAATCCAAAGAGCAAAAATGTATTCTCCTGGAAGTGATTTGTAGTAATTTTTCCTTATGTGTGATTATCAACTTCAATTTTATGCTCAGCATTATACGAATGTACTAAAAAATAGCTTTTTCACCAATAAAAGTTATTAACCACACATTCCAATTACTATCACAGAAAAAAAAAAAACAAACAGAAAAATGGATAAGTACATGAAAGATGAAGCAGACAGCTATACCAGCCAAAGAAAATAAAAAGACTTTCTGTTCATTACATTTTCTTGTAATTTGAAAGGAAGTGAAACTTAAAATACAGCTGCTTTTTTTTTTCCATTCCACAAAAGCTCTGGGTTTATTAATGCTTATATGCTGCATACATAGCAGCAATGCTTTACGCTCTCTCAAACAGCAGATATGCACTCCAAAAGAATGAACACAAAGACAATTTCTGGGAACTTTAGCTAAAAAAGGCATACAATCTATCTTTCTATGGGACCACAAATACAGTGTTTCTTGGATATTTAATATTATATCTTGTGTAGATTGAAAACTAAAACACAGTCCTGAGAATGTGCGCCACTCACCTGGCAGTCACTTTAAATTCCTTTGTCATTGATTTCATTACTTTATGTATGAAAACACAAAAACCTTAGGACACAGAGTACTTTCTAGTAAAATACTTTTTCATTCCTAGACTAGGCAGACTTAATCTGATAATAATTACAATGACAGGTATTGGAATGGATGTGCCACAGGGTGGTAATCCTGTTCTTTCTAAACAGCATCACTTTTATTAGAAAAGCAACAGAATTCAGAACCAATGGTATGTGATATTTTTCATCCTAATTGCTTTTCCAATTCCTTTGTCTACAGTTTGAAGAAAATATCACAAAACAGCCAAAACAGACAAGGGGAATTGATGGTAAAGTAACTAACTAGCTCAAGATGATACAAGGCGTTAGTGGAGGACTATACTACTAAACTGCCATTTTGGCAGTATCAATATCCAAGCTCACAGCCATTACACAAAGCCTTACAAAGCACAGAAATAATAAATACTCTTCCTTCATTATATCCATTTTCAACGCATTACGAAGAATTCTAACTAGTAAATCCTCTAAATGCCTTCTTAAGAAATCAACAATTTTCTATGTGTTGGTTATAAAAGACAAAGAAGCTAATGGTTGTGTCTTACAGAGAGGTCCAGTAAGAGACACCAAACCTGAGCAGCCCGTGGGGATGCTAAGAGGTTTATACAGACATGTGGGAAAACATACTTGCAACACACTGCTGTGAAGGGAATACCATTTGCACCTTGAACTGCTGAAACTTTGTGTACAGGCACTGAAAGAATACTGAACATTTCACTTCCATCTCACATAGGTGATTACAAAAAATCTTCTAATAAATTCTTTTTCTTAACAAAAGGACACAATTTGATCAAGTGTTTTTTATCACAGGACCAGATCACTGCATTTATCCCACCACCATCCAGCATGGCCCACAGTGCATAGCTGTTGGTTTAGAAACATCCCAAAGAAGAACTAAGAGAAGAAGTGTCTTCTCTGTCCATTTCAGGTGAGGCTTTCTGACTACCCATAACCATATGGATACAAGAAGAGGCTGCACCTGTTTTCCAAGGTGGTTATGCTTTTCCTAAGCCTTTGCTTCCACCACCTCCAATTGTGACTGTCAAATTTTCATCTTTGTTCCTCAATAATAAACACACTACAGCAAGGGATGCAGCTGCAATAAGCATATAACTACCATGGATCCAGAGACCTGTGAGAGCCTTAACAAGAGAAGGTGACACGGCAAGCCTCAGTGTGCACTGCAAAGTTTACCGGGAGTCTGGTTCCCCAGGTTACCATGTCTTCACTCTCTCACCAACAAGCTCCATAAAACATAGCAGGAGCAGTTCTTTCTATGCATGAGCAGAAATATCGTGGTCAAAACTACTTGCAGCCTTTGCAGCACAATATGTTAGATTCCACAGACTACAGATTCACTATTAACATTGTCTGTCATCTCATCTGGTTTCTGAAAGGAGTGGCACAGAAAGTCATTCTGGTTTTTTCCTGGGAAGTTAATAGCAATTCTGGACTACAAAAGCATGTATGCTTCCAAAAAGCATTGCTTACCATTTGTCAGTGTTGGGTTCACATGTTATTCAAATACTGCTATTCCATAGGTTCTAATAAAGTCTCCTGAAGGCTCCGTGTGTGTTAAGTACCTTTGAAACTGTGTTTTAAAATTGCTTAAGCAATAAAAGATGACCTTGAAGTTACATTATATGATAAGGTAAAAACAAATAACAAGCCTGCTCATCAGGATGTTCCTCTCAGCTATGTGTTTAGACCCTAAAAACCTAGACTTTCCTCTCCTGTTACACTAACTAAACAATAATTTATGCTCCAAAAATTTAGACAGGAAAGAATATTTCAACAATAATTTCAGACAGAATTTTTGCTGTGAAACCAAGTTTTTTAAACATTTAAAGAACAAAAGAGAAAGCTTGGTTTGCCTAGAGACAGAATTTCACTTTCAATGAGACTAAGAGTGGCTGATCTGCAGAAAGATTTCAACATCTTTCATACCACTACATACACACAAAAGTAATTGAAAGACCCACCCAAACCACTTCAGTGCCCCCACAGAGGCTTCAGTCAGATCCCACAGGATACAGCAATCTCTCTATTTGATACTCATTTCTGCACTGGGGCCCAAATCCATGCCTTGCTGCAGACATACTAGGTTTCAGAGGTTGAAAGCTGAGTTCAGAAAAATATTGTCTGCTTGTTTAACAAGTCTTTATTTCCAGAAATCCCTATTTATACTACATAGTCAAGGTGCACTGTAGTCTTTTCAACAGTAAGTTCAAATTGGGCATCCACACTCACACCTCACTACTGATCCTGGAGAGATGGAGCTTCAAAAGCCTCACTTTTGTCAGGCTCCCACATTCAGCAGCTGAGCACAATGGACAAAGCTAACTCACAGTTCAATGTCAGTGCTACTTCTCTACTGAGTGTTCAAAAAGTACTGTGTTATGCTTACAGAAAAAAAGCATGTAGGGGGAATTTTAAAGGATAAAAGCTTGATTCAAGCATTAAAGGTGCCTTATTAAAAATCACAATAACATTTTAAACTGAACACTCATATCTCTATGAATTTTCATGTCATATTTGTACTATGAATATAACTGAAGACAGACTCAGCAGATTTCTTATGCTGTGTCCAAGACAGAAAAAAAAAGATTCTCTAGAGAAAATAAAGCAGTGTGAGTTGAGCACCAATGCCTTAGAAGTACCTAGGACCAAACTGTCCACCATTACATTTACAGATAGTTTGCAGGTTTTAACCAACAGGGTAGATGCGAAGAAAGTATCTGGCATACCTTGCAAATAATTTCATTCATATAAAATTAGATAAATAATAGCTACTGAATATAAGCACCCAATAAGCACTGCAAAATGGTTATTGTGTAGTGGTACTACTAAGCCCATGTAAGAACAGCCACTGACTGCATTGTTAAATGCAAGAGTCAAAGGTTCTCAGTATGAATTATGAGAGAATTTAATGGTTACTCAACAGTAACCTATACATGCAGCTCACTGCATGGCCCCAGAAACACTAGTGGTAACACAAGGAAAGGGTGAACACACACCTGGGACAAGAAAAAAGCAAGATGTACCCTTTCAGCAACAGCACAAGTTTAGATCAACTTTAACTGGTCATTTTAGCCACAGTGATAAAAGTAATGTATTAACAGAAGATGAGTAAGCAGTAACCTTCAATTTTTATTTGAGTGACTGTTGCCAGATAGTACAGCTGTAAAAACTAAATATTTCTAATGACTGAAACTTCACTGAAGAAAACACCAGCTGTAGTGTTACAGCAGAAATTTTGCATGTTGGGTAGTTCTAGAAATCACAAGCATGTACATCCTGGCTAACAAAAAGCCTAATGATTGTGAAGTGTATTCTCCTTCATAGTGTAAGTAACCTAAATCGGTCACACTTCAGAAAGATAATTATTATGAGCCAAAAACTGTAAGTGAGACAAGATTAAGTACATTTCCCTCCGGTATCAGTGGCTCTCTTGTAGACCACCACAGTCTTGAAATTACTTGTCTAATGTGTAAACCTCCAATTGTTAATGCTACACAATTAATGAAAACATACTTCCAATACCCCTGCACAACCCCTACCTACAAACTTTTCTGAATTGTGGCATTGGCCCCACCTGCAGTAATACAGGTATCCTTCCTTTTCCAAATACACATGTAGCCCCCCCACACAGCATCTAGAGGAAAACTCTTTTTCCGTTCAGCACTTAATCACATGGCCCTACTACAGAAAAAAAAGTCCAAAAGAGATGACATATCAAATAGCCAAGATACACATTTGCAGAATCTATCATCTAAATAATAATTATTTTTTTAAAAAAAACCCTAAACATCACACCTGGCCAGTTTCAGTGCATTTAATAATTAAATTTGGGAAACAGGAATTCTTGCTGAGAAGAGACAAGACACGGACAATGAGAAAGGAGGATGCATTTGAAGAAGTAACAGCTGGCTGGGAAGAGCGTCAAGAAAATACAGAACCCTAGAACTGAATCATAGAATCTTTTCGATTGGAAAAGACCTCCCAGATCATTGACCCCACCTGGCTACCACCTCTTTTCAGGTAGTGGAAGAGAGCAATAAGGTCCCTCCTGAGCCTCCTTTTCTCCAGGGTAAACATCCCCAGCTCCCTCAGCTGCTCTTCAACAGACTTGTGCTCCAGACCATAACCCAGCTCCGTTGCCCTTCTCTGGACATGCTCCAGGACCTCAATGTCTTTCTGGTAGTGAGGGGCCCAAACCTGAACACAGGATTCTCGGTTCAGCCTCTCCAGTGCCGGGTACAGGGGGACAATCAGTGCCCAGGTCCTGCTGGCCACACTGTTGGTGATACAGGCCAGGACGCCACTGGCCTTCCTGGCCACCTGCGCACACTGCTGGATCATCTCCAGCTGCGGCCGACCACGTCCCTTTCCACAAGGCAGCTTTCCAGCCACTCTTCCCCCAGCCTGCAGCGCTGCACCGTGACCCAGTGTAAGCTTTCGAACTGCATGTGCCTACGAGTATAAAACACGGCTGCGGCGCTCGGGGCACGCAGAGCCGCCCGCCCGCCCGGCCGTCCCCACGCGCTATCCCAGGCTGCCACTCCGCGGGCGCGCGCACCGCCTGTCACCGAGCGCAGCGGACAGAGACACCGGCCGTGGGCTCGGAGCAGCTCACGGCACAGGCACAAGGTGGTCCTGCCTGCCCGGAAACCTGCCGCTGTCTTTTCAGAAACAATCAAACGCAGTTGCCGGGCTCGTCTTCAGGTTTTTAGAGCGGTACGAGCGCCGACCTGCGGGGATGCTGTGAGCGCTCTTTTATTCTTTCAGGCACAGGCTGACAGAGCTACAAAAACCCCTAATAGGTGAACGATATATAACATAACTTGTTTGGTTATATTTATAATTCGTCATAAAGGCACAAGAAGAAGAACGTGCAGCTATATCTTTGTGAATTTTGACATGATTCATAAGCAGAAAATTGTAACTTGAGCATTTGTTGCTATCGTTCACCTATTTATTAAATGGAGCTAAAGCTAAAACATAATCAAGGATGAGTTGTGTTGCTGCCAAAGAGCTAATTAGGCTTCTCACAGCTAGTTAGGCTGCTTTTTAGACAACCATGTATGCTGCTGGTTTAAAATTGCATTCAGACCTCTAACCAAGACAACTTTCCTATCATTTCCCTTTCCCTGCTACATCCACAACAGGTTTGCCATCACCCACCCTACATTTTACCCCTCAGCTGTTAACTCATTATGTTCTTAAGAAATCGTTTATGAGTTAAATTATAAGTGGGAATTAACACAGAATAAGGAAAATTAAGACAAAATTTGGGGTGCACAAGCCTTTCCTCACCTTTGAAGGAGAAGAAGCAATTTCCAAAGCTAAATACATGTTGAAAAAACCCTGCAATTTCAATTTCATTGCAAAAACTGGTTGGAGAATCTGAGAGGAAAGATGACTGATATTCACAGACCAGGGAGAAGGAGGTTTAGCTCTTACGGGACAGAGAGAGATGGTTAATGTGTTCCCCTCTGAGGGAAGTTATTTACAAGTTGAATCAGTTTGAGGGTAACATCTGGAAAGTTCCAGCCCAAAAACAAAGCAAGCTTGTCTTATATGGGTGTTTTACCAAAAAGTAAACCTCCACAGAATTTCATCATTTTTAAACCTCTATTTTCTTCATGCTTTCTTCCCCATTACGCCTACAATTCTTCTCCTGTCTTTTCAGCAGACAGGAGTCTCCTCTCTTGGCTCTTTTCTCCAGTCACAATTTGCCTTGGCCACCCCAACTACAGTGTTCCCTGCCATTAAGAAAAACTTGAGCAGGGTTTATGTAGCCTGTCGAACATTACCTTGTTATCTGAGTCAAAATCCCGGCCTAATAAACACTCATTTAGTACATTCAAAATTATAGGTGCAGGGTAGATCCTAGTGTTATCAGTGCAAAAACATGAATAACCTGGGTTTTGTTAGTAAACTTGACTCTTGGAAAGCTGGCCTAGTTCATGATTTGGCAAGAGTCTAAAAGTTGCAACAAGAAATTTACCTTTCTAACACCTGGACATCAGCTGCGGAAAATCGATGTACTGCTAATTTAAAAACTTGTTTTTTACTAGTTGTGATTTAACAGATAGCTGGAGAGTATCATGCTATATTTACAACAACAAAAACACAAGCAGTAAAACACTGCCAAAACATCTCTTACTTGTTCTGTGTGAAAGGAAAACGCGTGTAGAACAAAGTAAGCGCCGAGCATGGGCTTAATGGCTCCTAGCCCAGCGTGCTGGTTTGGGCTGGGGTGGAGTTGATTTCCTTCACCAGTATGGCTGGTATGGGGCTGGTTTGAATTTGTGCTGAACAGAATGTTGATAGCATAGAGATGCTTTTGTTATGGCTGAGCAGTGCTCACACAGAGCTGAGGCTTCTCGTACTTTTTGTCCTGCCACGCTGGCGAGGAGGCTGGGGGTGCACGGAGGGCTGCGAGGAGACACAGTTGGGGTGGGTGACCCCAACTGACCAAAGGGGTATTCCAGACCATACGACATCGTGATCAGTATATAATGTGGGGGAAAAGAGGGGTGAAGAGTGGGTCATTTGGGGTGATGGCACTACACAGCGCAGTTTCTCCAGGAGGACACCCCCGGTCCCTCAGGACAACGCGGGCGGACCGGCCAGGGCGGCGCCTCAGGGCCGGGGCAACAGCCGGCCTGCCGGGCCGTGATTGGCTGAGGCGGCTCTGAGAAAGCTCCCCGATTGGGCGGCTGCTTTGGCGCGCGAGCGGCTCCGCGGGGAGGTGTGAGGGGCGACGCCATTGCTTGTCCGCGCTCGGCGAAGGGTCGGTGTGTCCCGTCCCGCTGGGGCGTCTCTGCTCCGGCACGCAACTCGCGTGCAGTAGCGATTACTGACCCAAACAAAAATAAAACGCCGAACAAAAGCGGAAAGCGTGGGGAGCGAGGGCAGGGCAGTGAGACAGAGGCGGTGAAGGGGCACCCAGGGGGCCGCATAGTAGCCCCTAAGGAAGAGAGTTGGTTTCGGCGCACGGGATGGATCGCCAGAAGGGCATGTTCGTCCGGCGCGGAGGTGCTGCAGCGAGGGGAGGTCATCGTTCCTCGGGAAGGAGGTTTGAAGACCAGTAGCGGTCCGGTGAGGGTGGGGTAGCTGGGGAGTGGACGAGGGACGCTCTTTGGTCACGTTCCAAATATTTGCTTTTCAAGGAAAGACTAGGTGTATGCTTCATGTACCATTTTTGTGTTTATTGCTTTCATTTTATACCTCATGAAGTGACGTGAATTTGTATTGTTGGCTCAAGTGATGAGCTGGGTTGTATTAGAATTTATCACTTCCCCCNAACAATGAAAGCCGTGAGTATGTGAGTTTTTGAGATTAGTGGCTTTAAAAGTTCTGACAGTTTAATTATCAGGAAATGTAGAAAATAATGCTTGTATTCTGTAGTGTTGCAAGGGAGTCCATTTTTATTTGTATTTGAGTAAAACACACACTTGTGAACAGTTTTAGCATTTGGAGTAGGTTCATGGCAAAAGGCATTTTAAATGCAACTTGTTGATACTGAGTTACTAGGCTACTAATACATCCTAGGGATCTGTATGTTTGTTTTTTCTTTTTTGGTTAGTCGTTGAATCCCTGTTGATCTATTCAGTATGTTTTTAATTTAATAACTACGGTGAATGTGATGAAACTTGTTTATATAATAATTTATTAATGCTGGTTTTAGTTACCTGAAATATTGTATTTAGAAAAGCTGTAGTGCCATCTTCATGTATGTTGAATTCAGTATGATAGAGCTGAAGTACCTCTCAAGTTAAAAGAGGGTAACAAGTTTTTTGTTGTGTCAGGTGTGTGTGTTTGGTTAACTGCAGCTTCTTCATAATGTCATTTGGTGAAAGTGGGAAAGCTTAGTTCTAAGGGAGCTGAAAGTCAGACTTCTTTTCTCTTTGATACCCTTGATGATCTTAAACCTTTCCTTTTACCTCTGAAGGCAATCTCCTAAGCTACTAGAAGAGGATTTTACGGAATCAAATCAGAGAAGCGGTGATTTGTATCATATGTCAAAAGCTTTGAATGTGGAAGGTGAGTCTGTTGGATCTTGTATTTCCAGCAGGTTTTTTTGTGTGCACAATTTTGTATTTTATGTGGTGTGTTAAGGGCAGTAGATGGGCTGCCACGTTTGATTAGCACATTGCTTATTTAACGTGTTTCCAGTAGTTAGGAAGAACAGTCAATACCTTTTGCTTCCTCACTTGCTGTTTTTCTTGACAAAACTATTGATGAGTTCGTTCTGAAAAATCTCATTTTTCTGGTGTTTTCTGCATGAGTAGCTTTTCTCCAAGAGCTGCAAAATTGTATTGAATACATACTATTTGTGGGTGCTTCATGAAGCAATTCTTTTGCCTGTACTTTAGGCACACTTTTTAAATGTGTGGTTCCTTTTGCCTTTTTGCATTTTGTATGCTTATCCTGTCGTGAATGTAGTAGCAACTTAATACAGCTAATGATGCAGATAATACCCTAATCATTACATGCAAGTCAGGCTGTGTAATTCCTGGCTAAGTTCTATATCTGTTTATCTGGGGTTGTATTCCTAGCTTTCGAATTCTGTCATTAAAAAAGTTAGTGTTCTAATTCCTGTTGACTTGATGAATATTATCTAGAAGACTACTCGAGTGATTGTGTGTTCTGTTGTCTCATGGATTAGGATGCCCTACAGGAATGTTTTCTATGCTTGCTTTTACAGCATTGTGTGGTGGTGTGAAGGATGAAGATGCTGATTTTTTTTGTCTCTCTTCTACAGAAGTAAGTTGATCTAAAGTTTTCTATTCAGTAGTCACTGTGGTGGTATTAGATAGTGATGTTATAGGATCTTGCACTTTTTCACTGAGAGTAATTAAAGCAAGCTCAGGTCCCCTGTGAGCTAAGGGCCTGCACTTTATGACCACCTACAAATGTTCTGCATGTGACTATTCTATGTTATGATGTGCTAATGCCATTTGTTTCACAGAAATCTGTATTTTGGACAAGCATTAAGTGTGGTGTGTTTTTTTTAGTTTATGCTAAAGCTAGAATGTGGCTGGACTTTTTTTTTTTGTGTGTCTTCAGAAATTCAGATTTAGCATTTACTGCAAAATACAGATAAGGTGAATCTGGCAATTCAGCCCTGCAAATAAACTTTCTTGGAAAACTGAGTTGTAGAGTCTGGTTCAGTAATGCAATATATTGCAAATTTTGTGTAATAGTGGAAAAAATACTAAGTGAAAACAGGAAACTGGGATTCCTTTTACTAGGAGCGCTTTTTGTTTATCACAAAGGTGTACCAAAGGCTACAGAACTGCTTGAAAGCTCTTTCCTTAGACCTCCCTTCACACAATTCGGCAGCACTTTCTTTGAAGCTTTGTCTAATTGAAATGGCGGTCAGGGGTGGGTACTGAAGGTGAAAACAGGCTTATAGACCATTTTTTCCTGGGACTTGGCGGTAACCCTGTATTTGAACTTGCTTTTTCTTTTTCCCCTCTGAATTTAGTCCAGAACTTCCTTTAAATTTCGGCTGTGTGGTGACAATTCAGAAAGACCGGCAAGGTAAACCTTTTTTCACACGTTCAGATGTGGGGGACCTGACCAATTAGGCATTTCCAGACATTTTTG
Organism: Grallaria varia; assembly: GCA_013396735.1. NCBI lineage: Eukaryota > Metazoa > Chordata > Aves > Passeriformes > Formicariidae > Grallaria > Grallaria varia. The sequence continues at coordinate 253,425 of VWZG01002682.1, forward strand.
TTGAGCTGACTTCTAATGTATTCTTTAAACTTTACCGATGTGTTCTCAGTGCGGTTACTTCGTACTGTGGGAACACGTTGAGTACTAATACCGTTTCATTGAGAGGCAACGAGAAACAAATTGATTTGGCTTGAAAATGTGTGAAAGCTTTAAGCACTGTAGTAAATTGTTAGTAAGGGTTCAGAGGGGGAGATCTGCTGAAACACTAGGCTGTGGGAAGGTGGGAAGGACTGTTCCATTGAAGTGCTTCTTTCCCCCACCTCTTGCTGATCCCATTTCATCTTCTGCTTAGAGAACCAGTCACAGCTGTGTAAAGTTTAGATGCCAGCAGTGATCTCTGGTAATTATCAAATCTGAATTACGTTCATTTGCTCACTTTGCTAGTCAATGTGAATTGGTTGTCTTTCCCCCACTGTTATTGCAGTGGAGATTAACGTTCATACAATAAAGGAGAGTCCCAGATGATTCGTTAAGATTTGCTACATAAGGGACCTGTTCTGAAAGGAAGGTGCAGAAAATTTATCTTCTGAGTTTGGCACATGTAACATGCATTGCTAACCTTGCCCAAAGTGGAATAGAAACTTAAGATTTCATGTATGGCTGTCAGTCTCTGCAGCAATGTTCTCCAGATTCTCTTTCAGTCTGTCAGAATGAACAAACTGAGCATAGGAAGAACAACACAATGCTTCCTTCCTGGAATGAGGCTGGTTTATTTGTTTTTGTGAGAATCTTGTCAGCTCTTACAGAAGAGCAAGCATAGGTGATGAAACAAGAGAATTTTAATAGTCTTCCTAACAGATTGCCAGTAGATGGTTTTAGTATCATCTGTCATGTATTCTAAAGATTTTAATAGCATAATCAGTATCTGAAAAGATAATATTTGGGCAACAAATGAAAAATGAATCCTGAAATGTTAATAGTTGTACATTTATTCTCACTGAGGATAAGAATCACTGTCAGCTACTAAGGTTTTGTTTAGCCTTGCCAGAATTGTCAAATGAAAAATAGTTACTTTTAAGAGGATTTTAATAGAAAGGAGTTTTTTTGAAGAATGGGGTATCTGCTGTGTATCAGTATGAATTTAACTGTTTCAAAAATAGGTATGTGTATGTATTTAGTGATATATTTTGGAATACTTATGCATGTAAAGTATTTGTAGAAAGTTTGATATTTTATTTAAAATGCATAGTCTTTTTCCTTAAAAGTTTTTGATTTGCAGGCCCTTCAGTCACAATACTGAAGAGAAAAATGTTCATCACCTGTTTTCTTCAAATGGTGGGCTGAAGGATGAACCAGCTGTAGCTCCATTAGCAGACATTGTATGTTAACCCAGAATTTTCTTATATTCACACTTGTTGTTTTTGTATGTGCATGGTTAATACTGCACTTCTTAAAACACAAAACCCTGCAGCCTTAATAGTTATGTGCTGTTATTCCATCTTACCACAGAACTGTTGTGCAGCTACAGTGTGAATAAAATAACTTGACAAAGGGAGTGCAGCTCAAACCTCCAAACAAGATCATAGCTGAAGACTGTTAGTTCTATCAGTTGGCTGTGAAACTGTATTTTGAATTTAGCTTTTCTTAAGGCACCCCAGGCTTCACAATATTTGGGTTTGGGACTTGTTTGTTAGTTTTTAGTTTTGAGATGGCTGCAAGGCTCATGCCCACATCATTAGAGCAATAATTCAGGGCAAAAGTGTTGTTGGACAAATTAATCTTTCTTAAGCATTCTATTCAATTTCCTAACCTGATCTTTCTGGATGAGGTTTGTCAAGTTTTAGGCCAGGGTACCTAATGTTGTGGATATTTTAAAGTGACCGAGTAAACTGGAAAGGAATAGCACATCCAGTGCCCAGTGTTGCTTTCTTCTGTGGAGCTTGTCCTGTACACTGGTTTTGAAGGAATCATAACTTAAAAATGTTGTGGTTTCTTAGGTAGTTTTATTATAGTGCCCATTAAAGTTTGAAAATGGTTTCTTGCATCAGCATAATACTGGGAGCTTACTTTGTGTTGTTTTTTGGGGGTTTTTTTGTTTTCCCTAAATAGTATTCCTAAATATTTTACTTTTTTCTAGGCTGCAGTATTCCCATTTTTTTATCTTCCATGTTATATGTCCTCTCTATTAGTAACTTTAGTTTATGTATTCTTTTGTATTTTTGTGAGTCTGCAGATAAATTGTGTGTATTTAAAAAACAAATCTAGAATCTGTCCCAGAAATACCACACTGTAAATCTCAGAGAAGTTCAGATGAGCTAAGTCCCTCTGCAGAGGGATCTGGATAGATTGGAGAGATGGGCTGATTCCAATGGGATGAAGTTCAATAAGGCCAAGTGCCAGGTCCTGCACTTTGGCCACAACAACCCCATGCAATGCTACAGGCTGGGGACAGAGTGGCTGGAGAGCAGCCAGACAGAAAGGGACCTGGGGGTACTAATTGACAGGAAGCTCAATATGAGCCAGCAGTGTGCCCAGGTGGCCAAGAAGGCCAATGGGATCCTGTCCTGTATCAAAAATAGCGGGGCCAGCAAGACCAGGGGAGTGATCCTTCCCCTGTGCTCCGCGTTGGTGAGGCCACACCTGGAGTATTGTGTTCAGTTCTGGGCCCCTCAGTTCAGGAAAGATATTGAGGTGCTGGAGCGGGTCCAGAGAAGAGCAACAAGGCTGGTGGAGGGACTAGAACACAAGTCCTATGGGGAGAGGCTGAGGGAGCTGGGGTTGTTTAGTCTGGAGAAGAGAAGTCTTAGAGGTGATCTCATCACTCTTTATAACTACCTGAAGGGAGGTTATAGCCAGGTGGGGGTTGGTCTCTTCTCCCAGGCAGTCAGCAATATGACAAGGGGACACAGGCTTAAGCTCTGCCAGGGGAAATTTAAGTTGGATATTAGAAAAAATTCTTTACAGAGAGAGTCATCAGGCATTGGAATGGCCTGCCCAGAGAGGTGGTATATTCACCGTCCGTGGAGGTTTTTAAACTGAGATTGGACGTGGCACTGAGTGCCATGATCTAATAAATTGACTGGAGTTGGACCAAGGGTTGGACTTGATGGTCTCTGAGGTCTTTTCCAACCCAATCAATTCTATGATTCTAAGTATTTTGGGCCCATTGGTCTCTATAGAGCTGCTCTGAGTCTTAGGCACATCAAGTGCCTCTATCAGAGTGGCAAATGGTTATAGGTCATCTTGTCTTTTAATCATACAAGCAACTTTATGTTCATTGGCAAATCTTTCCTCAGGAGAGCAACACTGGACAGGATATTGAGGAAGCTTTGTGCATGGCTGTTTGTAATCTTGGCCACTTCCACGAAGCAGACAAGGTGGGTGAAAAGTAATTAAATAAATCGCAAAGATTTGAATCCTCTTCTTGACTGAAGGTGTTTGTTATGAGTAGTCCACACATTAATGTGCTATTTAAATGTGCTTTTACTGCCTTTGTTTTGATATCGGTTTTGTACTTCAGCTGTTCATGGTATTTCTGTGAATATAGAGCCTTAAACTCCAGGCTATAGCCTGGAGAAGTAGTTTGTAAAGGAGTAGGCAAGGTAATTTAAAATTATCAAGTCAATATAAATACTTGGCAGAACCATATGAAAGCTTGTCTTTAAATACTAAGTTTGTGTTTCCTTGGATCAGGGAAGAATTCAGCATTTGTTTTTGCACTAGCAACTGTGCTAACTCTGTAGTTCTACTGTGCCTCTTTCTGGATTTAAAGGTGGAAAAGAAATTAGGTAGACAACAGGAGTAAAAAATTTAATGGACAGAATATGCAAAAATGCTTAAATCAAGTAATACGTTACTATGCGCAGTATAAAAGATAGAATCCTAAAATACCGAATAATGCTGTTAATAGGTTTTATTGAATAACTTTTGAACTTCATCAATTATAACTATTTTATTTAAACTTATATTAAGTGTGCTGTAGAAAAACTCTCAGTTCTGTCTTTGCCATTTATCTACATTTTACTTGTAAGAGACACAGGTATAGATGTATTTGAGGATTCAAAAGCTTAATTGTAGTAAGTGTGCTTTAGAGCTGTTCTCCATTCCCTTTCTAACTTTGTTGCAGTAGCCAGTCTGTCTTTTAAGCAAAGTTGTGTTGAATTCCGAATTCATATACTAATAGAACCTTGTAAGAACATACCATTTCAGTAGCCCTAATATAATAACTCATGGATACAGCTGTGATCTTGCAACAGCTTTTCAGCAAAGATCAAGAATTACCAAAGCAGTGAGCAGTGGTGTATTACTGAGGTCTTTTCCGTAGTCTCTTCATTAAATGTAACTGTAGCGACAAAACTGGCACGTAGCCAGAGGAAAAATCTTTTTAGGTTTTTTCCCCTTTATGCTCACAGTTTTAAAAACCAGTAGAAATCTTAGTTGTCATATGTGTATGATGCTGTGTTTGAGTATTAAGTAAGGGAAGTGGGATAGTGGGCTCAAGATCTATGTGTTTCTTGCCTCATAGACCTAAAGTCTGGCTTCAGTTGAGGTTCTAAACAGTGCCAGCTGACTTGAACTTAAGGAAAACAAAGGGCTGTAATGAGTTAAGTGGTTTAAGTGTCACACTTTCTGTGGAGTATTGATCACTGTCTTATGTTCATTACTTCTGTTCTGAATTTCAAAAGAAGTATTGTGAGAATAATAAAATAATAATGATTAATGAAATAATAAATGCATGTTTATTCATGCTGAACAAAACAGATACTGGAATATTTGGAGTTGAAAATGAAGCATGAAAGAGACAAAGTTACAGAAGCTGCCGATAGGACTTTTGATGAACTTCTTACCCTGCTCTCAAGGTAGTAATCTAGTTTTATAGTATGGCACAGGTGAGCTACTTTTATCAAGAAGCTGTTTCTAATACAGGTAAAAGAATTCTAAACAAAATTTCAGTCTCTCGCAACATTATTTCATAATACCTGTCTTTAATTTTTGTGGCTTGTTTTTGTACTTTCGTTGTGGCATCTTGGAGCTGGTTTGCACAGTTGGAAAGCACTAACTTACGCAGCCTCTGCTCTTTCACATTATGACTGATTTTTTCTTACTTTTTATTTTCTTAAAAAGCTTAATTTTGAGTATTTTTTAATACTGTCATTTGTGAATGATCATTTTAACAGGAAGAATAACTGTTTTTTTTCAATTAACTTCCTGAAAATTTTCAAACTGACAGAAGCCCAAGGGCACTTCACTACTTCATTTTCAAAAATATAAATATCTTCAGATTTAAGGGAGAGAGAAGTATCAAAGCTTAGGTTTCCAGAAAAGCCTCTGAGAAGGGGATGTGGTGTGTTAGTAGATTGAATTGTAAAATCCAATTGTTTAGTTTTCAGTTGAATGTGTTTGGCAATGTCAGGAGGTTTAAATGGAAGAGTGCTTCTAACATTTGATAAAGTATTCCACAAAATTGCCTTTTCACTGTGAACTTTTAACTTTTGTGGCTCCTCCAGTTTTGAAGTGCATTTCTCATGCTTCTACTTTTCAGTTTGGGGAGGATGATCTTGTGGTATGAGATGTATCCACTTTGTATTGTGGTATGAGATGTATCCACTTTGTATTGTGGTATGACTGGTAGTTGTGTCTTACAGTGTGTTTGAATCTATACAGCTGAGTGCATATTAAATTCTGAAGAGTAATGTTTTTAATACAGGAAAAGGAAAGGGTTTGCTGAATTGACAGAGGACATCAACAACTACAGTGCTAGTATTGCAAAAGCTAAAGAAGTCATTGAACAGAAGAAAAAGCGCTTGATTGGTGCCATTAGGACTGCAGAGGAATTAAAATTTGCTCATTGTCTAAGAAATGCTTGTGATCTCAGTCAGGTAGTTGCATTCTTGCACTGTGAAATAATTTATTTTTAAGGTATACATTCAAAATTGGGTGGAAAGTTTCTGTGATTCCTGGTTTGCTGACTTAAATACTTTCGCAGTATTGTATTCTTACCCCACCTCTACACAGACACACAAGTATTTGGTCTCAGTCACTTACTGATCTGGTGACTGATGTGAAGTGAAAAATGTGGCTCTTGCCTTGGAGAGTTTGCTGTCCGAAACAGTTTGCTGGAGTGGGAACGCAGGAAAACTGTGACACAGCACTGATAAGTGAAAGGGAGGTGTTTTCATCACTTCAGTAGTGTCTGAAGCCTTTTTTCATTCCAGAGCTCCTGAAGTTTCTCACTGAACTGCTCCAGGATTAATAGCCATAGTTTCCTGATCCTCTTGGTCCCAGGCCTTTATTTTAATTTTTCCTCCTCACCTGCAGTTCATAGAAACCCATGCTACCTGCCATGGTGTATGAGACCAAAGGTCCATCCTGTGAAGTCTCCTGTCTCTGACAACAGAGATATAAAAATGCTTGAAGGAAGCATCTAAGAAACTGGGCACTTGGTATAGGAATTTGAACGTTAAGGATTTTAGAATCACTAGGATGTATCAGAATCATTACAGTGAATAAACTTTTTCATTCTGTCATAAGCTTGTGTAATACCTCCTTGAATAATGTCTTAAAGCTTGTGGCAGTGTCCATGGGTGTGTACATGCATGCATTATACTATATGTATTCTTATGTAGTAGCAGTGAGATCCACGTTGTACTATTTAAAATGAGGTGTATATAAAATAGCTCCCTCCATTCTTTCAAAATGTGCCACCCAGTTATTTCATTTGGAGCCTTTATATCCCTTGTGTTGACAAAAAGAATTAATAATTGGTCTAGTCATTCTTTGCGGAAGTGCGCTTTTTAGTCATGTTCCCTGGATCTGTTTATCACTTTCCATAGGAAGGAACTGAGTCTTTCTCATCTGTCCCAGAAAAGAAGTCTAATCCCTCGGGTTTTTTCTGTCATTTGCTTCCGTCTTACCCAGTGTGATGTTTGGGTTGTTGTGGAGTTTTTTGGGAGCCGGCAGCCACTGCTCTCTTCCCATAGGCCTGCCTTCTTACTTAGAAGTCACTTTCTTCCTGTTGAAACAAATAGAATATCTGACTTCTACTTCATTTTACATGCTAACATTACAGAATACCAGCCCTTAGGTCTTAGCAAGGTAAGAAGATCAATTTGAGAATTGGCTAAACTCTTGGGTTTTCTTCCATAAAATTAAAGGTGTCATGCTCTGGTTTTATGTTGTAGATAATAGGAGTCTGTGTAATCTACTTTCTCTATAATGGGAGTTAAGATTGTATTTGTTAATTTCAGGTTATTTATGACTTAAAGTTGCCAGTTGAGGCTGAACTCTCAAGAGTAAAGACTTTGAAGGCAAAAATACTTGCAAGGTAAATGACTGGAGCAAAAGTATGCACTGGTTCTTGTTATCACAAAAACTGTTCATATAATAGTTTAACAGCAGAAATTGAGCTTCTTCACTTGCAATTGACTGAAAAAAATGCTACTTCAGACAGCAGTATAAAGTACTCACTAACTATACGCAATAGCCTTCATCTGAGGTGTCAGGGAGAAAGCACATCCAACTTGCTGCTATGTAAATGAATACACATGCATTTTAAAAATTCTTGCTAGATTTCGGTCACTTTTAAAAAAACTTCTTCATCCACTGGAAATAAATTGGGGGAGTAATGACTTTTCTTTTTTAAATCAGTTTCTGATGTTTAGGAAACTCTTAAATGGTTTTTGGGGTACTGATGTCTAAAGAAATTTGTGGGAAATCCCAGCTGCCATGCAGCTCTCATTGGCAGTGACAGGTGATTTCTGTTCCACAAATGAGTGAGAAAATAGGTCATAGCTGTGGTACACCTGACCCTATGCAACTTCTGGTCAAAAGGCTGGTCACAGTGCTGCAGTAAAGGCCGCAGTCACAAATAGTGTAGGAGGGACAGAACAAAGATGGGGTTGGCTTGGAGCATCTTGAGGATTCCGTTATATTTCAGGGTATGGAATCACTCTGAGGAATGTCAGGATCAGATTGACTGGTACAGGAAAATGGAGCTCAAAACTGATTATTTGCATGTCAAGTGTGAACAGTTATTATAGAGTCATTTAGATTGGAAAAGACTCTTAAGATTGCTTGAGTCCAACCATTAACCTAACACTACCAAATTCACCATACCGTGTTCCTAAATGTACTCTCTACATGTCTTTTAAATCACAGAATGGTTTGGGTTGGAAGAGACCTTTAAAGGTCATGTAGTCCAAACCACCTCCAGTGAGCAAGAACATCCTTAGCTAGATCAGGTTGCTCAGAGCCTCGCCCAACCTGATCTTTCACCTTTCTAGGGATGTGGCATCTACCACTTCTGGGCAACCTGTTCCAGTGTTTAACCACTCTTGCTGTAAAAAAATCCTTCATTATCTCTAGTCTGAATCTATGTTCTCTTAGTTTAAAACTGTTACTCCTTGTCCTGTAGCAACAGGCCCTACCAGAAAATCTGTGCGCTTCCTCTGGGAGGTGCTGTGAAGTCTCCCCAGTGCCTTCTCTCCAAGCTGAAGAACACCAGCTCCCTCAACCACTTCCCTGGGCAGGTTGTTCCAATGCTAGACAAAAAACAAGACTCCTGTCATGTTAGTTGAGTTCCTGAGTTAGAATACCGATAAAGCAATCTTTAAAACTATCTTCTAGCAAATTTAGGCCCTACCTAGCAAATCACCATTCCAAAGACAATGTCAGTGATGAATCAGAATTTCAGAGAAGCCTACTTAAAAGCCTATTTAAATGGCAAATTATTGCAACTTAGAGGAAGACTAAAACATGACAAAATCCAATCTTTTTGCAATGGAAAACTTTTAAGAACTTAATCAGAATGGGGAACAAAGGAAGCCTCATGAAGGATGAATATAAAGGTCTCACTTTATGCCACTCCAGAATAACACTAGAGATGAAAAAATCACAACTAGGAGGTGCATAGAAGTTGAGACGCATTCTGCAGACATTAAAGGTTGCAGAAAAGGAATGGCTATATTCCTGAAGGGGCAGTGGAAAGAATCACAGATGGCAGTTCAATACTGTTTACACTTCAGTTTTCATAAACTGTTAGCTTTGCTGTCCAGTTTTAAAAACTAAGGATTTGATTGAAATTATGTTTACAGTTCTCTTAGCCTAAATGTAGAAGTACTTAGTGATTTTGCCACTTTCCATTGGTAAAGAAAGTAATTATTAGTGTTATAAACAGAAACATACATTTTGGACTTTAGTTATAGTTTTATTCTTCAGGAAGAAAATTCTTTTTCTCTGTGCAGAATAATTTATTGAACCAAACTGAGTATAGGTGGGAGAACTGAGTAAGTGAATGTTGCAGTACTCTGTGCATGAGGGAGAAAGCAAAAGGCAAGAGAATTTTGAAGTATGAATGTGACGATAAATGAGCGCCAAATCTATTGTTTGTAGTAGTGGAAGAAATACACTGGAGTATGTAATTGATTTCTTACTGTGCTGAAAATCAAACTGTCAGTGATTTTTGGTATTCATGTCACCTGTGATATTTGTTCTTTCCTCTTGAGCTTGTTCCTGAACAGTTACAAGATTACATCTTTGCTGGAAGATTTGGACAAAGTTAAACAGGGAATGACAGAGAAGTAAGTGTTTTTCTTCCAAAAGATGATAGGTACAGAAACTTACCTGTTTTTCTGATGGTCAGGCATTTATTGGAGATTAAATAAAAAAAACAACATACGCTTATGGAATTCTGAGAGTATATTGAATCAAAGTGAAACTTCAGATGCTTAGGTCAGTGTTCCAGTTAGTCCAATTTGTGTTTCAGTTCTTTGGTTTTACTGGTGTTTCACCCACGTAGATTTTGCTGTATTGCTTAAGTCATCCAGATTTTTATGCTTTTCAACTGTGCTTGGCATTTAATGATATAATCATAGAGCCACTTAGATTGGAAAAGACCTTTAAGAACATTGAGTCCAACTGTAAACCTAGCACTGCTAAGGCAACTGCTCAACCATGTCCCTAAGGGCCGTGTCTGCATGTTCCTAATACATGTAAAAGAAATAATTTTCATATGCTGAAGTGATAAACATTTCATGTAAGTATAAATAAATATCCAAAATTAACAGCAGACACTGAAATTGGGGTATTTTCAATTCACAGTCTAAATACTTATTATTTAAGTACTGATTCTTAAGATTAACACAAAAAACCCCAACTCTTAAAATTGCAATTGCTTTTATTTTATTAGTCCCCTTTGGTTTTTCCCTTGTGGTCTTTGACAAAAGCTTGAGAAAATGGACTGGATTTACTGTGAGGGCTGTTGTAGATAAAAATTATGTTAAAAAAGGCGTATTGCATAGTGTAATATTTGAAAATTTTACAAATTACAGTGAAGAGTATCTGAGTACAAAGGCACCTGACATGCCTTTTGTTTTTAACGTGAACCATCTTATTACATTAGTAACATATTTTTCAAATAGTTTGTATTTGTACTTGTGGTCTCTGATCAGCTAAGCAGGGGTGGCTCTTGTACATGAACTATGCCTGGGAGTATGTGCTATGTCTGTGCAAGTTCTTTTTATTTTTCAGAAATCATGTCACTCTTTTTGTTGTCTTGGTATTCAAAAACTTAGTACAGTTTATTCTTAGCAGCTTTTGGGAGGTTTTTTCTTAACATAGTGGTGCATTCTTAATAAAACCTCTGCTTTGACTCATGCGCTTTTCTGGAAACAGACTGAATTAGATTAATTTGTCTGTGAATAAAATTTTCCCCAAATATAGTGAAGATAGTGGACAAGACATGTTTGTCCTTGATGACCAACAAGAAATGCCTGATGTCATAAGAGAAGAAATAATTGAAGATGACTTGGAAGGCAAGTTTCCTAATTCCTGTTGCTTTCAATGTTTTATTGTCAAGCATGATGTTATTTTGTATCTTGTATTATGTTGTGTGTTTGTAGTTATAGTTCGCTCATACAAATTCTTTAATGATGTCTGTTTCAGTTCCTTTGAGCTAGCCTTTTTTTTTTTGTCCTTCTGTTTAGCTTAGTGAAAACTTACAGGTTCTCTGAGGGGTCATAAGTTCCAGTGTCTGCCTTGATGCTTCTTTTTGACATGTGGTTGTTGCAGTCCACTTCAGAGTTTGTGACATGAGCTCGCAGAGAATTCTTTTCCTTCAATTCCCTCAGCTTTCTGAATCTTCTCCCAGGCAGTTGTCCTGTATTATCTGGGAATAACAGATTGGTTCCTCAGCTTGTCAGGTTTTCCCTGGACTGTACTAGTAAGAGTATAGCTAATAGGTCCATAGAGGGATCCTTCCCCTCTGTGAGGCTCTGGGGATACTGGATCTGGAGTACTGTGTTGTATTGGACCCTGTGGTACTTACAGTTGCTGTCATATTGGAACGAGTCCAGCAGATCCTACTGTGCTGCTGTCCAGGAGGTGCTCAGGATCTTAGAGGTCCTTTCCAGCCTTAATGGTTTTGATTCTACACGTAAGAGAAGATAGCTGACTCATCACATCATTGGAGATGGTGACTAGAGTGATCCAGAAGAGTGGGTGCACCTATAGGTGAAATCTTTCAAGGCATTTGGACTTTTTGGTCGGATACCATCTTATCCACTGGAAATGACTAGGAGTGATCTTGCTTCTGTACTGGACACTGAATTTCCTAAACTGGGAAGCATGGTCTACATACCTCCTCAGTGTTTCAGGTGCCTTATTTACAGTCCTTTGCCCATGATCTGTTGCAGTTCAGAGATGGGCGTGGAGGTGACAGTGCTTGAGGATGCTGCAGGTCTGTCTGTCTGGTGTGCCCTGATCACTTATGCAGGTGACCTTGAATCTAGATGATGTTGTCCATGCTTTGCAAGAAGCTTTATGGTGTAAAATCCTCTTGTAAGAACTGAGTTGCTGAGCTTCTCAAACCCTCTGACCTATTAACAACCTTTAACTAGCTTCAGGCAAAGAAACCTGCCTTTTGTATCTCCAGTGCGAGGAGGTACCTGCAATACAAAGGTTTTAGATGCTTAGTCACCAGTAGTGTCTTATACAGGGTCATTTCTAGGCTAGTTTTAGGCCATTTCTTGATCTTCATGCATTAACACTGAATATATAAAAGTGCTCAGCATACCTGTCCTTAAAGATAGGAGTCTTACTCTCTAATTTGCTTTCCAGAAGCTTGCTATTTCTCTGTTAGAGGAAATACAAACTCTGAATTGCCTACTTAAATTCAGGCTACCACTTTCTGAGCAGTGAGACAGCCCTTTGTTTTGCAGGGTAGCGTAAGGGGGAGGTAGTTGGAAAGAACAATTTCATCAGAAAGCAGGCATAATAATAGTTTGACAAAAGTGTGAACAGAGTTGTCAGATTAAAATCTATTGGAAGTAATGTTGTGATGATTAATGCAACGTAAACCCCATCATGAATCTGACAATATCTGTTGGAGTCGCTTGGAGGGTGTTTGATAATTTGTTTTATGCCTACTCAGGTTTGCCAGAATTAGTGTTTGTAAGCCATGTTATAAATCCGTGCCATTTCTATATTCGGAGATACTCGCAGAGGAAAGAAGCTTTGGCTTTGGAGAAGAAATTGGAAAACTTCTGTTGTAATAAGAGTTCATATCTCTTGCCTTCAGACATTTTGGAACTAGGTAAATGGTTAATTTTTAAAGGTCTACATAGCTTAAAATACTACCTTGCAGTATGTGTTTCTTAGTGTCATAACTTCTTTTTCTTTTTTTTTTTTTTTTTTCCTCCCCTGTCCCTTTACGTACTAAAGCAATCCTTACATGGTCTGGAATCTGCAACTGATTTTTCTAGAGACGCATTATACACAGTTGGTAAAGTAGGCTTTTCTTAAATCCTATAAACAAAACTGGTAGAATTAAAAAAGTCTGCAGTTCTTCTTAACCTCAATAAACTGAGTGTGTAGAGTAACCAGAGCAGTTGAAGCACCTGGCTGTAAACTTCATCTTTTCCAGCATAATTGTTAACTGACAGTTTTTCCAGTATACTGCTTAAAATGGTGAGCCTGGTTCTTTAATTACTTCAATAAATCAGCTTTGTCATGCAAGCAACATTCCCTTCTAGTGGATAGAAGATTTTTTTTTTTTTTAAAGTTCATTGAATGGAAACCATTCTAGAAGTAAAAATGAGGGGCAATAATACATGGCTAAATCACTACCATTTTCTAACCCACATGTTGATAATGTTGCCCACTTCTAGAATGTATTTAGAAAACTGATTAAAAAGTATGTAATTGCCTTATACGTCCATGGTTTTTTGACACTTTACTAAGAAGTAGAGAAAGTTTGCCAGAAATAACTTAATACAAGTCAGCCATTTCCTAGCCTTACAGGCACTCTGTACATAAATGTCGAGGGAATTTCTAGAGACTGTTGAGACAGGGGTTTTAACTGTCTTTGTGTCTTTATTTTAGCCGTAGCACTTTTACTCTGTGTGTGGAAGATGGAAACAATGGAATATTATGCAGAACTGTAACAATAGTTCTAATGTGCGATAATTAAAAATACTGAATTGAGTCCTTTTTATTTGCTTCCATATAGGTGCTAGAACTTTTATTAAGAGCAAGAAAACTGGAATGTGGTGCCGTGGAACTATCACAGAAATAATTCCCCGAGAAAGTAAAAATCAGAGGAAGCATTGTGATCCAATAAGATACAAAGTGTGTGATGTTGCATTGTTGAAAGTATTCCTGATTGATTTTGGAAGCTCTATGGTTCTAATTTTCTCAGGGTATGTTTACAGAGATGTTTTTGTCTGCAGTTGTTGTCCTTACCTGTTGTTACTCAAAAAGATCTCTGCTGAGAAACAAGCCTTTCCTTACCCTCCCACAAGCAGATAACCAGATACCCAAGTGACACTAATTCTCTACTTACGTATTTCCCACAGAAAAAGTGGCAGTGTTATTTAAGTACAAAAGTGTATGAGCCTTCATACATTAAAATATTTAATTTAGACTTGCATTGTAAAAGCGAGCATGAATTCTCTTGCTCAAAAAAGAAAAACAAATTTATTTCATTGGGACTTTCTAGTTCTGTTTCATTGATATAACTTTATGCCAATTACTGCAATAATGACCTTTATGATAAGTCTGGGGTTTGGTTTGGGGGTTTTTTGGTGTTGGGTCTGGTTTTCTGCTTTTTAGCTAGTACTGTATTTATTCCCATTGACATTAGATACGACCCCACTGAAAGGCCGGATCCTGCTGCTCTGCACACTATCAAAACAAATGACATGTGTCTGTTTCTGAGGAAACCTGATCAGCATATTGAGGCAGAACTTGCAGCAGTTCCTCCTTTAGCAGTACGGTGTTCGTTGAAGGATATTATTCCCAAAAATGCAGTAAGTACAAGCCACTTGAAGTATTTCAGGAGCTTTTTTCCTTAAGATTTATATAAAAGAACTTAAATATATAATTGAAAATGACTGTAAACAGAATGTACCTTAAGAGTGCAGAGTGTATTTTATTTTTTTAAAAGTTAAATTATGTCCTGTAAACGGATGGGTTGCATTGGTTTTATATAGCAATCTGTCTTCAAAAGCCTCAGGGTTTGCAAAATATATAGGCTGAAATCTCACAATTCTTATTTTAGACATGTTCTTTTGTCAAGTTTTAAAAGAGAATCAAAACTGATACTTTTGTTTCATATCTGTCTGATAACTTTATGCAAGTAGTAACTTTCAAAAATCAACCAGAGAAGAAATGGCTTCAGAATTTTTAAGAGAATCTTTCCAGGGATTGTCCTTTTGTTAATTAAATTTTTTTTGCCACATACTTCAAAGGGTTTTGTTCTCTTTCAGTATAACAACAAATAAAGTACTATCAGCCTTTATTCCATTACAAAGAAAAGGATATATGTCACAGCATTATTTTCTTCAGTATCCACTTTTTATTAGACTTGCTTTATTTTTGCCACATTCACTGGGGAACAAACTGTCCAGCACAGCTATGTATTTCTGACAGTATCACTGCTGGTCTGTTTGGTTTTTTGGTTTGTTTTTTTTTTTCACTAGTGTGATGTTGACCAAAATAACTTTAAATAGGAAAGATCTGGAACAATTTTCACAAATGTGGGCAAAATGCCTTCCTTATATGTGCTTTCATTCTTTTTTCACACCTAGAAGTTACAAATTTGCGGTATTAAATGAGAAGTGCATTAACTTGATCCCAGAGAATGAATTCCGAGATACTTTTTTGAGGTAGATAAAAAGTCATACAGAATGTTGTGGAAAGGAGGAATGTATAAATTGACCAAACTATGCTGTATGTTTGTAAAGATGTGAGAAGATGATAAATTTTTGCATGAATTGGGAGAGTAGAAATTTAAGTCATGAAATGAAAGAGGCAATTTTAGTTTATCTATCAGAACAATCAGAAGGGGTGAAAACTTGAATCTTCAGAAGAAACATGCTGGAAACTGCAGCCCTTTGATCTGACTCAGTTTTATATGGTTAAGTACACTTATTATTCCATCATTCTTTTTGGTGCTGTCCTGGCTACAGATGAGACAGTCTGTGTTCAGTACTTCATCTGTGCTTTCTTCCTTGCTTTGATTTTATTTTAATTGCTATTTGTATTTTCTGTTTTAACATGCTTGGACATCTTTGGTAATTTTTTTCTTTCTAACACAGAGTGAAGGTTGGGGAGAGGAAGCAAAGACAAAATTTTTAGAAACAGTAAATGATAAAGTTGTTTCAATGATAGTATTTAGAGAGGATGATGGTGTTCTCATTGTGGATTTGAGAAAACCTCCATTCAATGAAGTCATCAATAACATACCGCCATCTCTCACGGATGCATTAGTTTTCTTAGATTTGGCAAGGTATGTGTTTTCCTTTAGTTTGTGCTCTTATGTCATAATTGATAGTGGAATAATGCTTGCAAAGTGAAGCACACAGGGAAAGGTCATTTTTTGAGCAGGGCTAGTTATGGTTGCTAGAGCAGTGGGACATAATTTTTTACTGCATCTGTTTTCCTCAGGTAATTGCTTTTCCCTGTGAGGAAAAGGAAATCTGAAAGAAAGTGGGTTTGTCAACATGTAGCAGAATCTCACCTTTTACTTTAACAATTCAAATGTACACTACTGCATCCTAAATAAAAGCTTTTTAGGAGCCAGCTGCCATATGTCATTCTCCACATGTTACATTTGTGATGGGAGAAGATAAAGATAATTAATTGTACCAGCTTCAAGATGGAAAGTTTCAGCTATTCATATAATAAACATGAATCAAGTTATTTTTATAATACTGTATTGGGGTTTTTGTGAATATAAAAGTGTTCCTTCTCAGTTAATTTTGACTGAATTTATTCCAAATTTCATTTTGTATACCTTAGGTTTAAATTGCAGCTTCCCAGTCAGTTAGAAAATAATACTATCTTGCACTACTGTCCACCTAATATTCCACAAGAAGGAGCAGAAGTCTTTGTTGTAGTTTGTCACATTAATAGTCCAAGTGACTTCTACCTCTGGTTGGTAAGTTGGAAACTAAAGTTTAAATAAAACTCTGAACAAACATTTTAATGTGGAGCTACATGTAGTCCACACTAAATAAGCTACACCTTCCATTAAATTTTGTCAGTTGTTACTTGTTTAGGATTCCTAGAACTAACAGATGATATTAATTCCTACAACCCTAGATTGATTCTAGACTAATTCCAGGAATTCTTAGACTCCCAGAAAGTTAATTGACAAAAAAAAATGTTACTTGGTTAATTCCTATGTATGTGGTATTTTACTGTTTAGAATGGGTGACTGAACAGGGCTATACTCAACAAATGTTAGGCTCTTTAATTCACTTTATATATTCATAACTACATTTTAATTTCATGGGGGAGATGAGAAAGTATGCTACTAGAAAAAAATTTCCCTTTAAAGAGCAAAAATGCCATGGAAAAAAAATCTAGTATGTATTTATGTTTTGGTTCAGGTTGTTTTTTTTTTTTTTTTTTAATTTTAGAGAGAAAGCCAGGAATCTCTAGCTCTTCTGAAGAAAATTCAGGAGGTATATAAACATGAGAATGAGGAAAACTTGGAAATTTTCTGGCCAGTTGAAGGCCAAGCCTGTGTTGCAAAACAAAAGGATGGGAATTGGTACAGAGCACAGATAATAGGTAAGTATTGATTCTTTCACTCAAATGCTGGGTTGCAAAATCAGATGTGCTGCTGGATCAGTGTCACACACTGGATATGAACAGTATCAAACAGCCATTATTTTTCCAAGGGATTCCGGTACTAATACTTTCATAAAGTCAGCATCACTAATTCAGATTCTTTTGCTATTAATAGACTGGCTTGTATATCTGTTCTTTTTAAAATAGAAGCAGTATACTAAATTTCTAGATATGATTGGAATTCTGTGGTATAATTATTTTAAACAGTATTTCACTTACTCTTACAGTTTGAACTACCAATTTGGCTATTATAGCCAACCCATGAGTGTATCTAGTATTGGTTAATGATTCTCTGTAGTAGTTCCAAAGGGGATGGAGAGGGATTGTGCTTATGCTGACCTCTGTGTAGCATGTTTTTGTGCCTACATGTTTACTTGGCATGTATTTAGTGTGCCAGTGACTCATAAAGTGGTTAGCTGTTAGGGGACCCAAATGCCAGTGCTGTCATTTCAGTGAGAAAGAGCTGGCTCGTAAAAGAGTACAGGGTTTGAATTGGGTTATAAAAATGTGAAAATTTTATATTGAATTATTATACTGTGTAAATGATCATACAGTGTGAAGTTTGTTTTGCTCTGAAGTTCTGGTGCTTTAAACTGCATCAGATAATCATTTTTTATTCTAGTAACTTGGGTTGTTTTTCTTGAAGGGCTGTCAAGTTGTCAAGAAGTTACGGTAAAATATGTTGACTACGGCAGCACTGCTAACTTAACTCATAAAGACATACGCAGAGTAAAAGAGGAGTTTCTGAGCTCTCCGGAAAAGGTAAATCAGTGCTGGCCTGGATTAAACACTCAAAATTAATAGTATCTCAGAGAATGAAAGGGGAAATAGAGGGTTGTTCACATTCTGAAATAAATAACACAAATAGTTAAGCAACTTCCTTTTTGCCAGGATTTGTGATGTGACTGACTTGGTATGTTTGAGGTGTACATGTTTTCTTTTTAAATAAAATAATTTTTAAGGATTTAGAATTCTTTGAACATGGATGAACACGGGATTGCAAAGTCAAGCATTCAGAAGGTGAGAGTCTCAGAAATGAGACTGCTTGTGCAGCTTTATCCTGTTGCAAATAAGCATTGATAAGTCTTCATGCGTGCTCACATACTGCATTACCTCAAATGTAAGTTGGTTGTTTAAGAGAATTGAGTTAGGCCGTTTGAAGAGAAGTCAGAGTTCTTTCAGCCGGCTAATAGTTTGCAGGGCTTGGGGTTGGGGGGTGCATAAATTTTGGCCAAGACTGGAATAAGCAGTGCTTAATGTAGTTTTGGTTTTGTCACTCACAGCCCATTCTTTTAATGGTTATTTAATCTGTCGGTCAGAGTTATTTTTGTATTTCTGACTGCCTAAGAATATCTGCAGATAACATTATATCTGTTGTCTTTATTTCCTTTGTCTTCCTTATCCCTCACCTGTATTACTCTTGGTGCAGTAAAGGAGGAAACAATAAAATTCACAGTGAATTTAAAATTGAGTCAAAGTTTGCAACAAAGATGCTAAACAAAAATTCTTTTAATCAGAGTACTTACTCTTGACAGATTCCTTGTGTTTCTTTGTCTTCTAATTGATACACTTCAAAACCTGACAGCAGAATAGGATGAAAGCATTCTTTATCGCTTCTTGACAGTAATCTTGACTGACTTCTGCATCAGTTCTATAGCTAACCATAAAGGGAGGCAAGGCGAAGTAAGCTCTTTCTGTTTTAGCAAGAATGTGTCTGAATTTGAGGTTCACGCTCAGTCACTGGGAGGAGAGGGGTCATTTTAAACTGAATCAAATAGTGGTAATGTGGAACCAGGAGCCAAGGTCATGCTGTCTTGCATGAGAGCAAAGCCAAGTCTGTGATTCAGTTGTAATGAGATGGTCTTGATAAGTGTGTGATATTAGATGCCTAATTTTGAGTTGTTCTTCAGGCTATCAGGTGTAGGCTGGCTTGCATTGAGCCTTTTAAAGGAGCAAATGAGTGGAATTCAGAAGCCAAGAAAAGATTTGAAGAAATGACTGAAGATAAACTTATACTGTGTTCAGTTATTGGTAAGTAATCAAGAGTGTATTTTATTTATACAATTAAGTTGACGTAAATGTAGCAACGTGCACTTTCACATTTTAAGTACTGTTTATTTGAAATGCTTAGGTTCACACATGCTAGAAGTAGCCTGGAATGAGAATATCTAAATGTGAGCTAATTGGAGGAGAAATAACTGATACAACTTCTGACAAAAGCTCTGTTTATCAGACCTGTTTAACAGACCCACCAGCATTAGGTCATGAAAGTATTCTGGTTTACTCAGATGGGCTTGTTTTCCATCTGAGTACTAGCTACTCTAGACACTTCCTGTCTTTATTGGTAGCTGTAAGTGTAAATGCTCTAAAACATTACCAAACAAAAAAAGGAATTTCAATAACACATATCTTAGTAGGATTTTTCTCAATATAGTTATTGTTCATATGCAGCTTGTTATTTTTCAGCTCCTGTGGAATGGTGGTTTGGAACCCATCTAATAAATGGAATTAAATATAGGAGTTGGTTTCTTTGTACAAAAATATTTAGTAATTATTGTTGTATTTTAAGTAAATTTTACAGGTATGCGAGGAGTCAAGCCTCTACATATTGTTAAATGAATTATTTTATACATCAAATGTAATTTTACAAAATTCTGTTTTCTAGTACCATTTGTTGCACCTCCAAAGTGACAAGTAGTTTTTGTACTGCCATTGATTGGCACTAATTATGTTTATATTATTAATTCACAGAAATTTCAGATAACATCGTATCTGTTGAACTCTTCAATTCCTCTGCTGATAATGGGAGAAGGTTTAGTATTAACTGCCAACTAGTTGAAGAAGACCTAGCATCCTACAAAACCGGGTAAGTACACTGTGCATAATCTAAAAGTGTTTGGAAATACTGAATTTGTGTATTGAAATTACTGGTGTTAGTATATCACCTCCAGTAGCTGGTATTTACCACATTTCTGATAAATTAATTTACACATCACATTGATCAGCTAGTATAAATTAGTGTGTCACTCCAGAGCTTGATAGTTGATTTCCCAAGCTAAATCTTGACTAGCATAATGTGTTGAAGCTGTAACAGATTCAAAAATGAGAGATGAAGTGTTTGTGTCATACTGGTAGTATTCTCAAGTGCCAGATCTTCCCAAAGTGTGCATTGTTAAGGTTCCCATTGCCCTGTATTAAGAAAAAAAATGTGTATGTTTAACCTCCACTTAAGGTAAGTCATCGCTTTGGAAGGTCTGTTACTAGAAAACACCCAGGTAACCACTATGACAGAGATGGGAAGAGTTGGAGAGACAGCAGAGTTGGGAAGCGTGCTGGGGGAGATGAGGCTTATAAGGATATAACACTGCTGCATTTAATTTGCTGGCTTTTTGCAGAGATAATCCATGGGCTGTGTTCATGAAAAGCTATAATTACTCTTTCATTAATAATGTTTGAATACTGATGGAACTGGAAAGATTGTTAAACAGGAAGCTCTTAACTCCAAAAGGAAATTCCTGTATTTGCTTTTTTTTCAGGAGGAAGCATATAAGTGATTTGTCTTACCTCAGAGATACAATTCAATCTTAGTAACACTTAATTCTTGTAGGTGTCATGGCCACAATTTTTAGTAAGATTTTTGTAAAGTTAATCAGCTTTATTTAAACCTGAACAGCTGAGTTGTTTTATCACTGTCACTAAGGTATTTTGTTGTGTTGTGTCTATACTTGCGTGCCTGCTTCCAGCCTTCAATCAAAGAGTATATTATTTTAACATAAGCTGCTGTGTAACACTGATAACTTGACTAATGTGGATTTTTTGGTTGCTTACTCACTCTCCCTCTTCAGTTGGAGTGGGAGAGTATCAAAGAAACGGGGTGTAAGAAAACTCATGGATCAAAATAAAGACAGAAATTGCTTACCAAGCACTGTTGCAGGCGCAACGGACTTAATTTAACTTAGTTGTTACTAATTAGCATAAATGTTTAATTACTGATTAAGGCATTGGTATATAAAAGACAAACATTTATAGCCCTACCCTCCCCTTTCCCTAGGATCAGGTTTACTCTAAGCATGTCTCCTCCCACTCCTACACTCAGGTTACACTCAGTCCCTTCAGGGAGGCAGTGAACACTGCAGGGGCTGGGTTCAGGACACAGCAGTTTATCCGTGCTGCTCCTTTTCAGCCTGTGCTTCCACATGGACCCTCCACACACCTCTGTCCCTCACGAGTGGGCTTCTTGACTCACAAAATGCCTTCTGTGCTTAGGATCTTGGGGTTTCCTGTGTCGTCTCTTCTGTTGCCTCTACTCTCTCCCTGGCGTTTTCTGCCCCTCATTACTATAGAGGCACTGCCAGCTTCACTGCAGGAAGGACTCAGCCTTGCCCTGTGGAGGGTGTGTTACAGAGCTATATCTGCCACAGGGCAGCACTTGCCCTCTCCTGTCCAAGGTCACCCCTGTCCCCAGCTACCAACGTTAACACCAAGTGCACCATGTTTTTAGTTGGAATAATGTTCCTACTGGGAAGTATGGGCAAAGGGGTGTCCTTGAGGGGCTTGGGTTTTTTTACCTTTGTGTTCCAGTGTATGTAGGTATCTAGCTCTTCAGAACTCATTTGTTGTACTTTCTTACTGAATTTCTTATTTGTCAAAGTTAATGTCTGCAAAAAGGCAAGACTGAATTATGTAAACCTCTTTTAGATTATTTAGATTCATGTTTAATTCTGCTGAAGGATACTCAAGCCTCCTCTAAACTAGTGTAGTATAAGCAAGAGAAAACTGTGCTCTGTTAAAGCTGACTTGCGGATAAGCAAAGATCAGTAACCTTAGTCTTGTGTTGGGATAGGAGGTAGTCCATACAAAATTCCAGAATGAAACCTTGGAGTCTGAAGTCCATTCCAAATTGATAGGTTTTTTTCCTGATAGGTCTACGATCATACTGCCATACTGGAGTTACTAGAGAGGGGAACTGTAGTGGGCTGACCCTGGCCGAATTCCATGGACTCATTAAATCCCTTTCTGCAGCTAGGCAGAAGGGAGAGGGGTCATCCACCCACCACCTTTGTGGGCAAAAAACAGACTCAAAGTGAGATAATACCTAAATTTATTACTAACAGGATAAAAGCTAAGCTAAATAGTGAGGAAAAAACAGTCTTAAAACATACACCACACACACACACTTTCCCCCCACCCCTCCTTCTGTCCATGGGGGATTGCAGTCGGTTGCAGTTGCTGCCGCTTGCAGTGTGGGTTCCCCCCACCCCTCGGGGTCACTCCTCCATGGGGTGTAATAAAGGTTGAGTCCCTGCACCCCAGTGGGTCTCCGTGGATTGCAGTGGGACATCCTGCTTCACCACGGTTTACAGGGGACCACAACTGAGTCCATCCCCTGCTCTGTGGGGTCCCTCCCACGGGAGATAGTCTTTAATAGACTTCTCCAATGTGAATCCACCCCTCGGGCAGCAGCTCATCCATATCTGCTGTCCCGAGGGCCACAGCTCTCACTCAGGTAAAACCTGCTCCAGCGTGGGTCTGCCTCACCACGGATCCACAGGTCTCCTGCTCCAGCATGGCTTTGACTGTCCACAGGTCTCCTTTCAAGCATCCACAGCTCCAGCATGGGCTCCTCCATGGGCTGCAGGGGTTTTAGCTCTGAGTCCTTCCCCTGCTCCATGAGGTGCCTCCTCCTGCTCCTCACTTCTGCAGCGACCTTGATGTCTGCCTTGTTATCCCATGTTCTTGCTCCCTGGAATTTCCTCTGCACAACAACCCTCCAATTCTTAAATATGTTATCACAGAGGCATTATTGTGATCTCTAATTGGCTCGGCCCTGGCCAGGAGCCGGATGTCCCTCCAGGGGCCAACTGTCATTGACTCCCATGGGAGAGGGGAAGCTTCTAGCAGCTTCTAACAGAAACCACCTCTGCAGCCCCCCCCCCCCACTACCAACAAAAAAATTCAGCTACGGAAACCCAGGACAACATGCAAGATGTATTTCACTTGGGAGTGCTCTCTGTGGCAGATTCTCTGTCCATTTCATAGTTGAGATGAGTTGTTCACAAGGTAAGCATATTTCTGAGCTGTGGTGTGCATTTCTTTCCTAGTTCCACAAGTTAGCTGTTTTACCTGGAAGTTTCTAAGTATCTGCATCAGGAAAGTTTGCATCAACAACTGTAGCCTGTGTAGTGGACGATTCAGTACTGAAGTGCTAAGGGATTTTCTCTCTGACCGAACTGTTTTTCTTCCTCTGAAGATGGGGTTAGATCTCTGAAAACAGAAAATAATTGCCTCCCAGAGGCCCAAAAACAGCCAGCAGTTAAACTCAGGCTTGCTGTCTTCTTCACTCAGTGATGTTTGCAAGAAACCAATTCTTTTGCATTAAAGGGTGTTTCTTCAGGCTGCAGCCTGTTACAAACTCTAGGTGGCATAATCCATGCAGATTTGTACTAAGCTGGGTACGGCTCAAAATACATACCCGGCAACTCTTGATTGCTGCTGGGCTTTATTCTGTCCAGTCCAAACAATTTAAACAAGTTTTCATCAAGGTATTACCATGATTATACTTCATCTAACACTCTACTTAGGAAGGTGCTAGTGCCGGTTATGTTGTATTTGTATCCTTAGGGAATGCTGGAAAGGTAAACGTTTTGCTAATGTTAATACTCTTTGCTTCTGAAAGGAGTATTTACACACTGTAGAAGTTGAATGTTGCAGGTTTTACTCAGAGGCAGCATTGCTTTCCAGAAGCATATAATTTGATGTCTTTGAAGCCAGACACAAACATAGAGGTGCAGCTTTCACAGGCAACCTGGAATACATAGTGTTTCCATCTGGCATAAGAATGTGCAAGGAAACCTTCTGAAGGAGAAAAAAATTGTTACTATCATGAGTGTTTCAGAAGTACCATTTATAAATGTTTGTCTTTTGTTGGGGTTTTTTCTGCGTTCTTAAGTTATGATTCGTATCATGTTGAAGTAGGATTATTGAACTATTTTTACTTTGTTTAAAATGTCTTTAAACTTGCCATTCTAATTATTTTTGTGCTCTTTACATGTACACCAAAAGCAATGTGGTAGGATCCAATGAAATATGGGATGATCCTCTAGAAGAAATTCCTAAAACCTCTGAAGTGGATGAAGGAGATTTCAGGTTGCTTTCTAACAGAGAAATAAGTGGGAGAATTAGTCACGTCGTGTCTCCTAGTAAAATATTTGTACAGTTGCTGTCATCAGAAAGTATACTGAAAAG
The DNA here is from genome assembly GCA_013396735.1 of Grallaria varia. Classification (NCBI taxonomy): domain Eukaryota; kingdom Metazoa; phylum Chordata; class Aves; order Passeriformes; family Formicariidae; genus Grallaria; species Grallaria varia. The sequence goes on from VWZG01002682.1 coordinate 277,743, forward strand.
GTACTGAAGTTCAAAGAACTTCTCATTTAAGATGCTCATACTACAGAATGGTGAGGTATATTTAGAACAAATTCTGAATAGAGTTGCATTTGACACTGTACTTTTTGAAGGCTGCTGACTTACTTTCCTCAACAAATCAATGTATAGGAACAGAAGACATGTTGACACTATGTTTTGGTTTATTAATAATTCAGATTTCAAATTAGGTATGTGATCTGACTCCTGTTTCAAATCAGTTTTAGTGTACTAAATTTTGAGGCCTGATGAATGCAACACTGTCCCGGAAGATGAAATCTTCTTGTTATTTTCTTGTTCCCATTCCTTCATTAGAACTCTGGTTAAATAATACCAGTATCCTAAGTCATAGAACTACTATAGTAATTTTCATCATGATTCTAGTAAACTATTAGTTCGAAGAAAATTTCTAGGCCTTCATTTGATAGATATTTGTGTAGTATTTAGGTAGTAGTGCCTACTGTTTAAATGCATTTAAATGGACAGGTCATGGCTTAGTGCAAGTTGCTTATTTTCTTATTTTATCTTTGTATCTTCTTGGTTGTAACTACCTAGAGTTCTGTTTAATTAGTCATGATGCTGAGTACTGCACTCTCACGTTGTCAAGAGAGGACAGTGGATCTTTCAAGTACTGCTGTATAATGTGGTCAGGATCACTCAGATTAATTCCACAGTTTAAGAAATAACAGTCGTTTTACACAATTTTAATCAGGTTGCATGTGTTTTGTAGCTCCCATTTTATGTTTTTCTAACATGTCGTGAAGGAAAACTACTACTATACTGTGTGTCTGCTAAAACTTCATTGTTTGCTACTTAAGCAGTGATTTACTGAATAAGCCCTTTATTCACTGTGCAGAATTTTACCACTAGAAAAGTGTTTTTCTGAATGTTAGTTTACAGGAGGAGATGGCTTCCATCTACAAAAAATCCCAGCCACAGTCTGTGAAGTGGGAAAGCAGTATGCACTGTGCAGTTTATGTGCCTGATGTGGGACAGTGGCAAAGAGGTCAAATAAGCAGGATTGTCTCTGAAACAAGTGCAGAGGTAAACCTCTTAGCATAACAGGCTTCATACTTTCATTTCTTAACTTGTAAGCATACTTTGATTAAAATAAGGTAAAATCTTTGCTTCTTACTTCTGTGTTAATATTTTCTCATACAGTCTTTTGTTGAGGGTTTAAGTTACGTTGTACATTGCTGCAAATAAGTTGACTGTCTCAGCAAAGCTCAGATGCTGTTAGCAGAGAACGTGGTAGTTAGGAAGACTCATGAGGTTGACTCTATATGTACACTAAACTTTGGAACATGGCATGGATTCCCAAGATATAGTCTATACAATTGAGATTAGACTCCAGAAGGTATGTGAAACTGCAGGTCACGGTAATTCAGACATGATCCTAGTTAAAAGGTGGTGTCAGCTGAACGGAGTGCAACACCACAGGAACACATGTAGTCATGCTGTTGCTTGAACCCTAAGATCATGGTGATGCACTTTGCTGTGTAGGTATAACATTTTCCATAGTATCCTCTCACACAGTACTGCTTTAAACATGTTCTGTTGCACCAATTTGAAAATAAAAGGAGCATCAGAAAAAGCATTTTGTGACTAGATACTTATTTGCCTCAAAAGTAAGAGAGGCTTTTGAATCACACAGATAATCCAGGACTGGATTACCATTGATTCTTTCCACCATCATCAGGGTATGCCCAGGAGTCTCTTTAGCAGGAAACAGAAGTGGGACCTTCTATACTCGTCGTTCGCGTCATCTGCTTTCTGAGCCTAAGAGCACTCAAACAGTCATTTAACCAGATCAGAATAAAAAGGGAGTGGAGGAGGGGAGCTGTTTCAGCAATTCTTAGTTTAGAAAAAGTCTGTAAAGGTGTTCAACCCCCTCTGAACACATTTGTATGGTTTGTCTCCTTCCTATGCTGTGGTTGTCATTGGTATTCTGTGATGAAGTACTTTGTTGCAAAAGCCATTTATTGAATCCTAGTAATGTTTGAAATGTTCTTAACCTCTTCAAGTATGTTTTCAATTACCATTCCTTACAGATAACACTGAGAGGGATTTTTTCTGTTTCATTGTGTTTCTTGCCTGTAACAGGTAATACTTTATGATTCTGGAGCTGAAAAAACAGTAGAGATCAGCTGTCTAAGAAAACTTGAGGAAAATATGAAGATAATTAGGACATTAGCAATAGGATGTTCATTGACTGATATAAGGTAGCCTTTCCCTTACTCTAAGTAGCAGTGTTAGCAAAATAGGTTGTGACCTTATTAGTTTCTGTGTTAGCACCGATTATCTAAGATTTGGATGCGGTTTACTTTTTGAATAAATAGGAAGTGGGGTGGTGGCTGTGATTTGTTTTATGACGTTTTGGGGTTTTTTCTGAAGATTATACTACATACCAGTAAAGCAGAAATTGTGCTGTAGAGATAAATAATATTTATAAGCTGAATTATAAAATAGCGAATGGATTTATTTCACAGAATTCTTTTTTCCTTGTCTCAGAATTTGAGCGAAATCAGATCTCATGAAACTGCACAGAAAGTCTCTTTTCTGGACTGTTAAGGCAGAAGTTGTACTTCTGGAACTCACGATCCCCCTCACTTTGAAGTTTTAGGGGTATATTTTTTTAATCCTTCCTGTCAAAGAGATCCAGAAAGAAATAATAATTTCATTTTACTGTTAATTAATGAAGATTGTCTTTTTTTTCCAGACAGTTCAGGCAGTTTAAAAAAAAAAAAAATCTCGGTAAAGGAAGGAAGGATTTGTAGTTAGTCTCTAGTACATGAGAAGTTGGCATCTCCTGAGCATGTCTTGTGTTCTGTGTTAGACCAACAGGTGGAAGCACACAGTGGACAGCAACAGTGTGTAAATTCTTATCCCATTTCCTAACCGGCGCACAAGTAAAAATAATCATACAGGTGTGTAATCAAAACCAGTAGTATTTTGAAAATTTCTGCTAGGTTGTTGGTTAATTCAGTTTTTTTCTTAATACTCTACTTCAAAAAGTCCTGAGCGGAAGTTGCTTAGATAGCTGTTTGCTGTAGGATGAAAGGTACATTTTCTTCTTTCTGTTCTACTTGTGTTTCTCACTGGAACATTAGAGCAGTTTGGCTGCCCAGTGTGGAAAGCACTTAGTCTTAGATATATTTAGCTACTGAAGAATAATACCTGTGTCTTTGGGATCACTGGATGCTGACAGCCTTTTATGGACAGATAAGCAAGATGCTTACTTGATGAGAATGATTTCAGCAGTTACTGTATTAGTTTTCAGGCATTAAATAATGAAATAATTAATCCAGTGCTTATGAATATCATTAGTAATTGATTTTTCCCACTATTAATAGAGAAAAAATATTAAGGATTTGATTTGTTAGTGTCTGTTGGCAGCTGCCAGTGAGGTTTTAGTGTGTTTGGAAATAAAAGCAGCGATGAGTGAAGTTATTTGTGTGGGCTTAAAGCTCCTGCTGGAGAAAGACAAGTGCTTGGCAGTTGATCCTAATAAAACAAGGGAAACTATGTCAGATTTGCAGTCAGTACCAATAAAATGAAAATATGCCTGTAGTTTAGAAGAAATTAATATGGTGATATGTTGTCCGGCTGTCTCATTTTTTCCAGGAAAGTGATGGGGCTTGTGCATTGCCTGTGAAAATTCTTTGCACAGATGAAAGAGGAAAAATGATTGATACTTCAAAATACCTTATTGAACAGGGTTTGGCTCTTAGAAGGTTTGGATGCTTTTCTTTTATATTCTTTCAGACTGATATTCACATTAGGATAAGCTAACACATAAATAAAAAATTTGGATGGTCCTCTACAGCATATATAGCAAGAGAACTCAATCTTCAGCGAACATATTTGAGCACAACAATATTCATTGTATCCATTGGACATTTCAGTTCTCTAAGTTGGTAGACAAGATGTTTGACAGTATTTTAGCAAGTATTTGCCACCTTTGTGTTTGATTTTTTTATTTCAATTATTTTATTCTTTGGTGCTTTTCAAGTTGTTGGTTAATATATTGATATGATTTGATTGAATCTACTAGAACAGATAAAGCTGAAGTGGCATGCTCGGTCTCCAAGGAACATCCTAAAGTACATTTAGAGGAAGAGAACACACAACTGGATGTTTGTAATTCCAGAATTGCATGTGCAAGAAACATAGCTGTTCCAGAGGAAAACATCACTGTTTCAGAGAGTGAACAAAAATCGTTCAAAACAGACAAGTCACTGCTTCATTCAGGAATGGATGAAACATACAAATCTCCTGTTGTACCTGAAACAAAAATTTTTCAAGCTGTTGTGAGTTGCGTTGGAAGTGATGGAACCATTTATATAATACCAAAATCATTTGGTAAGCTTACATAGAAGAAAATGTTTGTCAGTGAATCTGAGCATTTTGGTGTGTCAGCACATACCAGATACATGTTCTAGTACACATATCCTGTATAAGAACACAGTTCTGGAAAATTCCTGTTGGGAGTTGTCCTTTGGCATGGGGGGTGAGGGACACATGGTGCTGTCCTGTAGGGAGAGGTCCTGCAGCTTCCCAGCAGAGGAAACCCAAATCCCCAGGAGATATCGCTCTGTCAGTAAATCAGCTCTCCTGTGCTTCCACCCTCCCAAGAAATCAAAAAAAAACCAGGCACTTGGCAGGCAGGTTACTTGCTTTTCTTCTTTAGGCAGTATTGCATAAGGCAGTAGGTGCGTTATTTCGGAACACTGTGAGATTGTGATACGTTTTACTAAGAGCAGATGAAATAATTTATTTTAACCAAGATACAGTCATAAAGATTCTTGGAAGTTAACCTGGATCTCAAATATTACTGAATGTTTTTCCTTCAGTTTGAGCTCAGTGTCCAGTTTGCTTGTGCTCTTTATTTGTATTGTGATAATCCTATACCTTGTAATATTTTCTGTTTGTACTGTTTGAAGGGGGTTCATTTTCATCTGACAGATGGCAGTGTCAGTCTTCAGTACCGTGATAATATATCATGCTTTAGAGAAGTGTTTACATATGAGAACATAATTTATTTTTTTGTTCCACAAGTACATTTAATACTCGATCATACCATAAAACTTTGAAATTCAAAGGTCAGGAACCCCACTTGCTCAGGACTGTATTTGTCCAGCAGTTGGTGCTGTAGAATTTACCTGTAGCAGAAGAGGTTCTGGACACCTGTTTTGTGTTGTTTCATGGTGTCCTGCCGCTGTCTCTGGGAGTCTGTTGTCTTGTTTGTGCTTTGTATGGCTCTTGTATTAGTCCTGCCAGGGTGTCAGTTACAAAATTTATAGAACTTTCTCTGTTATTAGAATTCTGAATTTATTAAAGGTGTCAGAATTGGAAATGCAGTTTACTTTTTTAAGTATCGTCTTGTTTGCATATCCTAGATGTTGAGCATATGTACTTTGTATCAGTGTTGGAAAATATTTTTTGTGTCAGTGCATGTATTTTATGTTTATATTTATCTTCATGTGAATATGCTGGGGTTTAGTGATGGAAATACTTCACATGGATATGTTTATATACTATTTGAATTTTTTTTTTTCCCCCCTCCCTCAAGAAATTGCCCTAAGCAAATTGATGACTGAAATACGAAGTACCTTCACAGGCCTTGGTCTTCTGATACCCTACTGCTGGAAGAAGGGAGAAGCTTGTGTTGTAAGAGGATCAGATACCATGTGGTATCGAGGTAAAGTTGTAGAAGCCAATGATAGTACTCTCCAGGTAAGTTTGATTACAGGGAGGGGAGGGGGTATGAATATGTGCATATGTATGTTAAAAAAGAAAAAAAGGTGGCAAATAATCCAATGCTCTAAAGATCCCACGTTTTTTCATTCAGCTGACCTGACAGTGCAGATGCTCAATCTGCTTGGATGTATGATTACTTTCCTGAATTTTACATTTGTTTTAAAGATGAATTCTGTCTACCTATTTCAGATGTCACAATTTTGCCCATAATTTCCCTAGTAATGATAAATTTTCTTGAGTAAAAAGCTCTCATAGTCACCTGTAAGTAATCCCTGTTAGGTTTTTTCTCTTTATTGTTGTTCTTGCCATATACAGAATGCTTTGAAAACAGTTAGGTTTAGCATCCCTCCTGCCCTATCCCCACACAGAAAGTAGTAGCTGTTGTTTTCAGTTCTTTCTGCTACTTTTTCTCAGCAGTGGTTAATCTTACCTAACCTCTTGAGTCTCCTCATGATTTACAAATGTAGATTTGCAAAGTCTGACGCTATCCTGGTTCACAAATTCTTGTAAGGAGTAGAGAAACGGAACTTCTAATCTGCCAAACCAGTTTTTTAATGTTTTCCTTCATTTCCACTTTGTCATATCAGCTACTTACCATCGCGCCGTTAATTTTTTTTTCCTCCAAAAAAGTGAATGCTGTAAATAAATGCTTTCTCATATTAAACTTTCCTGAAATTATTCCTGGTTTTTAAGATAAGCTTTGCATTTCATACAGGTACAGTACATAGACCGTGGTTACACAGAGAGCATTCCTCAGTGTCATACGTATCCCACTACACTTTATACTGGTATTCCTCCCTTTTGCATCCCATGTCAACTCTACAAGACATTACCAGTGAGTAATGGCAAATCTGTTTGTTAGTAGGTAGTTGCTCAGATCTATACACTGTTTAGTTATAGAAAGGTTGAGACTAGTTGCTGGTATTTTTTTCTTGCCTACAAGGATGAAGAGAAGACCTGCTGAATCTTGTTCAGCAAGGCAGCATTTTGTCAGGAACAGACAGACTGCTTTATGAAGGGACCACGCTTCAAAAGTAGCTGTCAAGGGAGTTAAACTTTTGTGAGACAGGACACTGCAGTAGCTGGCAGGGTCATACTCTGAAGTGGCAATTTGTTTTACAATAGCAACAAGAAGCAAGGCTTGGATTTCTTAAAGCAAAATGGCCAGAAAATTGTAGATCTTCAAATCTGCAGAAGTGTTTCTATCATTCCTAACTTTGCTGTGTAGGAAACAATCTAAACTAATACAAGTAAATTGTTTTAGGGATTTTTCTTAGTAAGTAGTAATTGGTTTGTAAATAACATCTTGACATATCATCACACCTTGCTTTGTTTATATGGCACATTTAGTAAATGCGAATTACTGAAAATACCAGCTTACTTTTAAAGAAAGCCTTTTTGTTGCTTGAAGCAGTTAAACAGATTAAGGCTGCAGCTCTGGCAAGGGCTGGGAGGCCTGCAAGATCTGTCCTGCTGGTGCAGATCTCAGACTGCAGGAAGAGCCTGGACCTTTCTCCGGGGGCAGAGACAGGCAGCAGACCTGCCTGGAAAAGGGTGTGCCCTTGTGGCGGACTTCTGCAGCTGACCTGCAGGAGGTGGTGAGAGGGCTGTGTGACATCAGGGAAGCTGAGAAGGGGTTGGATAGCTGATTCCAGGTGCAGTCTGCAGTGGACTTGCACCCAGGGGCCACACAGCCAGAAACTCTCCCAGTGGCATGCAGAAGGGAGGGGGAGCAATAATGCAGAAGAGTGGAAGCTTGCAAGGGCAAGGACCTGAAGAAGAGGAGGCCTGGAGCACCTCTCTTATGAAGATACACTAAGAGAGCTGAGGTTGTTCACCCTGAAGAAGAGAAGGCTCCAGGGAGATCCTCGAGCACTTTCCAGTACCTAAAGGGGGCTACAAGAGAGCTGGGGAGGGATTCCTTACAAGGGCATGTAGTTACAGGACGAGGGGATAGCTTCACAGTGACAGGGCAGGTTTAGATTTGGTATTAGGAAGAAAAGCTTCACTTTGAGAGTGGTGAGGCACTGGAACACGTTGCCCAGAGAAGCTGTGGTTTAACACTTGAAGGAAGTGCAAGGCCAGGTTGGATGGGGCTTTGAGAAACCTGATCTAGTGGAAGGTGTCCCTGCCCATGGAAGGGTGTTGGAACCTGATCTTTGAGGTTCTTTCTTTAAGGACCATTCTGTGATTCTATGAAAGACAGGCTTGTAGGCCCATAGATTGGGTAGCAAACATACTGCAGGGAATAAAGTATTTAAAGTATTTTCTGTGTTTTGTTGTCTGTTATCTTAGAGTCTTTAATTCTGTGTCTTTGGATTGTGCTTCAGATAATTGTGTACACATATATTATTATGTAAACGTCAGACTTGGCAAGCAGAATCTCTTTCTAAGCCATTTCAAAGTCTGAAAATTGTGGGTTGGCATTGTCACATAAGTTTTAATGCACCAAAGAGATAATATTTAAATGATTGTAGAAAAATCAAACCAACGATATGTTTTCAAATAAGTTTTTTTTTATTGATAGTTACATATTTTCAGCTATCTTAAGAATAGGAAGAATATTACTTATCAGCATCTTTATGTGTGTGTTTCTTGCTTTTCTTCAAATAGGTTGGAAGTTTTTGGCAGCAGGATGCAGTAGACTGCCTTCAAGCGCTACTTACAAATGAAGAGGTCAAAATACATGTTGAGGTAGCTTAATTTATTCATGGATGTAGAATGAAGCTTACTTTTTGGTTGTTTTTTTTTTTTTCCCATTTAACTGGTATTGAGAATAATATATGAAGGAGTATAGCAGTAAAACTAAAACAGAACTAAACTTACTTCTCCATGACTTTTCCTTTATTATAGTTTTCAGGCCTTAAATATGTCCTTTAGTCACATTTTTTCATCTTGTTTATATTCTGTGTTGTTATTCTGACAAGTAACCTACCTACCAAAAGCATAAACTCTTTTTAAGTGATTAAATTTTTGTATAATTAAGTAGGGTCATGTTTATATATAAATATTACAGGGAAACATACCATCTGTATTCTCTGAAAACGAACAATTTCAGACAGTTTAATTTCTACAGATAAATTGTGAAAGAGAAGGGTTTGAGTGAGCAAGCATGGAATAATATTTCAGTGTTGGAATGAGTAGCTGGTGCTGCCATTCCAGAGATAGTCCCATTTGTGTCGTAACTAATGTTAGTAGCCGTGTTTACTGGTTTTGTATCTTTGGTGGATTAATATAGTGCATATCAGCATGACAGGGTTGAATTTCGTGGTCACTCTTTCTAGAACCTCTGTCACACTATTACGATTATAATCCTATTTTCTCTTATGCAAACAGGAATTACCAGATAACCCGTGGGACAAATTGTCCATCAGCCTGTATTTTGGTGGGATGTCTCTTTCATCCTTCATGGCACAGCAGAAGTACTGCATTGCTGAAGATTGTCAGGACATACAAAAGCTGGTGAGACCTGTGTGTGAATCTCTTTCACTGTTGGTATTTTAACATTAAAAAGATTGTTCAGTTTCTTGTTGTGGCCTTTGATTTCTTCAACTTTTTTCTTATATTTGTCATGTTTTGTGTTGAAAACAGCAATAAGACTAAGTACATACGATACATTGATAAGATCGTGTGAAACAGTGAATTGCCAAGAGTTTGTTCATACACTCCATAATGAAAAGAGATTTTTGCTTTTTTGTTTGAAGTTCCAATTACTTTTTGTGTTCATCTAAGGCTAAAATGATAGGAATAGGTTAATATTTTTATCACTTGAAGGGATTAGTTACTCATGGAAATACATCCAAAGATGGAGATATTCCAAAGTAAATTGAATTAAGTATTTCAACATAAACCCGGTGATTCCTAAAGGAATTACCTAGGTTCTTTATTCCAAGTATCTGGGATATTTATCTGTTTTTCTTTAGGTAACGATTGAAATTTTCACCTATCTTCATTGTTTAAAAAAAAAAACCCTACATAAGTAACTGCTCTGTATTTTATGTAATTTTTTTTTTCTTGGAATCTGAGGATCAGGTTTATTTAAATTAATAAGACTGTTCATTTTTCTCTTAATTCTCTTTAAGCCAGTGTATTTTTCTTTTCAATTTATATCTTTGCTTCAGAAAATAACTTTAGTGTACAGAGTACGCTGCTGTCACTGCAGAAATTTTATCTTCTGTGCATCATATTGAAGTACAAGAGGGGATAGGAGCTGTATTCATGACCTGTGATCCAGCTATGTGCTGTACATCCCTATAAAGGCATAATTTATTGCTCCAAGGTTTATTTTGTTGTGAACCAAATACGTTAATGTCATGTAGAATTTCAAACTGCAAAATACATGGTTCTCAAGGAAGACACTATGCTACTGAAGAGATCTGTATCTGTATTTTGCAATATCTGTTGCCTTTTTGAAGAAGTGATAATTGTGGCTAAGGAGTTAATTTATTCTTTGCCTTGCTCTTAAAAGATAACTTGCTCTGGCAAACTGCAGTAACACGGGGGCATGGCATTCAGGGTTATCTGTGCCAATCAATTGCTGTGATTTCAGTTTTTCTTCATAATTTTTTTAAAGGGAATTCTGCACTTAATGCATTTTTAAATTAACAGCGATCAAGTTAGCATGTCAGTATGTTCAGATCATTTCAAAGATATATTCTTCGTATTTTAAAACTGTTAATTAACCAGTTCTCTTATCTTTTAATTTTTTTTTTTTTAAAGGTAAATATTGCAAGAAAAAGTTAAGTTTTTGGGGTTTTTTTTGTTGAGGACACACTGTTTGTTTTTATACACAATTTTAGGTAACTCCTTTGCACCCACAGTCACACCAAAGCTAGTTTCCATTTTGTTACTAAATGTGATGCTCAACTGATGCCTGTCTTGGTCTAGGGGCTCTTTGCTGGAAACATTCCTAGTTTGCCTTCATACATGTTGCCATCACTACCTGTTCCAGGAGATACATTTCCTGTCATAGTTACCCACTTGGTGTCCCCTAAGGAGGTATGTCTTGCAAACATCTCTCATATGTTGCAGTCCCATCAACCCGATGAAAAGGAAATCATGGCTAACAATTTTAGAGCATTGGAGAGGTTGCAAAATGATACTGAGTTATTGATGCAGGTAGTTATGCAGGGCAGCTATCTGAATGAACTCTTAATTGAGATACCTTCATGGGTGTGGGCAGAGAAATACTAATCATTCCTCTAAAACAATGAATTTTAAGAATTTATAGTGCTGCTGTCTGGTACTTACCCTGTATAATAAGAAATTAGGTCATTGGATTTTCATCTGGCAGACCAATAATGGTTCTTGTGTAAGCCCACACAACTTCCTGTGGTTCTAGTAGTCTTACAGGCAAAAGGCAGAATGTAATGTGCATTGATCAAATACAAGATTCCTGTGCAGACTTTGAATGTCGAATGTTGAAATAGGCAAGGGGGGGAGCAAGGATGTGCTTAACCTTTCAAAGATGGGAACAAGTAATCTTTTAATAGTTGTTGATCACCAATGAAATTGTAAGTTTCTACATCATCTGCTCAAAAATTGTAACATTGAGGGCCTTTTCTTTGAGTAGGTTTATATTCGCCTTGATGCTTCTGAGGACTCTGCCACAGAGAGAGCTGCCAGCAGTGACACAGAGAGCCTTGGTGAGGTCCTGAAGTGGTGCAATAAAATTGTGACGTCTTTTCCTCTTCTAACAAGTTTTGAAAAAGGTATATTAGTGTGTTTATTTTCCCTGTTGTTTCATGTGGATGTACCAAAAACCTGAATTTCTTTTTAAAAGAAATAGGAATACTTCTATTATGTGTATCTTTAAATAAAACTTTTTGAGAGGAAGAAGTAACACTGCACTATAATCATATGGTACACTCTAATAATGTTTTTACTTTTCATTAAGTTGAGTCATTTGTGTCATTATGATCCACTGGAAAATGATGGACAGAACTCAAACTTCTGATGCTTGTTCAAGTTATGACCTGAGTTTAGATTGCATTTGGCAGTAATGAAACTTTTCCTTTAGGGTGCCTGTCACTGAAGCTGTAACTGTGAAATTCTTGCTATTAAGTATTCCGAAGACAAATGTTAGGTACAGAAAATCATGTAACCAAGGTTTAGAAGTATTGTGAACCCTAAGAAGCATCACTTTAATTCTGGATTTCTCCATTTAAGCAAAAAGATGGGCTTTAATTCTCTTGTCCACGCTGTTGGGCCTAAAATAACATGAAGTATGTGGGTGTAAAACTTGGTGAAGAAAACAGTTATTACTAATACTTGATTCTGCCAACTAGTAAAACTCTGAGGTTTTAGGCAGCTTCTGCCTTGTGTCCTCCAGACTTATGTCTGCACTCTTAAAGATCAGTTTGTTTACTAACTGGAGTGTGCAAAGTTTTAAACAGTTTTAACATTAAACTGTTTGGATTACTATCTTTTCCAAGTAGTTCGCTGTTATTTCTCATAATTGCTATGTGAGGTAGAGAGACTTGACTTAAATTGCATACTAGTGATTGTGAATTGGAGTTCAGAGAGAATTGGAGTAGACAGTAAAATGGATTTTCAAGTTCAGTTTGTACTGCATTGAGTATTTTGGGGTATTATGTGGTGCTCATCTTTTTTCTTTATTTTTGTCCTTTTTACAGAACTGCCTTGCCTTGCAGAATATTTGGATGGTTTATGGTATAGAGCAAAGCTCCTCTCTGTTACACAGTTTGTCCCTGCTCAGATTCTGATTCAGTTTGTTGACTATGGTACTTACTTCGTTGCTCCAATGAACAGGTAAATCTATAAGGAAAAAATTCATGTAGAATATCTGTCTTTATGTATGTATACACTTAAATTATGACATATGTACTTCTAAAGAAATGTATGTATTTTATGTGTATTTTTATATAATTACATATATGTTATTTATAATTATCATTGATTTCAGTTAAAGAGAGTAGGTTGGCGAGTTAAATAATTTCTGTCTGCAGGGTATGGGGTTGTCCACCTGCTTCTGTCTCAGGTTGTTCTGAAAAGCCCATTACTGCAGTATCAGATTTCTGTTATCACCAGTTACTTAACCTGTGAGTAGGCTCAGGGGTATAATCTGCCTCTGCACCCAAGCAGCTTACTCAAAACAAGGACTGAGCCCTCCAGGTGTGCAAACAAATTCTCCTGTCCTGTGTGACTGCAGTCTGCATAGAAGGTAGCTGGGGAACAAGATATGGAATAGGGGAGTATCTGAGTGGGATGCACCCTGCTCTGCCTGTGTGGAAAATGGAAGTTCAAATACCTGTTTTGCTTGGTGCTGAGCCACACTAAGAACTGCTCCTGTGCTGACACACAGATGGCAGCTGAGTGTCTTAAACACCCCAGGCTTTTAGGGTCCCCTGAGCTTGTCTGAATTTCTCATATGCATATATTCACTATGCATATATGTGGGTAGTACTATAGAATGTACATATATAGTTCATATATTTATATTTACTACTTATTCACATTGACTTGCTCTCAAGGTCATTGGGGAATGTACACATCCTTGCTGAAGATGAGGTAAAATGGGGATTTGAGCAGTTTCATCTTTCACAGACTGTTAGGATCATGTGAGACAGTGTTTTATTTCAGGGCTGCATTTCCTGCTCTGCTTCCCCATTCCCTCGCTTCTGGAATAGAGAGATAGAAGAACAGGGAGATGATATACAAACCCAAGCTACCTGTTTCCAGTAGTGTCTAGAGCACATTCACATGTGAACCATTTTGGACCACAGAAGTTTGTGGAGCCTGTGCTGTGATGGTTTGCACGTGGATTCCTGTGTTCAGGTCTGTGTTAGGCACTTGACAGTCCTCCCTGAGCGCTGTGGTGGGGAGGCAGTTTGTGCCTGGCAGGTTGAGGGGCCTGTGTGATGCTGGTCTGCTTTGTGGTAGGTACTGTGCAGAGTCCTTCAGCAGGCCCAGCCCTGCCTGAGGAATTGTTCAGTCTGATGCTGGCATGTTACCATAGAGCAGGGAGTCTGATCCTACTTTCCACACTGTAAATCTACTGCATTAACCATTCAGCTGTCCATCCTTGCATCCCTACTGAAAGTTGAGCTCAACATGTACATTGTTGTGGGCAAACACTTCTCGTTTTTGTTGTAGATTACGTCACATGCCTTACTGCCTACTCAAGTACCCTGTCCAGGCAGTACGAGTTCTGTTGGCTGGATTTAAACCTGCTTCAGGTGACAAAAATGTGAAAAGAATTCCTTATTGCCCAGAATGGAGCATGAAGGCGTTGTTGGCTATGGTGGACTGTGTGGAAGGAAAACGTCTCTCTGCTTCCATGCTTGTGAGAAACACTTTTGTTTTTTTTTAATGCTAGTTCTTCCTCAGTCAAAAATGTTTTCTAGCACTCTTAATTGCTAAATATTTGTTTTACTGGGGACCCTCATAATTTAAAATTGAGAACAATTTACTTTGAAGGAAGGCTAACAAAAAGAGAAGATGATGTGACGCTCTTCCTAATCCTGCAATCATGAAGTTTCTGAGCATTCCTGCTATTTTAAAACCAGTTTTCTGTACTTAAAAACAGAAGTACTCTTTGTATATTCACAGTTCCATTTAGGCAGTGAGTATAGACAGTAAAATGACTTTCAGTATTGGTTAGCTTGAGATTTAAATTTGTTACTGTCAAAACTCTGTCAACTTTCAGACCCTTTCACCAGAGGTCACTATTTCTTTGTATGGAGATGACAGAAATCTAGTTCATCTGAAGCTGATAGAAATGGGACTTGCAGAGCTGGATGAGTAACATGTAAGTACAGTGACCGTGAACTACAAATCCGTACCATTGTGGAGGGATGATTTCAGAAATTTTAAGAAAATTACTGTCAGTAATGTTGGCAACTAGAATTTTTTTTTTTTAAAAATCCTTTCTGTCCACTTTCACTCTGTTAATCAAGAATTTAATATAAACCAAAAAGCTGTTAAAAATTAATTTATTTACATACTGTTACTGAAGCCCACAGTTACAGGTTTAAGAACTAACAGGTACTGAAACAAAGACCCCTAAAGTGATGTAACATAAAGAGTTTTTGTTGCCAGTAACCGAAGACAGTTAATTTGCAGATGTTTGGCAGTACACTCTCCCCATATAATCAGAATTAATTTACTTCATGCATTTGATCTCAGTGCCAGGTGCCAGTGGTTACTCAGGCAAAGATCCATGTCCATAGATCTTGTCAAACATGGAATATTTTTAATGAAGAGCTTTACACTGTGTTATTTGTAGAAAATACCAGAGACTTGGATTTTCAGATTTCTTGGGTAGCTGTTATGTAGTATTTTTCCTCTGCATTTAATAAGTACTCTTCTAATAGATGTTTACAGATAATGTTCCCAATACTTTTTGATCTTGAAGTAGTCAAAGTGTATTCCCATCTTTCCGACCTTGGAGCCTTAAGTATTGTTATGTGATACCCTTATCACAGGAGTAGATGGAACTGATGCGCAGTGGTAAAGAAATAGATAAAAAGCTGATGCTGGGCACACTTGTTCTTGTATCTTGTTAGAAGACTCAGAGGGAAGATGATAGTTTCATTACTGTGACATAACTCCTGTTTATGTTTCAGGTTTATTCGGTGACAGATGTCTCTAGCACCAGTCAAGGAGAGAGAGCAAACAGTTGGGGCTGGGGGAGCATTATCGTCTTTGCTCTGAAACGTTTGCAGTGTTGCTGTTTTCTGTTTTCACTTTTAGGCATTGTTATACCTCTTTCACTTGAGAGTTTTGGGAATAAACAGTTTGTTCAGCATGCATCTGAAAGCTTGTTTACTGCTAGAGTGTGTAAGGTTTCTTTGGACGTCTCTTTATTTTACTAAATCCTTGTAAGTAAAGCTCAGCCCCTTTCAGTCTTCCTGTGGGGAGTTTTGTCCAGAGCATGGAGGAAAACACATGCACAGTGAAGACTCCACAACCTCTCCAGGCAACCACTTCCAGTTTCCAGTCACTCTCACAGTAAAAAAGCCTCCTGCTGTACAGAGAGAATGTCCTGTTCTCCATGGTGTGGTCCAACACGCATCCCTGCACACGTATCTTCTCTCACGCTCCCATGAAAGCAGGGGTGTACCGTTGAGCTCAGTAGTGGTGCCCAGGTGTGCTGTGAGGGCAGCTTGTGCCAGTCTAGAGGAGCAGTGGAAGGATCCTTCAGCAGTTCCAAGGCTTACTCTGGTACTGCCCAGACAGGTGCTAGGTGCTGTTGAAAATACCCTATAGAACTGTCATGTGCTCATTTTCAAAATATTTTAATTAAAAAAAAAAAAAAAAAAAACAAACCCACAAAACAGTTATTACCCACCTTGAAATTAGCCCCAAATTATGTAAGAGCCACTGTCTGAGAGTGCTAAGAAGGCCTGGACCTGTCTGCCCACCCCACCAAGCAGCTCCTAGTTGTGAGTGAGCACAGTTCTCACTACTACCCTCTGAGTAAACAAGGGCATAGACAGAGTAAGGATGGAGAAAGGAGAGGGTTAGCAGAAGGGACAAGAAGAAGGTGAGTACCTTCCACATTTTTCAGCATCCCCAGGAAGGGAATTGGAGCAGCCAGTGTGGCAGCAACCTTTGCTTGTAGGTACTGCCGAAGTTTAAAAGGACAAGTCAGCTTAAAAACACCTGTTAGATGGAAGAACTGGATGAGATGACTTCTGTTCATTTTCTGGTGTTTGAGTAGCTCAGAGAATTAACTTGTCCCCCAGTCTCACCCATCCTAGCCTTATGAATATAGAAAAGCAGTTTATAGAACAGGTTTTGTGGTCAGCTAATGCTGTTGCTTCTTAATGGTACAGTAAAGAAAAAAATAATATTATGCAGGAAAAAGAATAGCCTAAGGCTGACTGAAAAGGAGTGCTGCCATTCATTTACACTCTTTTAAGTCAAGTAGAAAGTAAACTGACACGCTGCTGTATTCCACCACAGCACAGGTTCCAACAGCACAACTTGGATTGAGGAGTCTTCTTTTAGATGTCTCAAATAAGGTAATCTGTGTCTGAGTTTCCCTTGACAGCTGATTTAAAGAACACCCTTTAAACCACACATGACAGAATACTGAATCAATGAACTGCTCCTTAAAAGTGGAAATGGGGAAAAAAATCAGCAAAAGCTCTGATGTAGTAGCACCCACTTAAAAATAAGTTTATTTTGTAAAAACTATAAACAGTATATACACAACAAGCTTCAAGGGTTTTCACTTCTTGTTTACAGAAATGTACACTATTTTTGCTGGTGTCTTAACACTTCAGCGGTTTTGACATTGCCTACAACTTAGTGTCCATGATAATATTCCCATCCTTGTCCTTTACTCTGACTCTTCCAGAAACATACTTTGTTTCCTGCTGTCCATTCATGTACACGGTCTTGACAGTACCATCTGGATATTCCCGTCTCTTGAACTGTGATGTATGTAGTTCTCTCTGGCCATTACTGAACTCTATAGTTTTGCTTCCATCTCTGCATTAAAGGGAACAAAACTCAAGCCTGTGTATAAGCCTTACAAAATACTTAAGATGAATCTCAGATAAACAGCAAATAGGCAAGCCTAAATGAAGAATTTAAAAAAATACAGTATTTCTGCAAAAATCTTATCTTAAATAGCATCCCATCTGGTTCATACTCAAAAACCTGTTTCTGTAAGACTGACATGACTTCTTTATACTTGTGAGCTTCTACTGTACTTTCTCGGCACTAAATCCATTGCAGTTCAAGAAAAGTTTGAAACTTGATGTTTTGAGTGCTATCAGTTATCAGATGTCAGCCAGACCCACTTCCCAGCCAGGTTCTCATCTGTTTTCTAGGATTATGTACAAATCAGAAAAATCCTCACCTGAGAGACAACACCTACAGGCACTCAGTCTTTATGTCTCCTCCCAGCTACCAAAAAAACCCCAAAACTCAAGCAGAAAATACATGTTCACAGTACAGTATATTCAAATGTAAACTTGTAGAAATAGATTTGTCAGCATATTGCATTCCTGTCCCAGGCCTGGGGACCTGAGAAGGGGGGACTTACCTCTGAACACGCACAACAGTTCCATCTGGGAAGATACTTTCTTCTTGTCCGTCTGTAAATAAATTCTTAATAGTTTGATCAGGAAAGGTAATTTCCTTCTTGCCATCAGGATAATGCTTCTCTGGAATGTATTTTGAGACAAGATGCTTATTACATGGATACATGTATATCTTCTATGGGCACTCATACTGACAGTGGGGGTGGGTGTTTTCCTTACCTATTTGTCCATTTGAAAACTGCAAGACCTCTAAGCCATCAGAGTATGTAGTATGTGTAGTCTTAGTATCAGCATAATAATAAATCTGCAGAGAACAGTTCAGATTTAACATAAGTAAGAAATTTTAAATATGTGTGTACACATATGCATAAATAAGTATTTATTGAAAAATGTGGAAGATGTAGGGTACATACCACTGTTTGATCAGGCATAACCTGTTTCACATCCCCATTGAAGAAGGTTATAGTTACAGTCTTTCCATCAGGACCCACTTTTTTCCATGTTCCATTTGGGAAGAATATTAAGTGACTTCCATTTTTCAAAACCTTCTCAACCTAATGAAAACATTGCATAGAGGTCAGTACTGAGCCATCACACACTTATATTCTCATTCATCGTTCACAACAGCTGTGTTCCTGAATTTCAGAGTGCCAGGCTCTCATTTCACCTTTCCATCAGGATAAGCAGTTTCTCTCTGTATCTCTTCACTGCCTCTGTATGCAGGACCAGATGGTAGTGACACATGAGCTTCATTAGGAGAGGTGTCCTGAGATGACAAACAAACACAATTCAAGTTTTGTCTTTGTACATTTTTTCCCTATGCTGACAGGTATTTTAGGGAACAAGGAGCATCATGGGAAGAAGACAAGTATGGGAAGGCATAAACACAATCTGGAGTTTAAGCAACTCCCAGTATAATTCAAGTGGTGAAACAGACTGAGACTCAGCAATAATTGGTTGTCTGTGGTCAGCTGTAGTCTGGACTAAAGTGGAATTCAGTGGTGTGTTGTATCATGGTGCTCAGCTTCCTTAAGACACCCACATAAAGGTATGAAACAATCCAGTTCCATAAAACCTGAATGTTACCGACAGCAAATTTATGTAAGACTTATTTCAGCTATTTACAAGATCCTTGCTCAGCTGCTCTGCATGGAGCATATGAACATCCATCTTTTTTAACTCTCTTAAAAGGTAAAACATTTTGCAAAATTCAAAAGAGCAGGAGATTATTACTTTATTTTTTTTCCTGAGACAAAGAATAATTCATCTAGTAGACATGGATAACACACTCTGCATTGACTAGTACCTAGCCAAGTTCTGGTATGGCAGTAGAAGTTGAAGATCATAAGAAGGTGAGTAAACAGCCTTATAAGTCACCTTCCAGATATTCATTTAAGTACAAATAACTATTATTTTACTTTAGGCTTTTTTCTCCCCCCCCCAGAAATCAAATCAAGACAAGACTTACTGCCATAGAAGTCTTAGAAGAATCTTCTACTGCTGTCTTTGCCTCAGGGTTGCTTCTGTCATTAGGTGTTCTAGAAAGTTTTCCTACTCAGATACATGTAACAGTTAAATTGGACACTGAAATTGTTACAATTATATATCAGGTCAAGCTGTACAGGAAACCTCCATTTCTTAAGTGCAGTAGAAACTGAAAGCATGTTTATTAAAAGAACCAGCATATGCCAATAAAAGAATCAGTCATTGCCATTGCTTCTTGTATCAGCAACTAGCTAAAACTGAAAAATCATTGCAATAGGCATAATGCACTTTCTCTCCTCTTTCATTAGTACAAAGGATTCCCACTCTCTAGGAATTTAGACAACATTATTAGTTATGCCTTGCAATGAATAAAGGAAGGTTAATATAACCTTTTAAGAGGAATTGATTAGCATACTTTCCCCATGTCTCTCCTATCAAATTATCAAAATAAAACTACCTTCAATTCTGGAACGTACTCCTCTAACAGATAACGTGATGGTTGCTTGAGCTGTCAGAAGTGCCAAAGAAATACCCTGCAGTTGCTTTCCGTATGTTCACCAGGAAGGCAAACAGCCTTTGCTCCTAACTGTGAGCAAGGAACACCTACAGCATTGCCCATATGATTATAGATCCTGATAACAAGGTTCAAAAGAGACACAGCTGTTCCAATACTATCAACACCCTCGTCTAGAAGTTAGCAAGAAATTCTTCATTGTGAGGGTGGAGAGGGACAGGAAGAGGTTGCCCAGAGAAGCTATGGATGTTCCATCCTTGGAAGCATTCAAGGCCAGGTTGAATGGGGCTTTACGCAACCTTGTCGAGTGGAAGGTGTCCCTGCCCCTGGTAGGGGGATGAACCTAGATGAGACCCTTCCGACCCAAGCCATTTGGTGATTCTGCAAACTAATCAACATCTGCAGATTGGAGAACACCAATGATGAATGTCATTTTGGATTACAGAAAGCAGCTTCTGCTGTGCTCCAGACCACCAAATACAACCAAGAAGCATTTTCACTCTGAGATTGGTCTCATCACAGCTTTCTCCAGAATCCTACCCTACGAGGTACTTTTTCATATGCTCAAGCCCATTACAACGCTATCTATTTTTCAGGTGGTGATGCACCCCACAGAGCAAAAATTCCCATTACTTTTATTTCAGAGACTTAACAGAATTTTCTGATCAGAAAAACATTTTTACCTTTTGCCTGTGCATAACTTTTGCCATTCATTTTGCTGCACTTCTGTACTGGAAGAGGCAGAGATGCAGTTTGACTTTTGGGGCCTCTGTTTGGTAAACACTAAAAGAAAGGGAGTATCTGTGGTTTATGTGACATATAACTGTTCATACAGTAACAACAAAATGTATAGACCATATGACATGAAATTTACTGGAAGCTTTCTTCATTAACTATACATATTTGAGACTTGGTCAGCAGAAGGACTTGTGTGATATAACCCAAGCTGCAGTTTGGAACCCTTCCTCCACCTGCTCCCTCACTACCAACAACTACAGGATGTTAATTTGGTACAAGCAATCCAGAATAAGTTACAGTTTCAAAACTTAATGCAACTGCTTTAGACAATCATGAACTGCCTGCTTTTCCTGGTTGATCTTTAAGGAGCAGAGGCTCACAAGTTAGACCTCATCAATGATTTTTCTCTTATCACTGCTTAATTTTGAATTTCTAAAATTAGTTCCTCAACAAAAAGGATGCTTTTGAACATTCACACTGGAAGAGAACATGACATTAACAAGATTCCGTCTCTGTCACCACTAGTCTAGTCCCCACATTTGTAAATTAAAACTAAACAGCTAAGTTGAAGCTATTGGAGTCCAAGTATATGACACAAAACTCATGAGTATTCACACAGATATTTGTAAAATACCAAGATTAATAACTTACAGATTCTGCTCTTTTTAGAGTCATTGCAGAGTTTTCTATTTTCCTCTTGCTTCCAGCAGCTTCTACTTTCTTCCAGGCTTCTAGACGAAACTTCTCCATAATTCTGACTTCCTCTTTTAGCTCCAAATTCTCATTTACTAAAGCTTCTATTTGATCTTTCAGGCGCCGATGGGTGGTTGACCATTTTGCCTCTTTTCGTTTTAAATCTTCCTGTAACTCTGCAATCTGCTGTTTTAAAGCCTTAGAAAAATGCACATTTATAACTTACAGAGCTTTCATGTTTTAATACATTAAAATATTTTTTAGTTTCTAATAGGAGTACAAGCACGCAAAAAAGGCACAAGAGTGGCAAAAAAGTAAGATCAGCTTAATAATGCAGAGGGTGAAAGGCAGGAGACATTTTCTTCCCTGAAATATATTATTTACTTTAGACTACCAACTTTATAAGCTCAAATTCTATCACAGGAATTGTGTTTATTGCTCTCTTGGAATCCTTTACACCTCACAGATTGGCCAATACAAATACACTTGAGACAGCAACATGAAATCCTTAAGGCTACCCTTGAGAGGGCCCTTCAAAAATCTTGGCACAGGCAAAGAGGGAGGACACAGTCACACAAAACACATGTAAATCTGCACAGACAGTTCAGCAAATGTTACTTCAGCCTTCTGAAGTAAGAAAAATTTGTAGGGAAGGAAGAGGGAAATCCCTGTGTGGTGTTTTAATATGGCTTGACGATACATCTCATATACGATACATCCTGACAATGAAGGAACAGATTTTGTTTCTTACACCTCTGATACCAGAAGACCTGCAAGTGCTAATAAAACGTAACTTTGAAAATTGTAGAGGATTACTACAACTGCACAGCCCTTGGACAGAATAAAACTCCTGTGCAGTTCTAGTTTGCATTTTGATCCTCTACCATGAATAAAAACTCACAACTTAATGTTTTAACTTAGGCAATTTTGTTTCAAAGTTGAAGATCATTCTCTCATAGTCATGAGCAGTTTTTAGTATCAAAATGTGATAAAAATATTTGCTCGTTGGGAGTTTTTGCCTTAAAATCATCAAAAAACATTGTGAAGACTATAGTTCCCTTCCTCAATTAGAATCATTTAGATTGGGAAAAACCCCTTAAGATCATGGAATCCAACTGTTATCCCAGCACTGGCAAGTCCACCACTAACCCACATCTTTTAACAACTCCCATCTTGTAATCCTTTGCAAACTTTCCGCTAAATTACAGTTTAGTTCTCGACTGCCTTTAAAGTGAATTTACATGTTCCTGTGTGGACTAGAACAATGATATGTTCTTATACCTGAATTTCATCACGTTCTTTT
Source organism: Grallaria varia (assembly GCA_013396735.1). Lineage (NCBI taxonomy): Eukaryota > Metazoa > Chordata > Aves > Passeriformes > Formicariidae > Grallaria > Grallaria varia. Next base: position 300,268 of record VWZG01002682.1, read on the forward strand.
TTATCTGGAATTGCTCTAGCTTCTGTGGTATATTTTTCAAAAACTTTACGCTCCTTTTGAAGTTTTTTCATTTCCTTTTTTTTATATTCTTCTATTTCAGCCAGTTCTTGGGCTTTCTGCTGTTTAAAGTCTGCAATTTCTTTCCTGTAATTATGAAACAAAGTTGTTGTTTCAGCCCAAATGTACTTCAAATCTGGATTTTAAGAAAGAAAATGAAGACTCAGTATTTTGTGGTCATTGATTCCAATCCAGCATCTATTACTCCCAGGAAGACTTACCTATAAGTGGTATTATTTATTTAAGGAGTCAAAATTGTCATACAGTTAATGTTCGAAGTACAACAATTTATATTTTTTTATCTTCTAGTCACAAAAGTTACTGTGAATTCAGAAAAGCTTTAGTTAAAAAGTTCCAACATTCTTCAAAACATTAGAACAGCATTCCCCCAAAAGTATCAGGGAAAAAAATTGCCAACGGTAGGAGGTCACAAATTAAACATCACCCAGAAACACAATGCCATCTCCAAACAAAACAAAAATGGCTGTGGTAGGAACAGGTGTGTCACATTTAAGTCATCAGAGGTAATTACACCATATGTCTTTTATAAATGCTCCAGTTCAAATTCAAAGAGTCTCAGTTTGTACAAACATCCAATCCAAAGCAAAAGCATCAATCATATTAGCATCAAGACCAGTTCTGCAAGACCAGTTTAGGACTGTGTCATCCCTCAGAACAAAAGTACAAAAATTCTCCCAAGTATAACTTTTAATGACATCTTATTAACCCAGCAAGGGTTCTTAATATTGTAATTTCTGTGTAGGTTTCTTGACCTGTCTCCCCTGTAACTAATAACACATGAATTGTTTACCTGTGCTCTTAGTAACTGGACATCATGGTAGTCTGCACCACACTATGTAAGTGAATGCACCAAAATGTTTCATTTAAAAATCACCTGGTATTTGCCAAGGCCTGCTCTCTTTCTTCACGGAGTTTAGTTAGAGCTGTGTTTTCAGCTCGGAATCTCTCTATTTCAATCTCCAATTCAGTGAGTCTCTCTCTCAGTAGCTGGGATGAAACAGTGTTTCCTGTCAAAGCACAGCCAGACTCATGTTATATAAGCAGCATCCATAAGACTGAAGCCAACAATTATCACACACCAGCTTAAAAATTGCAAAAAAATTAATACTATTTTAGAGACAATAGTAATATTGCAAAAAACTTCTACTATTCAAATAGCACAGAATATACATTTTAAAGCATTCTGTACTATTTACTCAAGTACCTCAAATATTGAGATCACAACCTTAGACAAAAGATTTAAATGGGAGGCTCTGCCATCATACTTTCACTGAACAACTCCATTTTTTATGATAGCAGAAACACAGCAGCTTCATCAGGAGATTTTAGAGGCAGTCCTCCACAGACTATAACCATATGGATGAAATCAACTTGGGCAAAGCAGAAAAATGAATCCACATTTCCCACATTCCACATGAATTCTCTAGATACTCTACTACTCTTGGAAAATACAGGCAGGGCTGCCACTTCCTTGTATTTTATAAGAGGAACAAGCTAACCTAGCAGTGCATAGCATTAGCCTACTGTGGCGTAAATGCACACTGTAGTGGAAAGGGAGGTACCACTTCATTTTCAGCTTGCCATTGATCTTTTCTTGGTTCAGAAGCAGTGATCAAGCAGCTCCAAATCAAGTTACTTCAGTGAGTTGATCTGACAAAAAACTAGCCTCCAGAAGGGAAAAAAAAAAACAAAAAAAAAAAATAAATAAAAAGTTTTCTCCAATCATAGTCATTCTGCAAGCTGCATAATTGTTAGACCTGGCACCAGGCATGCAGCCAGAGGAGAACTGGGCTTTTCCCTGCAGCAGAAGTCTGGACTTACACCCTTGGGTGTAATGTCAGTTGGAGCTTAAGCGCTAGAAGGAAATACTTGTAATATATGTCTTCTTCAACAGTTCCTACCAATTGCTGTTCTCTCACCTCCTGGCTCCTGTTCCACGTTCGATTTGGTTTCACATTCTAAGTGACAGCCTGCCTTCTGTTTTGGTTGCAGTGAAGGAAACAGTTTCATCATCAGGTTTGATGCAGGAGGTCCATCTGAATCACTGTCCACCGCAGACTCTTTGGACATTTCATCTTTCTTTGAGGCAACTTTTCTCTTTATTGCTTTATCTGGGACAGTTGAATCATTCTTACTGGGAATGTCCATCTGTGAAGGTATTTTAGTGTATTTTTCAGGTAAATCACTGTTTATATAATTTTCATCAAGGTCACTCCATGTTCTTTCATCATCAAACTCAAACTTACTCCTACTTACACATGACATGCTTCTGTGATAGTCTATAGCTCTTCTAATCTTTTGCTTTGACAGTGCACCACAATCTTTGTCTGACAAGATAAGGTCAGCATCTCCATTTATGCTTTCTTTGCTTATGTCTGTAACAGAACTTCCACAATAAAAAAATTCTGGATCACTTTCTCTATGGCTCACAAAGGATGTGTTAGCACCCTTGTTGTCATGCTTCAATGTGGTCTTAATTCCACTCTCGGAATCTGTAGTAGTATCACCATTGCTCTCACCCTTATCTTCATTTACAATCCAGTGATTACTTTTTAAAGCAGGAGATGTTTTTATGGAAGAAGTTGGAAATATTACATTGTCTATTGAGACTGTGTGCATAGTTGGGCTATTATGTATATTTTCCTGTGCCACGCAGTCTGCCCTTTTATTTTTCTCATTTGTAAGTTCGATAGCCAGTGCCTTTACTTGCTGCTGTTTTGCCTTGACAGGGGTAGAAGACATTCTACGGCCTTTTAAAGTTTGCCGGTCTTGATCCAAGATCCTTTGCATAAATGAGGAATTACTTGAGAAAGATAATTCCTCTGCAGCTTGTTCTAGAAACAAAAACTCCTCTAATTCTAGATTCTCTTTCTCTTTTTCTTTTTCCCAGTTCTCCACCTTATTCTGAAATGAAATTTCAAAAGACAGTTCTGAATCTTTTACAGGGTGACCTACAGGATGTTTAGAAGTAGAAAAGGCACTGACCAGCTCTTGAGATAGCTGAGACTTTTCTCTGCCAGGTAATTTATTTTTGATTTTGCCAGTGTTAGACTTAACAAATTCTACTCTGTTCTCTTTGTTTTCTGTTTTTCTATTAATTTCTGATGGGTAATAATCTCTCATCTGTCCATCATGATTTTTTCCTGATTGTATTCTTGTTTCTAATGGCAAGATATTTTCTCCATTGTGATTCCTGAGTACCACCCTCTTCTGAATAGTGCAATGTTTTGCTTTATGGAGGTGGTTGTATTTTCCACATGGTGCAAAAGGATTTACAGAAACCAGTTCTTTGCCAGGAGGCATAGTTTTCTTCTGTGTTCGTGATCTGTCCACTTTAATAACATTTCTGTCATCTGAAGCCCTTTGTTGCAATTTTGAGGTGTTTTCTCCAAGTTTTGTAATTTTAGATTTGGCATTAGTGAATCTTGTTAAGCCTTCTCCTCTTTTCAGGAAGGGTCTTTTGATCACTGGTTTTTGAACAGCTGATCCATTTGTCTCCTGAAAATGAGTAAAGAAAATTAACCCACAAAATGTTAAAAAGCTCCTTACATAGTTTGAGGATTTCTTCAAATAAACCCCACATTAGAATAGGAATTTAGATGGTCCATTTCTACTGGATTTCTAAAGATTTAAACAAGTGGAATATTTGGGGCTTATTGTTTTATTTTTAGGAATGCGAAGTGTTAGCTTTCAATGCCAGCATCTTCCCTGTACATTTTTAAGGCACCTATCACATCTTGGCACAATATATGAAAAAATAAAGTTTTAAAAAACATTAATAAATAACCTGTAACTTCTGGGTTTGCTCCAGACGCTGCTCTTCCAGTTGTATCTGTTCTTCCAAGAATTCTTCAAAAGTCTGTTTCTTCTCCTGTATTGTAGCTTTAATAGGTCTAGTGTAATTTAAAAAGACTGTTTAAAGTAACCCTATAATAACACTTATAATTCTATATAAAATAACTATGTTTAACATCACTGCTGTTCAAAGACCTAAGGTGTAATTGTGTAAGAGATGACAAATTATGAGGTGTTCTAGTCATTAAGTTAATCTGAGAAATGCATTTTAACACTACATGTTTATCTTTTGAGAAACAGTTTATCAAATCCCTGCAACAATTAATATACATATCTAAAATATATTGTATGCAGGTTTTCGGGGGTTTTTCACTGCTTTTCTTAATGACCCTTTCTTTCAGCCAAATCACCAAACTTTCACTCCTAGTTTAGTCACACCGCTGATCTCTACAGTCTCACCTTCTCACTCAGGAATGCTACTGAGATCATGTTCCTTATCTCCCCGTTTGATACTCCTCCTCCTCCACAGGAGTACTGGGTGTGGCTGGGATTCAATGAGCTGTTTTTGTAGCAGCCCATATGGTGCTGTGTTTTGGGGTTGTGACCACAGCAGCCTTGATAACATATGAGCTTTAAAACAGTGCCAACTACTACTGTTATTCCGTCAATTCCATACATAAATCTTTTACCATACTGTAGTGGGTTGACCTGGTTGGACACCAGGCACCCACCAAAGGCACTCTTTCACTCCCCTCTGCAACTGGACAGGGGAGAGAAAATATAACGAAGGCTTCAGGAATTGAGATAAGACCCATGGGTGATCACCTACCAACTACTGTCACAGGGAAAACAGACTCAAAGTGGGGATATTAATTAAATTTATTACCAACAGGATCAGAGCAGGATAATGAGAAGGTAAATAAGTCTTAAAAACACCTTCCCCTCAACCCTCCCTCCTTCCCAAGTTCTACCTCCTTCCTCCCACTGACACAGGGAGACAGAGAATGGGGATTATGGTCAGTTCATCACAGGTTGTTTCTGCCACTGTTCAGAGAAAGAAATCCTTCCCCTGCTCCCTGTGGGATCCCTCCCACGGGAGACTGTCCTTCATGAACTCCTCCAACATGAGTCCATCCCATGGGCAACAGTTCTTCACAAACTGTTGCTATGTGGGTCACTTTTCCATAGGGTGCAGTCCTTGAGGCACACACTGCTCCAGTGTGGGTCCCCCACAGGCCCTGAGTCCTACCACGAAAACCTGCTCTAGCTTGGGCTCCTCTCTCCATTGGCTGCAGGTCCTTGCCAGCACCCTGCTCCAGCATGGTGCTCCCACAGGGCCACAGCCTCCTCTGGGCAACCACTGCTCCAGCATAGGCTCCTCCAGGAGTCTACAGGTGGATCTCTGCACTCCCCTGGCCTCCATGGGCTGCAGGGGCACAGCTGCGTCACCATGGGCTGCACTCCGGGCTGCAGGGAATTCTCAGCTCTGGTGCCTGTGGAGCACCTCCTCCGCCTCCTTCTCCACTGACCTTGGTGTCTACACTGTTGTTCACATGTTCTCACTCTGCTGCTTTCTGGCCGCAATTTTCATCCACACAATAACCATTTTTTCCCTTCTGAAATCTGTTACCACAGAGGTGTCACAGTCATTCCTGATCAGCTTGTCCTTGGCCAGTGGTGGGTCTGCCCAGGAGCCAGCTGGAATTGGCTCTGCTGGGCATGGCAGAAGCTTCTGGCAGCTTCTCACTGAAGCCACCCCTGCTACCAAAACCTGGCCACACAAACCCAACACACATAAATGAGAAAGTCTCTGTCACAAGCACTATCATTAGTTTTTAGCCATATATAGACATTTCACAAAATCACAGAACAGTTTGGGTTGGAAGGGGCCTTAAAGAGCATTCAATTCCAACCCTCCCTGCCATGGGCAGGACACCTTTCACTAGACCAGTTTGCTCAGAGCCCCATCCGACCTGGCCTTGAACACTTGAAACAGTCTTAACTCCTGGTAATAAACTAAAAAGCAACAGCCTTGCACTCCTCCTTCACATTACTACTTTCAGCATAAATCAGTGGATATGGGGTTGTAAGAAATCAAACTGGGAACAATAATTATAACTTATATACTGAGCTGTACTAAAGCTTCTAAGCTTCATTACTCCAAGTTGCACACACACCTCTTCATCCAATACACAACATCCCATCTTTTACAGCACAAGCAATTTGAAGGAAGAGCCTCTCCTACTACAGGTCACCACCGTACCTAGAAAAACTGAATTCTTTGTTGAGAAAGCCACACAAATTGAGAGCATTGGACTCTTTCAATCAGGACCCAGAATTCCCCCAAACTTGTGTTATTCAATAAGAACTGCATAATCATGGTCTGAATTACCTTTCCTCTGTATTAGGCTGCAAATGTTCACCTCTGCTGGAATTTTCAGAGAGATCTGCACTTCCCACACATAAAGGATCAATATGATTATCTTCACTCTCCATTAAGAGATCCATCTTTTTTTCTGGACATCGCATGTTTTTTCCTGTGAAAGTAATGGAATTTTTTTTTCATACCAACAACAAATCAGTTTTCAGCACATACTTTAGGCAGCATTTAGGTCAGATTAAAACCAGAGGGGAGCTTCATGGCATTGTTATCTTAATTTCTATATAAAATAGTCCTAAGATTTCCCCAGATTAATTCTTATTTGTATTTGAACTTTCCCTTTAAAGGAACATCCAGTTATGTATTAAAAAAATTCCACAGACCTTAAATAATCCATTCTGACAGTTCATCTTCTTTGCTATTGTTAATGTATGGCTTAAAAAAATAACAAATTTTGATGTCTGCCGTACTGAAAAGCTATCTTATCAGGCTTGTGTTTCCCACATATGTATGTATAAATTGAGAAGAATTCGATTCTTGTCTCATACTGCTTTTAAAAAAACTCCCATGGACAAAAACAGGAAAACTCTCAAGTCTGTAAGCTGTCAGCAAACCAACTAACAAATCAAGTAAACCAACAAAAATCAAAATTTTCAAAATAAGTAAGATAAAATTATGCTCAGCAACTACAAGGGAAAAAAACCCCACCACACATCAAGTTATCATTTTATAAGTGACTAACCAGTAATGTATTTGTCTTCCTTGTCATTCAAACAATTTGACCTTTTCAGAGGCACACACAGACCTTGCTTTTCACAGGCAGACACTTCTGAAAGACTGCTCTTCAAAGATGAGATGCATTCTTTGTTGTTTAACCTTTGTAAAGAAACATTATCTTGCGTATGTGAAGAAACAGGAGCATGAGTTATGTCTTCAAAGATATTCTGATATCCTGATGATGGCAATTGATTTAAAGCTGTTAAGCCTGCTGAATGCCCAGGTCTTAGCTTTTGACTTTCAGCCACTGGAGTACAGCCTTGAAATGAGAAGGGAAAAATTGGCTGTGTCAATGTATTTGTATTACAACACTACTGTTCCACAGGAGAAAAGAAATGGCACTGAGGAGCAAGATTGATCACCCAGCCTCCATCCTCACATTAATGATCAACAATCAGTGATTAGGCAATTTTGATTTTGTTGTCCTAAGATAAGCCCTAAATTAATTGCCTCAGGCAGGCAGAGTGAAAGAAAACCATTTCAGTCAGGTTGGACTGATACTGCCAAGAGAAGAAAATACCAGTGTTCAACTCTAAAAGCTTTTTCCAGCCAAGAACTGTCCCCTCTTTGCATACAGCAAAAAAGCCTGGAAAACTGATACAGGTTACAAGTATTTGTTTTTAAATACAGGTCAGCTCTCGAGTTTAGTTCTGTTCATCACCTGGATGCGATGTATGTGAGCACAAACAAGGAAGGACCACTCCATTTGGCTACACTGAAAGCTTAAAGCAATAAAAACTACTGTGAGAAACAGCTAATCAGAAAGGAAAGCAACTTTCCGATTTACGCTTCATATTTAATAGATATACTTCAAAACAAGGGCTCCCTTCATAGCGCGTATCAATCAAGTTATAATTGCAGTTGGCATTTTATAAAAAGAGGACAGTATTCCTTCTACAGCAGCACCCAACTTTCAGGCACTGAAGCAATGCAGCATTTATCTCTGACTAATCAAGTAGTCTTAAGATGAAGAACACAGAATAAACTTTACGATTTTAACTAGAAAATGAAATTAAATTTTTCAGTTTATGAGAAGTACATCACACGCTGGGTTTTTTCCAACTTACCAAGAGCTGCTGTCTGGCCAGATACCATACTTAGTAGCTTCTGCTGCTCTTCCATTAACCTTTGAAGTTGCTCCATCTGTTGTTTCTTTAGCTGTTCCTGTTCCTGTTGTTGCAATTCCTTCAGCTGTTCAAACGAAAAAATAAATGTATCAGAGGCTAGGTTTATTTAGAAGGTTCCACAGGATTAGCAGCATCAAGACAACAGGTATTTATTGTTTTAAAGGTGTTGCATTAGGCAAGTGTAACATAAAGGAAATTAAGAATTTTTCTATCTATGAATACACAGTTTGCCTGATTAACAGTGCCACTAATCTTTAATTGACCAATCTGCAAACAACAGAAATCAGAACATTCATTTCTACTGCATGGGAAAAACATTCCAATTCTGCTCTTTGAAAGTTAATAAAAACACAGCATAGTAGTTAAAATATTAAGTACTTTATAATAATTAAAGCTTTAGAAAAAGTGGATTTTTTTTTTCCTCTCTCCAAGGTCTGAATTGAAGTGAACAGTACTGATGTAAGGGAACAAGAAAGGGGAAAAAGAGCACTGAGCAACATTAAGACTCACGAAGCTACCTGAAAAAAAAAAAGACTTAAAATGCTGATTAAATTCAGTAATCCAGCCTTCATTTTCTTGTGCAGCAGGAGTCCCTGGCCCTGCCTCAATACCAACTTTGAGTGTCATATGAAGGCAGGGCATTCTCTACGCTACCAAACCAGGCCTCTATGTCCGTCTTTCTATCTCCAACACATACATAAGTGCTAGTTTCAGCTCCTCCAAAGGAAAGAAAGGGGGCCTGATGCAATCCTTCCACAGATCAACAACTCGACCACAACTGTCATCTAAGAGGTCAGAAAAAATTCTCTTGAATTTCCCTTGTAGTCCCACTAAAAACAGAAGGCACTATGCAAGTAGAAGTTATGAGCTGGTGATCAAGATCCAAAGATCACTTAAGTCTCATCTCCAACCCCTTCACTTAAGAAATTAATCATACTTCTACCTGTTCTGAAGCTCAGAAAAACAAACTGAAAAAAAATCTCATGGGATGACAAGCATCAGATTATTTTTTTGTTATAGATTGTTAATAACTTTCTAAGACAGGAGACTTAGTAATTGCACTTAAGATACCAGTAAACCAGCTAATATTTGTCATTTAGCCACTGACTGATATTGCTGACAGTATTTGAAAAGTGAATAAATATTTTCCTATCATGTAAAATACAGCAGAAAATTTTTACAGCACCAAGTAAATTGTGGAATTCTACTCTAGAGACACACTCTCTCTCTCCACTCCAGTAAACATAGATATTTGTCCTGATATAGCTGCTGGCAGGGTGGACAAGGAGGTAAGAGAGTTCTTAATCCCTAAGAGTAAGACCTATTAAAGTGCTGAACACTTTCAGCTAACACAATTTGTATCTAGTAATTGGGAAGAGCTATGAGCCAACATACAGCCACTTACATTAGGAAAAAAAAAAAACGGTAACTAACATCAAAGCATTATAATTCCAGGCCTTTTAGTCCTGCTGTCTTGGATACTTTATCACATTCAACACTAACATGTCTCTTCATCTAAACAGAACCAGGTATATTAATGTTCACACCTACTTTGAGAACTAACAAATGATGTTGCTATAGATACAAGAACACACAACTTACCACATTGTGAATACCTGTGGTGAAGTACTACCACTGTTATGACCAGCACTCCATTTCCACAGTTTCCAGTGAAGAAACAATGGGACATTGTAAAACTACGTGTACCTCTCCAGGTAAAATGATTTTGAGAACAATTTCACTTTAAACTGGAACCTGTGCCACCTGGAAACAAGTGCAGTTAAACCCTCAGTAACTGCACATCACAAGGAGGACACCAACTGTTACACACACATAACTGTGACTTCAGGACTTGCTCTTTGAGCTTGCTGGGGCCTATACATTGCAAGGAGTTTGCTTACTTCCAGGTACAACAAATCATCTGCAGGGACAAATTAATCTTAATGGATGTATGTCAAGAAAGTCTAGGACTTTTACCTGTTCAAGCTTTTGTAAGAGTGGATTGCTGTGACTGGATTTTTTATGACCAGCCACTTTGCCACAGGCAAGGTCTGGTTCAGAGCTTTCTACATTATATGCTGCTGCTGCTGCTGGTAGAGATGTTCCAGTGGTATATTGCTGAAGTGTTTGAGAGCTGCCAGACTCTTCACACAGGGAGTCATCACTAACAGAACAGGTGTCTGAGAGACGTAACACTTCGGCAGGTGAAGCTGTGATATTTTCAGGTCCAGATAATAAATTTTCTTTCTTGAAGTTCAAACCAGTAAAACTAGGATCTAATAAGACTCCAGCGCGGGAACTATCGAACATCCAGTGTGCAATGAAGTTTTGTTCACCACTCGGATTTTCACCAGTTGACATCTTGTAAACTGTACTCCCTTTTCTTTGCTGATCAGCATTAACATAACAATATTATGTTATGTAGGGTTAGGACAGTATAACTTTCAAAGTTCCAAGTATTTAGTGTGGATGGTTATCTACTTTTAGCACCTAAAAATTAAGCAGATAAACAAAATAAGAAATCTAAAATAACAGATTCCCACTAAAAGAAAGTTGCCCTCTTATAACCAACCTTATAAAAATAAGTCACAATCAACAGAAGAGAACTGGACAACGAATAACAAACACTTTGTGTTCAAAAAAATCAACATAATCCAACTCTTAATCATCTTATTTGAATGCAGTTCATATCATCTCAAATATTATAAAGCTGTGTATAATATTCTCTTCAGTAATAAAGAGAACGATTTAGAATTTTTTTTAAACACTTGCAACAAAATAAGAGGTGTGACGAGTTGAGAGATTCCCCCCCCCCAGGACCTTCATATTAATGCACAGTTTCAAATATGTCCACCTAATTACAAACATTTTACCACACATATTTCAATGCAACAATCTAAAATTTTTCTGTTTTCCTTAGCTTCTCGTGGAAACTCTACAACCACGCTGCTTGTTAGCTTCTTTATCCCAAGAATCCTTTTTTTAAAAATCCATCCAAAAGAAAGTACAAAGGCTGCAACATATCCTACAAGCGGCACAAACCATGAATGAATTCAGGCAGGGAGGAGACCCAAAGTGATTTCCTTACTTAGGAAGAAAAGGAGACAGAACTCCTGCCGATGGCAGTGTGGCAGCAGGAGCCAGACCTCTCAGCCCTGCTGCCTTAAACTAGTCCCGGGGCAAGTAGCTCTGCCTGTGCATATGGTGTGTTAGGGGGAACACAGAGGAAAGAAGGGGCCGGGGGACAAAGGACAATCAACCACAGCAGCCCACGCTCCACAGTCCGACTGATGAGGAAATAACTCCTCAAAGCTTCCTTGTTCCCAAGTGATCAGTTCGTGTCAGCTCTCGCTTAATTTTCCTGCTGTAAAAAGGCTTGTATTTCCAACCAGAGTTTGAAAGCACGCTGGGAGAAACACCGAGATTCCTTTATAAAGATGTCTTCCGACTGCCTTCTGTTTTGAGACGCGACGGGAAGTTTCCCAGCGAGGTGCAGATTCCTGCAGAGGCAAATTCAAGCCCACCGACGTCCACGATCTGTTTTACCAGTCACTTTTCGGACACCCTCTGGAGTATCAGTCCCATGAAGTTCAGGGCAGCAGCACCTTCCGGAGGAGCCGGCAAGGACAGGGATCAGGTCAACCCGTCCCGGGAAGGAGAGGAGGGACAAAGGGATCCCCGCAAAGGTCGAGGTGGGGAGGCGAGCACAGCCGCGTTCCTCGGTCGGGCCCAGCGCCCTGCTTCCCTCACGGACACCGCCCTCACACAGGACGCCCCAAGCACTCCCCCGGCCCCGAAGCACTCGCACCGCGACAGCTCCGACCCGCGGCCCCTGGCAGGTGGCGGGGCGGCAGCCGCCGCGCCAAGCCCGGCCGCACTCCCAACGCCGCTGCCGCAGCCCCAAGCCCAGCCCCGGCCGCCAGCCCTCTCCGGCTATTACAAACCTGCCGCCATCGCACGGCCTCCCGGCGCCAAAGGCGGGCACCGCCCCCGCGCACGGCATGCTGGGAGCTGTAGTTCGAGCGCCGCGGGGCCGCCAGGCAGCTGGGCCGGGGGTTCGGCGGGTCGGGACTACAGCTCCCGAGAGCCTCCGCGGCTCGGAGACCGTTGGCGGGCGGCGGCGAGGGGGCCGGGCCGCAGCTGGGGCCCGGGGCGGGAAGTGGCGGCGGGACTCGGTGCACAGCCGGGAGTGTCCCTGCATCCCAAAGCGCCCCGCGGGCCCCGGCGGCTCCCGGGTCCTCCCCGAGGGCGGCCCTTCGCCGGGGGATGGGATGTCTCTTGTGTCGGCGCCGCTCTGCTGCCGGTGGTGAAGCTGCGGACTTCCAGCGTGCTGTGCCTTTTAAACTTTACACAGCAGCAGGGCGGGAGGAGGAACGCAAAGACAAAGGGGCACAAGGCAGCCCCCGGCCCCCTGACGTTTTGTGCTCTGTCTTAGCAAGCGAAATTAGTATTTTCCTCTGAACTCCAGAAGGTGGGGGAGCATCACGCTCCAAAGTGCTGGGCTGCGCCGCCGGCTGTGTCCTGGGCCCGCTGCTGCTGTGGGCAGGCACGAACCGCGCTCTGCGCTGTACGAGCCCAGGGCAGCCCTTTCAGGTGCTCACTGCTGCTTCTAGTGTCTGCTGTTTCTTTCTGTAGTCCCACGGGGCTCTTTCTGCTATACCTCTCATGGGTTTTGCTGGGCTTTGGTTTGACAGGTTGCGAATATACTGTCTGCATGATTGTACTCACACTGAATTCTGCACTAAGAGTGGTAAGCTGCTGTGCTAGAATGTAGAAGGACTCGTGGCTTCCTAAAACACAGCATCACATTCAGTCCCTTTGACATCTTTAGTAGGAAAATACAGTGGGGGGCGGGGGTTGTTTGAGGTTTTGTTTCAGTTTACCTGCACACTGAAGGCCTTCCAGGACTACAGATTATTCGTGGTCTATTGTTGGGTGATAAAAATATAATCCACTGCTAACAGTAGTGTTGAGTTTGTGGTTTGATCATGAAGTACAAGCTTGCATGCTTGTGTGAAATCCTTCTGAGGCTATTGGGACCTTACAGATCTCCACCGACATAAATTAAAATTGAAGAATTAAACAAATGATAAACAATCACCAGCAGTCCTACTTTGCATAACTTCCTTATTCGATGCTGCATCAACACTATTCCAGTTATAAAAGTGTTCATTAGCAGTTACTCAATTCTAAACACACAGATTAAATACAATAAGTTTTTATTCTGATTTTGAGTTTTGGAAATTTTGTCACTCAAAAACAGTAAAGTCAAACACTGCTAAAATTCTTTAAGAAGCTTCTTTAGGGTATTCTCTGGGGAAATAGGAGAAGAGAGGCTACTATCCAGTAATGACATTAATCAACAATAAAAGAGAATAGGGAGAATATCCCTCACTGAAGGGAGAGAAAAGCTGCTGGGGACAGACATTGAACACGTTTTAACTCAAATTCCTATTCTCTGTCAGGTATTCCAGAATTTGTAGAATCACAGAATATTCTGAGTTGGAAGAGACCCACAAGGATCGTTAAAGTCCAGCTCTTGGCCCAGCACAGAACAATGCCAAGAATCACAGCACATGCCTGAGAGCATTGCCCAAACTTTCTCAAACTCTGTCAGGCTTGGTGCTGTGACCCCTTCCCAGGAGAGCACTGTTCCAGTGCCCAACCACCCTCTAGGGGAAGAAACTGTTCCTAATGTTCAACCTAAACCTCCCCTGGCACAACTCAGGCCATTCCCTCAAGTCCTGTCACTGGTCACCATAGAGAAGAGATCAATGCCTGTCCCTCCATTTCCCCTCTTGAGGAAGTTGAAGACTGTGGTGAGGTCTCCCCTCAGTCTCCTCAGGGATGAACAAAAACAAAAACAAGAGCCACAAAATATAAGTATATAATAACCTTGTGTGTCCTTTGGTCTGCTATCTACCTGACCTAAATGCACATATTACCATTATAGAGTTGCCAGGTCTTCTCCACGGACACCCC
>VWZG01002685.1:1032-12570 GCA_013396735.1 Grallaria varia
GGAGCAGGAGATCTGTGGACCCGTGGAGAGGCAGACCCACGCTGGAGCAGACCTGTGGACCCGTGGAGAGCCAGAGCCATGCTGGAGCAGGTTTTATCCGAGTGAGAGCTGTGGCCCTCAGGACAGCAGATATGGAAGAGCTGCTGCCCGAGGGATGGATTCACATTGGAGAAGTCTATTAAAGACTGTCTCCTGTGGGAGGGACCCCACGGAGCAGGGGATGGACTCAGCTGTGGTCCCCTGTAAACCGTGGTGAAGCAGGATGTCCCCTTGCAACCCATGGAGGCTCATTGGGGTGCAGGGACTCAACCTTTACTGCACCCCATGGAGGAGTGACCCCGAGGGGTGGGGGAACTCACATGACAACCGGCAGCAACTGCAACTGCCTGCAACCCCCCATGGACAGAAGGAGGGGTGGGGGGAAAGTGTGTGTGTGTGGTGTTTGTTTTAAGACTGGGGTTTTTTTCCCTCACTATTTAGTTTAGCATTTATCCTGTTAGTAATAAATTTAGGTGTTATCTCACTTTGAGTCTGTTTTTTGCCCATGAGGGTGGTGGGTGAATGACCCCTCTCCCACCCTTCTGCCTAGTTGCAGAAGGGGATTTAATGAGTTCATGGAATCTGGCCAGGGTCAACCCACTACACATACTGAGCCTGATGTCTTCACAGGTATGTCTCCTGGTTACAGAGAGAGCTGGACAGCCAACTTAGATGACATACCCTGAGATGAGAGCTGACACCAGGTGGGACAAGTCCCACCATATACACCATAGCACACAATGATCCCAATCACGGGAACTTGGGCTCCTCCAGGATTCAGATGTTCTGGGGAATTGTACCTGGCCAAAGGCAGGATGGAGAGCAAAGATCAGCTTGCCTCTGAGAGACTTCAGGCCAAACAGCTGTGGATCAAAGGGTTTAATAGTTCCACTGCTTCATTGGCAAAGATGATAGATTTTTGCATGTTCAGCAAACCTAATATCTTCATTTAACTTAGAAAATTTACAAGCTCTCCTGGCATAGTTCATGGAGCTTGTAAGCTTTGTGATCAGATTAAGCCAATAGAACATATGTATTATGAGTGCCAAGTAGTTCAGATGTTCATTTCCCTCCTTCCACCTTTATAACGGAGGAAAAATAAAAGGAATAAACTACCATTAAGAGTAACAAATGGAGCATTCAAATCCTAGAAAATCTCACAATCAGAGAGCCCACTGCAGAAATAATTTTGTTCCATTTATCTTTCCCCTTTCTGTGAGAAGTGCTTATCATCAACATGCAGCAATAACACAGATTATTATTATTTTACAGCTGGCAACATTCACTTCAGAAATATCATTCTTGTCTCAAGGTTTGATTTCTCAACTGATTTTTTTCATTAACTTTAATGCTTCACTTTCCATTATCCTCCAAAATAATTAAGAATGTCAGTTTGGTGCAGGAGTTGACTTACCATACACCTCCTCATTTTCAGGTTTGCATTTGTGTAACTCAGCATGCATAGATAAACACAGAAGAGTCCTGTAGGTCCAGGAATAAACCAAATATAAAGAAAGAAGCTGGTAAGCCAAGCGAACTCCTTAATGCCAAATAATTCTGAGTTCAGTGGGTATATCAGTGTTTAGAAGAAGCTGAAGTACATTAACAATGAAAATGCTAAGAGGGAACATTCTAGGGTGGTTATGTCTACTCTGCATTCAGAGGGCAGACAGGGCTGCCACACATGACAAAGACACAGCAGTCCTAGGGAAAGGTGCAGTGAAAGCCAACCTCTCGGGCACTGCACTTCAAACATCCCCAGAATGAGTGTACACTGCTTACAAACACCTCTGGTACAAGCCACCCACAGGCAGCCTCTGCAGGCTGGCACGGCTGTGGGGTGGGTTCAGATAGAATGGGAATCATGGATGCCCCTGGAGAGTGTTTTTCAAGGCAGTAGAAAGCTTTCAAGTACAGAGTTTAATTGAAAAAGGCTCACCTCAGAATACTTCACAGGGAAAAGCAGTATCAAAGCCTCAGGAGTGCTTAAGGTAGAAATTCTGGTACCACCTTCAGAGGTTTCATGCTGTGGGAGTCTGATCCAACAACCAGAATGGGGAGAGATTAGCCAGAATCCTTTTTGTGTGGGCACAGAAGTACCTGGTGTTGCAAGGGGCTCATCAGAAAAGGAGGAAGTGACTTTCACCTCTCCTTCTTCACCTTTTTACCCTTGTGAGGGTTGTTCTAAGCAATAGAGTTCTTGTGCCTCCTCTGACCCTTGTGTCAAGGTGAAGCTTTTGCAACGTGAACAACACTGTGAAACACCTCTGGTATTTACAACACTTTGCTTAACTGAACAGGGCCCAGGGACATGGCAGTTCCACAAACACCTATTTTTTTTTTTCAGATGAGATAATAAGTGTTGGCTTCCAGGAGTCAAGACTGGTGAATGTTTTCCAAAAGTGCAAGTGTGACTGTCAGACCAAAAAGGTCATCATGAGAAAGGAGCCATGATCTTAGTCTGTAACATTTAGCTTCTGTCTAGAGAAAAACATGAGGAGCTGTAGTAAGATCCCTTCTGCATGTCAGGCATGTCAGGATCTATAAGCCATGTTGAGCTAACTACTGAGTTAGGGCACTTGAATGTGGTTCTAGGTCAGCATCTTCTTTTCCATAAAGTCCAGAAAACACTCCAACTAGAATTTTGTTTTGGACTTGTCTCAAGAAATCCTGTTCTTTGGTTTCACTCTCTAGGTCAGTTTTGAAGTTATTCCACCATTTCCCCCTATGTGTTTATGCATTCACAAGCATATATGTCGCTTTTCCACCTTTTTTGAAGAATTACCTTCTTCTCATAACTAAAAATCAGGATGCATGCCTGCATTTGATATCTCACAACTGAAGAGCTTGCAAAGTGGTTATTTTTGTCATTACTTCACCAATCTTCTAGGAAAGCTAGATTTTACTGCCTTTTTCTTGGGCCATCTTTCATCTGAGCTTTTCAGCTCACTGCCCATTGCAATCCCATTTGACAGAGGGACAGAAAGTCTTAATTCCAAGTTTTGATAAAATCAGTAACTACATAGAGGAAAAGATTAATTTGTTTAGTGAAGTCAAGTTTTCAGGGCACTAGTTTCTCTACCACCCAACATATTTTACCTGAACACCCATCTCCCCAGCTTTCTGCTGGTGGGGTGCAGCAAGGGGTTGGAAAAGGAGTGCTAGGAGGGGTGAGTGAGTGGAGGGCAGAGGAAGAAGCTGGAATCTTTTGGTGGGCTCTTTTCATATGCTGAAACATACCAAGAAACATGCCAATACCCAGCCACATTGTAAACATGCAAAGAAAAGTACATGACCCTTCCTTCTAAGATAGTATTAGTGTACCTGAACAGTTCCCAGACACTCTGTATTCCACCAATTAAATTCCCATGTATTTCACTGCTAGTGAGAACAGACCAAGAGGGTATCACTTGGAAGTGTTTTTTCCTATTTCTGAACAAAGAGGAACTTTGCTTTTTATGTGTCTTCTCAGTTGGCTCAATTACATAAGAGTGCCTGTTTCTGTGGCTAAACTTGGTATGAACCCTTATGCAGGCCAGCAACCTCCTTTTTTAAACACATTTCTACAGTTGAAGAATAATTAAGTTCCCACTAGATCCCTGATTTTAGCTCTTTTTAGAATGAAATGTAGTGCAAGTGGCTTTTTTGCCCTTCTTTTGAAACACTGTGCAGGAGTCGTTTCTAGTAGATCAGCTCTAGGTCAAGTCTTTCACAAGCAGGACAACCTCACGCTACCAAGATCAACTGTACTTCTTATTTCCACGTGTGAAAGTGGACATACTCACACTAGGGCTCTGCCTGCATCAGCACAAGCTATCCTATTCCCTATCATTTGGTTCCTGAGCACTTTCTCTTTTAGTGATGTGAAGTCCATCACAAGCTTCAGTTTTGCTTTCTCCCACGACAGCATTTTTATGTGGCAACATACAATCCTCCTTCAGAGCTGTGGAGGAAACCTCATGGCCAGCTGCAGTATCTTATGCAGTGACATAGTTAATGCTGACAATAGGTGCCATTATTAGATACTGTGCTGACCCTGCAGGATTAACCTGCAAGAGGAAAGTGCAGTGATTTAATCACAGTCATAGCATCACCATCATCCCCCATCTTCTTTCTGCTACCTCTCCACTCTACTACAGTTTCATTTTGACTCTCAAAATTCCATCATAGATGAGTTTGTAACTTGTTGTGTCTGAATTAGTGGCAGCTATGCAATCTGTGCAACAACTTACTTCATTCTTAGTAGTGACTAAAACTTTGCTACCTTTCTTCCTGGCCATGTCTTTACATCAGGTCCCCAGAAAACACCTTCCTGCAGCACCTCAGGGCATTCAGCACACACGTGTCTCTGGCTATTCCCTTATGAGCTGCATTCTGCTGAGCAGGAGCATTCACAATCATGAGTCAGGCTTCAAAACTGCTTGAGAGTCTCCTAAAAAACAACAGTAATTCTTGATAATTTTATTCTCAAGGAGCTTTTGGGGGGTTACAGCTTGAAAACCATTTTATGGAAACATAGGAGACATTGTTCTTATGTTCCTATGAATCAGGTTCTCCTATCCCCAGAGGAGCCCAAGAATCCCACTGTTTTAAATGCAGTCTGTTCTGGATCCAGGCTGAAGGCAAGAGGGAAGCACGGAAACCTTCATGCAGCTCTGAGCTGTCTAGCTGCCAGCCAATGCTGCCTTGGAAATAGTTTAATGGGCAGCAGCCTATACTTGAATGACTTCAAGAAGAGATGTAATCAACCATTCACTATCTTTCTTCTTTCCATTAAGTTCAAAGTACTATATAATCACTTCAATTTTCTTTCAGCAGTGATAAGGCTCAAGTATAAACCACAAAGTTTGAACTCTCTGTCAGCTTCCATGTTTTATCCTGGATTTATCTTCACCCATCATCAGGTTCTGTCTTTCTGCCTGACCCTATGTGGCAACTGGCATCCAAGGAGGGTCAAGTATTCACTTTCATACTCCTCTGTGCTGAAATGCTTTTCCTGGCAAGATTAGATGAAGCAATTCCTTTCAATTTCAGGCCATCCCAAGTAGATGCTTTGTAAAAAAAATGGACTTCAAAGCAATTATTTTTCTCATTTGCTATAGGGTGAGAAAACAGCCAGCTATTTTTATAGTCATTGGCCCAGGAAAAAAAGCCCAGTAATTTACTCTGCTTGTAGGGGGAAAAAATTATCTTGAAAATGCATTTAGAGGGTATTGTCAAAGACTCCTTTCCCAGTCACTAACTGGTCAGAATCCGCTGAGAATATGACTCAGACACAGATCCATTAAAAGCATTAAGGGGAGCAGTTTAATTAAGTACAAATTAAATAAAATTTGCATTATTCCTGCATTTTATATTGAACACACACTGATGAAAATAGAGGCAATGTTGGTAACATGGGCAGAATTTTGCCTTCCCTGAGTCCTCGCCTTATGGCCCTTCTCTTGCTCACCAGGAGAAGTTCTGTTTTCCTTCTAGCAGCACCAGCCACAGGAGAGAGGAAAGTGTCACTAGTTTTCCTATAGCCTAGAGTGGGAACACTAGCTGGGACAGTCTCCTGAGATGCGGGAAATGAAAGTTCATACCTCTGTGAAGAAAATATTAAACACCTGCCTTCCTGTGTGAATGTCCCTGCCACTTGGCTCTCAGTGAGTTTGTGTTTTAAAGGTGGAATCGCACCTTCTAATGGTTTGTACAATGTGCCTGAAAACCTGGGGCACCTCACCTTGCACATGGTGATGTTTTCTCTGCCCAGCTGCTCCTCAGCCCCACCAGGCTTCTGGACCCCACTGCTCCTATTCCAGAGCTGTGCAGAGCAGCTATTCCTGCCCCCCAGACCCAAATGAGAGTTGAGGCTGTGCCAGAGGATGTTGGGCTCATCCTTCTGTCTGGACAACAAACAAACATCCCCCTACTGAGATACAGAGCCCATGTCCTCAACTTGGCAATGGTACTGCACCACTTTGAATGATGCTGCTGTCCTGCCATTCTTTGCTGCTACTCATACAAGGGATTTCCACATCTCTGCATCTTTGATGCAGTGCCTGTGATACCAAAATATGGTCCAATTGACAGTCTCCCTTGGAAATCCTCTCCACACTGTCTGAACTGTAGCCAGTGTGAAGACAGGATCTGATACATGCAGGGCACTGCTGCTTTGACCACACTGTTCCTCCTTGCCTGGGGGAAATTTCTGGACTCCAAGGCCATGCCTCCACCTTCATTGTGTGGGGTACTGCAAAGAAACCATCATGAGCAGTCAGGGATATGTCTTCACTGGGGAGTGGAACAGCAAGGTGAAACACTCTGCTCTGAATCTTATTGTCAAATGCCAGGACACAGTCATAGCTCTGAGGTGAAATCAGTCGTAAGTTAAGTATCCCCAGCATCCTTGCATACATATGTGCATGTATGCACCCATGTGCTCACATGTATGTGCATACACATACATACACACAGTTCCGTCAGAGGCAGGTATGATCCAGTGCACAGCTGGTGAACCCCACAAGTCAAATTACACCCCAAAAATGAAATACAGGCATATATCCTTACTTGAATGTCTTGATTCTATAAAGGATGAGGGAGCTTCCTGCTGTGTAACAACCTGACAGGACGTGCAGCAGGGATACACAGCACTGGCAACATGCTTTGCAGGAGTGAAATTTAACATTACAGGTAGGACTGGTAGCTCCACCCATTCTTAAGGTTACCAGATACTCCATTGTAAGACCCTCTTTTCATTTCCTTATACACTGAATGCTGACTGCGTGGACTGACATTTATGTGTGCCAGATGTTTGCATCAGGTTTCTGCAGTAATGGTTTCTGCAGCAATGGTTTCTGCATTTGTACAAGTTGCAGAAAGCTGTAGTTCAGGCACTTAAAATTAGATAACTAGGGGAGATATTTGGCTTTACGTTTCCTAAAAAAGTCTTCCTGAGCCCTCTGCTCTGAGCAACTGATGTGTTCTGTCACCTTCAGGCAACATTTAGCAAGCTGAATAAGACTGCTTTCTCCCTATACATCCACCTTCTTGTGAATTTGTTCACAAGTTTGTCCAGTTTGTAAGTTGACAAAAGTCACCCTCACCAAGCAGATACCTTAATTTTATCAAAAGAAGTCCTGAAGACTATTTAAGCAACAACTGCCCTGCACACTTGCGGAGCTCTTGGGTCCCCTGTCCATCCACCTTCAGTGGCTGAGTGACCAAATACAGCAGAGGAATGAAGCTCTCCATTTTGCCTGCCGTGACCAGGGACTCGGAGCCCTGAACCCTAGACACAAGTCAGAAAGGCTGATCTCTACCCAGCTGCATGTAGCTTAGCCCCTGTCCCCATCCTGCCTCGGATGGAAGAGACCTCACAAGACCATGGAACCTGTTTTGGTTGAGACAGAAACGAAGGCCAAGTGGTCACAGGAGTGAAAGGGACCCCAGCCCTTGGAGACACCACATATGCACTTGCCCATCTGGAATCATACTAGCTTGCATCTTGAAAGTGCCTTTCTTTACCCATTCTTTGGGTAAAAGACTACTGAATTTTTTAATAATTTTTTTCATATATTTAAGCATTTTTCTTCAAATTATAGCCTAAATGTCTTATGGGAAGTTGGTAACTATTTGTTCTTATGCCAATGCTGCCTTTTAATTATGGTTTTCTTCCTTAGGTATTTTTCCTTGGCTACAATTGTAGGCTGCAGTAATATTGGTAGACTAATCAAAGACAGAGCTAGCATGAGGATTTCAAAAGGAGAGACTGGAGTTTCAGAATAAGCAAAAAGCCCTGACTCCAAAGTGGAGATAGAGTGAGTGGGTCATGGTCTAAACCCTAAGCTGGAAGTGCTTGCTTCCCTCCCATACTAGATTTAAAAAAAAAAAAAATAAAAAAAAATCATCCTTTGCCCAAGGGGATCAGTTTTAAAAAGCTAACTCAAAACCAGTGGACTGTAAGGAACACTGTATTTTCATCTGGCAGCAACTACAATATAGTACAAACTTCAGGTACATCATCCTTTTTTTTTCAACAGTATCCAGTATGCATGCTTCATCCTCAAGGGAGAAACAAATGTTGTTCCAATAACAACACAAAAAGTTTGTTGTAGACAGTCCAGTAGCCCATATACTCTAAAGTAAGCATCTAAACTTATGACATACTTCTGAGCCTACTAATTCTGTACTTTAACTTGTCAGCTCTAAGATGAAGATAACTCTCACCATCATCCTACAGAGCTAGTGGGAGAATACATTCATTATCATTTGCAAAACATTCAGGATTCACAATGATAAGTACCACAGAAAAGCCTATAAAGAAGTTAACAACTTACCTCATTGCAGGATTTATGGGGATGAATAATAAATAAGGTGTAAAAACTCAAATTAAATAGCAAGGCTAGCATAAAACACTGAATAATTTCTCACTAAAAGCCCTCATCTGCCCTGTGCACTTAATGAGGCATGAGTATATGGGAGAATTCATATGTGATATTCTTAAAACTGTGCATGATGTATGAGGAGTAAGAGCAACAGAGATAAGACTGCACAGGCAATCTTCATTCTGGCATTTCCTATATTTTGGTCAATTGATAGAGCAAGGTTAATAATGGGTTTTAGCACGGTTGCTTGTATGTGCATGAGTTGTAATACAAACATCGAGGGAAAAAGATACTCCTGTATTCATCATATTATTTGTACACTTTCACCACTGCTACCCTTTTATTCTTCTGGAAAGCTTTACACAGTGTTTCCCTATAAGGCAACCCAAGTTTCCAATACAATATCCTGGGTTTAAGTGCTTGTTCCGCAGAAAGAAACATGTGCAAGACTGGGTCTTATCCTGCCCAGCAAATTAGATAGGAAGACCTGCAAAGCAGCATGCTTTTTTAAAATTCTCTCACACCAATGTGACGTCTGACAACAATACATTTCAAAGGCTAAAAGACATATGAGCTGAAAAGGTTAATATTTTATCAGTATTTGCTGAGCCACCAACTCTCCCAATCAACACCAGCCCTCAACTCTGCCCATGGCTGACAACAATAAAAGCATGTTCATACCTTGGCTCGAAATGAACAATTATTTTTTTCTCCTGTCTGATTATGGAACTGACAATCAAATGGGATTTCTTACCTAGGAAAGGCCTTTTTAACTGCTCACTCTGGGTGAAAAATCTGGGAAGGTGTGAGTGATGGGAGTAACTGAGGTCTGTTCCCTGCTGTGATCAGCCATGGTCATATGGATGGGCCTCAGTGCTGAAGCATGGCATCTCCTCCAGTCAGCACTAGCACAGGCAGGAACATGGATCAGGACTGCAGGAAGGCATGATCTTACTGAGATTCCCAGTGTCTAGAGAATGTCTTGTAGCTGTGTAGTGTCTTCTGAGTATTACTGATCTCAAGAGAGCTAATAAATCTAAAGTAAAAATTAAAATGGATGATGCCATTTGGTTTTCCATTAATACAAATAACTTGCATTAAGCATCAAGAAGGAAAAAAATATAACACTTCATGCATTCATAGATATGTACGTATACATACACAAAATCACATTCATATATGTCTCTGTGTTTCACATATAGCACAATCATAGTATGTATCCTTTTAAGGGTGTGGCACAATGTGTCCCTAATCACACTACATGCCAAGAGCATGCCCAGGTAGAGCAGGCAGGTTCCCTGCTTTTCAGTTCAGCCTTGTCCTTGGGACTATGTTTTTTGGAGTCAAGGGAAAACAGCTTGCTAACAATACTTGCAACCTGCAGCTCAAGGTGTGTGCTGTAATACAATAATGACTGTTTCCTCTGCTGCAAAGAAGGAATAAGAACTTCAGCAGTGCGCACAGCAGAGAATAGCCACCCTTTCATTGCACAGCCTGGACCTCAGTATCAATGATATGGACATGGTTGCCCAAGAACACAGTCCTAGCTCAGGTTTCCAAGGCAATATCCAGAGCTTAATATGTTGATGTCTCAAAATACAGGTCCCAGGCATCCTAGTGTAGTGGTAAAAATTCAACATTATGTTTAAGATAATTTTTAATATATGCCCTTTATTGTTGTTATTTCCATTTTTTATTTCTCATTCTGTGCTGGAATAAGTATTTCATGTGGTTTCTCTGTTTTTATTCTGAATTTTACAATTCTGGCTCTTTTATTTATTTTGTTTTTTCATTATTGTTGAACTGCTTGCTCTGTCGTACCTTATTAAATTATTCTTTTTTTTCCCTACTGTTTTACAGGGCAGCTTGCATGGTTTCCTGTATCTTTCTCTGGAGAGCATGGTTTCAATAAATTCATTTCATGTGGCCCTTGTATTGTTTCTCCTTTTATATTTTGTACCCAAGAGATAAAGAAAAATAGATCTGGAAATCAAAAAACACATTCAAAATGGTAAGTGGGAAAGAGCTTCATTCTCTCTGGAGCAACAGTATCACTTCCCAGGAACTTCTGGGTCCTTTAAGACCAAAACAGAAGATGAGGTATTTATATCTAGCATAACTCTCTCCTTCTGTTATGAGTTGCTGGTTGTGGGCACCTGAGTTTTTTCAGGTTTCTCAATAATTTATGTTTCAACAATTAAAATTGCCATCTGCAATATCCCTGTCAAATCACTAATTACAACTCAGCTTTTGAAAGATGAGACCACAAAATCCT
This sequence comes from Grallaria varia, assembly GCA_013396735.1. NCBI lineage: Eukaryota > Metazoa > Chordata > Aves > Passeriformes > Formicariidae > Grallaria > Grallaria varia. The sequence goes on from VWZG01002685.1 coordinate 11,716, forward strand.
CCCAGTGATATGATTTAATGCTAAACTCCTAACTTCTTGACAGCTTTCTGAGACCTACCTGGACAATTTTTATTGTTTAGCCTGGCTGAGTCCTGGATGACAAAAAAAAGATTGTTTTTAGAGCTTTTCAAAGCTACAACTTAGAACTGCTGGTCGTACCAGCATGCATGACAAAGGTCTGAGCTTTTGTGGGTCTCTCCTTGGTCCTTCTGCATTATTTCCATCTTAAGAAGATCAGGCCACTGTCTATACAACATGACTATATTTTCTCCCTTTGCACATGTTCTGATCCAGATGAGGCCACTCTTGGCAGCTGTCAAATCATATGACAAAGCTTCCCTGACATAATAAAATGCATCATCTTTGCAACACAGAAGTTGTGAGGAAAATAAATCATTGCACCGATTCAACCAGGTGTGTGAGAGAGATATATAAAGATAAGGCAGGCTTCATATGAAGTCTCTGTAGTGGGTTGACCTGGCTGGATTCCATGCACTCATTAAATCCCTTTCTGCAACTAGGCAGAAGGGAGAGGGGTCATCCACCCACCACCTTTATGGGCAAAAACAGACTCAAAGTGAGATAATACCTACATTTATTACTAACAGGATAAAAGCTAAGCTAAATAGTGAGAAATAAAACAGTCTTCAACACACACACCACACACACACCTTCTCCCCACCCCTCCTTCTGTCCATGGGGGGGGGTTGCAGTTGGTTGCAGTTGCTGCTGCTTGCGATGTGAGTTCCCCCACCCCTCGGGGTCACTCCTCCATGGGGTGCAGTAAAGGTTGACTCCCTGCACCCCAATGGGCCTCCATGGGTTGCAAGGGGACATCCTGCTTCACCAAGGCTT
>VWZG01002685.1:12629-25834 GCA_013396735.1 Grallaria varia
GCTCCATCCTGAGCCTCCCACAGGGTCACAGCCTCCTTTCAAGCATCCACAGCTCCAGCACGGGCTCCTCCATGGGCTGCAGGGGAGTCTCTGCCCTGCAATGCTCCTCCATGGGCTGCAGGGGTTTGAGCTCTGAGTCCTTCCCCTGCTCCATGAGGTGCCTCCTCCCTCACCTCTGCAGTGACCTTGATGTCTGCCTTGTTATCCCATGTTCTCCCTCTCTGGAATTTCTTCTGCACAACAACCTCCAATTCTTAAATATGTTATCACAGAGGTGTTACTGTGATCTCTAATTGGCTCGGCCCTGGCCAGGAGCCGGATGTCCCTCCTGGGGCCAAGTGTCATTGGCTCCTATGGGACAGGGGAAGCTTCTAGCAGCTTCTAACAGAAGGCAACTCTGCAGCATCCCCGTACTACCAAAAAAAAATTCAGCTACAGCAACCCAGGACAGTCTCCAAGCAGCATATTGCATGCAGTGTCTGATAAAATATGAAACATTTAATCACAGTGAGCGATTACTCTCATTTCTTCAGGACCCCTAAAGTTGTGGTAATTTGATGAGGGAAGGTTTGAAAAATTATGCATGAGAGCAGAAATGGTGAAACACACCTTGTGAAAAAATCCCCTACCTAAAAGAGGCCATTGTAGTACTTTAAAAAGAAACTTCCAAGTTTTCATCCAAAATTAAAAACATCTCCCTTGAAAAAAATAATGTGCTTCTGGACCAAGATACCACAAATGCCACTGGTTACACTTACAGGTTTTTAATTGATCTATTATTTTTCAGGATTAAAATAGACTCATTTGTAAAACTGGTGGAATGTGAACTTGTGTTTAATCAAAATTATTATTTACTTGAAAGTCAGCCTCACTGCATTACCTCTCCTAAGCCCTGCTCATGCCTTTAGATCATCAGGATTACAAGAACATGTGAGTTACTGTTCAATCAATCAATCGACACTGCATTTTAAAAAGGGCTTAAGAGAGAAAGAACTAACTAACTAACCTGTGTGGCTATTTTGCAGAAGAGCTGCCTCCCTCATCAGTGCTCTGAAAACAGTATGGAGGGCTATGAGCTGACAAGGACAGGGAAGACCACAGGGAAGTCCTTTGCAGAGCATCCATGTTGATGTGGTAGCACTGAGGAGACGGCTCCAGGAGGAAGACCAAGAAAGGGAGTTGTGGAGGACATTGACACTACATTCATGTCTCAACTATGATGAACTTTGGCTGTTGGTCTCCCCTCTCTTGCAAGATACCACTAACTGGTGACATCTGCTGCAGTTCCAGAGCAGCACAGTCTGTTTCTTCACAAGTGACCATTCAAACTGCACTCATTAATCTAATATTGGGTATGCAATGGTGTGGCAGGGCAGGAACACAAGCAGCTACAATTCCTTTCAGATGCCAGTTGGCTAATTTAAATGAGGTAAAGCTGTGCATGCTCCTGAAGTAGCCACTTTTATGAATGAGACTGGTAGTAACTAAGCCTTGAAAGCAATGATGCAGCTGTGATGGCATCAGTCCAAATGTCTTTAATGTTCATCACCTGGGTACTAGGAGATCCAGTTCCTACTTCCCAGGGTATCTAATGGCTTCTGGGGTCTAGTCATTTCTAGGTACCTTCCTTTCAGCCCTAGAGTCTCTGGTATATGACTGCAGTGCAGCCTCTGCCCAACAACTTGTTTCCTATTCTGTTCTGCCTGCAGGCCTGTCTCTTGAGTGTAAGCACATCCTCTCCCAAAAAGCTTAATCTTCTATCCTACAAAATAACATTGTGAAGCCTTGGACAGTGTGGACCAAGAAGACCTGCAGATATAAATAGCCTTTGTAGAGACCATGTAAATACACAATTACATTTCCATACAAAATAAAACACAAGAGCATACTCCCTAAGTGAAAAATCCCCCAAACCAGTTACCCTCTCCTCTGAGATTGCTGGAACTCCACAGGAGCCTGTCTTCTCCATGTTAGGAGGACAGCCAAAGCCAAGTTTGTAAGGCCACTAAGCCCATACCTGCCTATGTCCTTAGCTTTCCCTGTGTCTCTCACAACGATACTTTCAGTTTGTCTCTCTTGGTCTTGAGGTGAGCAATTTTTGTTTTTCTCCATTCCTTTCAGGCAACAGGAAGGCCACCTCACCTCAGCTTTGGTAAAACACCATCCCCAAGCCCTTCATGTTCTGTAGGTGATGACAGTCTGCACCATCACCTCTGCCTTGGCAAAGACCTGGTTGAACTTGTGGGTCTGTGCAGGTTATTCATGCACTGACAAGTACAGCACTTCTAGGGGCAAAAATCTCATTGTACCCATTTGGGTCCACCAGCCTTCCAAAGGGGCTCCCCAAATTCCTACAGCAGTGTGGCATATTAACTATATCTTTATCTAAAAGGCTATAGACTTCTGGGGGGGATTTCTTGACTTGCCTTTTTCATTTGCCTTCTGAGTGGGACTTAGACAGCCCATCTGCTATAATTAAGTGCTAAATAAATAAAGGAAAAGGTAGCACTGCTCTACACCACAGGCAGTTCTACAGCTAGCTAACCAAAATATATTATTACAGGAACATGAATTTGCAGTCTACTATCCGCAAAAAATACTGAAGCCACTGCAATTTTTTATCAACTATTTTCTTGGGATACTTTTTTTTTATGAGACCAAGAACATTTAAAAAGCATGATTTCCAGGAACACATCAGGTGAATTTTTGATTTGTGAATATATATCTCATTTTTATTGCAGATTAAAAAGGAGCAAGGGGAAAACATTTAACTTTACCTTGCATTAAGTTGAGATATTTTTCCCCATATGCTTGCCCAGAGATGTGGTAGATTGACCGTCCCTGGAGGTTTTTAAACTGAGATTGGACGTGGCACTAAGTGCCATGATCTAGTAAATTGACTGGAGTTGGACCAAGAGTTGGACTTGATGATCTCTGAGGTCTTTTCCAACCCAATCAATTCTATGATTCTATGATTCTATAACATTCTGTATAGGCTAGGCTTTATGGAAAAAGTTCCCATGAAAAGTACCTTGCATTTTACCTGAATATTGATCAACAAACTTCCTTATTGTGAGTTTAACACACGTATTTCATGCACAGACTTGAACTGCACTCTTAATATTATTACTCTATGGTTATTTGTTATTTGTGCTAACTGTAACACTTGTAAGCTGCAGTTCTGCAACAAGAGCCACATGGTGGGCACAGCTAGCAGAGACAAGCTTTTTGACAAAGACCCAGAAAGCCAAATATAAAAAAAAAAAAAGAGACGAGACATTGAAATAAATGCTGAGTGAGAGAAACAGGAGTACAGTGTGGGTCAGCATCACATACAGTTTTAAAGAGGTCTAGTCAAAATTTTAGCTTGGACTGAAGGGTATGGCTCTGCAGCAGACACAGATCAGGAAACATTGCAGAGCTGACAGGGTGAAATTAATGTTTCTAGCTAGGACTGTTTGGAGATAAGAGGCAGAGAGAAACAAGAGGAAGTCAACAGCAGAGCTGTATAGGGTGCTGCAGAGAGTTGAAGCAGCTGGATGCTCTTCATAGGATAATTAGGGAATGACAAATTGCAAGGAGATCAGAGGAGGATGTCCTAGTTCCATTCTTAGTGTTAAGGCATTTTCTTGAAATTAAAAACTTTAGTTTAATGGTCTGTGAGGCAGTTTGTTCTGAGCATGACCTCCTCCCACAGCTCCAGGACAGCAGGCAGTACCATCAGATTCCCTCACATCAGTTTCAGGGCAATTACAAAACAAAGAAAAACCTTCAAAGAGAGGCTGAGTTTTAGCTTTAGTACTTAGACCACTTAGAATGGCAGAACATACTTCCTCTCTCAGATGGATTTTGCTATGGCTTAACCCCCAAACAGAACATCTAAGACACACACCTATTTGCCACCACGAAGTTGTCTGAATACTATAGTTCTCTCCTTTCATTCAAACGTTCCAAGCTTTATAAAAGCTTATCAACAAGTTTCAGGGTGTTGTGATTTTAAAATCTGAGAAATTGAGTGCTTGGTATTTGTTAGTCATGGGCTTCACTGAGCTAAATTTGCCTTACCACAAGGAATGCACATAGCCAGACAATTTCCTCCCATCTTTCCATCACACGCCTAGGCAAGCACCCAGTTTTGGAAGATGCTGAATTAGTCATGTGATGCTGCCTGTGGCTATTAGGAAATAACTCTCACATCTGTTTTCTTGACATAGGACAAAAAAATGCACTTACACATCAGAAACCTGGCTCTTAGGAACATAAAAGGTGTGCACTGTGTTTAAATCTAACCACTGTTGTTGAGGCAGCTTTTTAAGGCTTCTCTCCCTTCAATGTCATGTTCCAGCTGTGTTTTCCTCTAGTGGAAGGAAACCTCACTCCCAACACCAGTGCCTGATCCTACTGAAATTAGAAGTGAACATGCCATTACCTCTGGCTAGAGCCTCAGAGGGTATAAATCAGCATAACCTCTGCCTCCGTTTTATGGGAGATATGCCAATGCACACCAGTTGCAGATCTGCCCTTGCAGGTTCATACACCATCTGCTCTACCGTTTGCTTATTTCCTGTATTAAGAATGGGAAGACATGAAGACACTCTCAGAGATGATGAGCACTGCATGGCATGGCTATATTTACCTTGCAGTGCTGGACAAGTTGCAAGTTGCCAGAGAGAAGCTGATGTGATCTGGGAGTAAAAATCTCTAAGAACTTGCCAGGTCTCTACTATATCAGAAGTAAAGGCTTGCATTTCTCTTTCAAGTTCATTCACTCCATGACAAGCCAATGTTGGAAGACTTCAAAGTCTTCTTTTCTTTTCTGTGGGGATCAGCAGTTTCTCAGCTCAGGGTGGGATGAGTAATCAAAGCTTTGTAAGGATGCCATAGCATTTACAGGGGATATAATTAATACAGAAATAATATGTATATATTCGTGAATGTGATTTCTGAGCTTTCTGCAGTCCATATGCAACGAAAGAAAAGAATGAATGTAAAATCTCACCAATTTGATGTGACACGTTTTACAACCACAGCTCACTCTTCCCAAAAGTGCAAATAACTCTGTATGATACAACCAGGAGAATTAATCACATAGGAATAACTAAGAATCACTACATGCCTAATGAATGCCCATGAATGAAGCAGGCTCTACACCTTGCTGTGAAAAACTTTCTGCCTGCTTCAATAGCATTTTTGCAATATAATTTCTAATTTTAAAATAGCATGTTGTAAGACACTAGGGTAAATTAATCCAGCACAACAGAGACAAACTGTGTGTTAGACACACCTCCCCCTCAGACACAGCATTTGGGGTTTTTTTCACACTGCTCACTACTCGCCTGCTGTCAGCCTTAGCATTGCCCTCATAACATTCCCTGGTTCTCTGTGTCAGTAAGTACCAGTACTGGCAAGGAACAAAATGTTGCCCTTTCAGAACCCCTGTTTTTTCAACGCATTACCCCAATTCAAGCTGGTCAAGCAGCATTTTAAGCACCATACGATGCTGTCCCTTCAGAAATCAAATGTAAAAACCGGGGAATCCTTGCAGACTTCCTGCTTGTTTTTTAGTTTTGCCTCAGGCAGAATATGTGTGGTGAAAAGAAATAAATTACTTTAGTCAGTCCCTAAGAAAATTAAAGATGGTTATGTTAGAGGTAAAGACTCATGTCCTGGTCCCTTATGATGATTTAAAAATGTGCAGAGCACTATAAGAGATTTTTCCCCTAATTGTGTCTCTCTCCAATTTTTCCAGGAGGAATTACCATTTTCTCAATCTGTGCACATCATTCAGGAGTTCCTCTTGTCTGGAAAGCACGGCTATGATTCTGTCCAAGCTCCAAAGTAGCACAGAGAGGGACACTTCCTCAGGCTGAAACAGACCTGGCCTGGTTTGAGGGGCAAAACCAGGAGCCAACCAGACCCAGCTCAAAGCCTGATCATGGCAAAGACTTGGAATCAGTGGCAACATTTCTGCTGACAATCTGTTATAACCCAGCAGCATCATAACTGGCCATTCATTTTCTAGGCCAGCAAGCAAATACAAACACGAAGATATTTTGCCATGTTGTCATGAGAGGGGGAAAACTGATTAATGAATTTAAAAGGCATTCATCCATATGGAAAGAAAACACCAAGGTGCAGGGCAGGCATGCATACTGTGAGCAGATGGGTCAGAAAATGTTGAAGCCCTGCCAATACACCCCAGCACTTTTGATTCTGTTTCTGTGCATGGAAAATCTTTGTTACGAACTGAAGAGAGTTGATTCCTGGAGGAAACAAGCCTCTGAAACATTAAGGATACCTTTTAAGGTTCTCACAGAATTTCCTCCATCTCAGGAATACCAGGAATATCATGCGTCAACAAAGTAAGAGTAAGAGAAGAAGTGCCCTGAAGGTCCCCAGATCATCAAATGATGCTTACTATTTTCCACTATTTTTGAGTCTCTAAAGCTACCTGGTGATGGGGGCAAATTGCTCCTAGGTTTCTTTGCTGCCATAGCACTTGTCTGTAGGAATGTGCCAAGCGCAGCTTTATCAAAATGGTCCTAAGCCGGGGGGTCTCAGTCCTGAGCAGAACCACAGCCTCACATCCTGGTGATGATCAAGGACCATGAGCTTACTCAGCTTATCCCTGAACCCATGTAGACTTACAGTATTTGATCTGAGCCTGCCCTCCTGCTTTTCAGAAGAGCTGGAATAGCCAACAGGATTTTTAAGCCGCTGTTCTCTTCCCCTTGGCCAGGCTGCTGCCTGGCATTGGCACATTCAGTGTGCAGCTACAACTCCGAGACTGTGAGGAACAGAAAAATCCAGGTGGCAAATCTGCAAGAGAAGGTTGCGGGGATGGGACCTGAACAGGGCAGTAGTTGCCTGTTTGCAGTGACACAGTTTAGAGCTTGCGGTATTGTAGCAGGGAATGTATGGGGTTATTCTGTGCCCAGGAACAGATCCACTCCTGAAAGGGCACAGCCCTACCCCTGACTCTTGCTTTTCTAGGTATTAGATGGAGCCATGCTGCAGAGTCAAGCAATTAATCACAGCCTTTGAATATTGTCAACAGAGGCTTGTTTCTCATTAAATCACCTGAAAGCAGATCTGACAGCCTCGAGAGGAAAGTAAAGAAGAAAGGTATTTGTTTCCAGGCACAGTTCAAAGGCAACAAAACTGAAAACTGCTGAAACAGAAACAATTACTGTAGTGGGTCTTTTTTTTCTGCAGCCTGAGATAAATTCCCAAAGTGATATCCTATGAAGGGAGAGCACTACAGCAGAGGCACCAGTCTACTATTTCATGTCTCCCACATGAGGTGATGGGAGTTAGCTTGAGGAGTGTCAAATTATTTGGACAAATATCTCACTTGCAACTCCAGAGACGTAGATGGACGTGAACTCATCGAGGTCAAAGATAGTGTTACAGGCTTACACCAGCACAATCAAGACTGGTTCCACATCTGCTCAGTGAAATACGGACAAGCAAATACAGATGTGTTGAGGGAGATATAAAGAGACAGAGACAGAGAGAGAGACAGAGACAGAGGGAGAGCAATGCACCTGAATTTTCATAGCTCCTCTCTGTCAACAGGTACAGCTGACCCAGTAAAATGCTGATTTGAATTAGCTGAGTGGAGAAAGCTTCCAGTCAGAAGTGTCAGCTTTCTTACGCAAATAGCAGGCTAAAATCATTGCAGCCAGCAGAAGTACAGAGGCTGGATGTTGGCAGGTTTTTTATGGGTTTGTTTGTTTGTTTGTTTATATGTATTTCCTCTGTATGAGTAAAAGGCATCTGTTTGTGTGAAAGTACACCACTGTGGGACTTTGAATTCTTTGTTTCCCAGAGTGTGTCTTATCCCTGTGCTTCCTGAAAAACTGCTGCAGTCTGGCATGGTAAAGAGCTACGCTGTGGTCAAACAGGTAGGAGAGTCTTAAGAAATCCATATAGAAGGATTCCTGGCTGTTTGCCCTTTGGCAGCCCCAAGACTCCGTTACGACTTTCTGAGGCCCTTGTTTTTTACAGCTTTCATGGCTTCCCAATGACTCCATGCTTAGAAAGGGTTGGCTGCATGGCCATAGGAGGAAGATGACCAGACCTCTGAGATAAGTTGTGGGTGCTGCTGAAAATTTGTCACTACTTGCTTTAATAAATCAGTTCTTGTGATAGTTGATTAATGGAGGTGAGTGATCACGTCCCCATAACGGGAGTTCTGCCCTCCTCAGATAGCAGGGATTTCTCCCCCCATTGTTCCACTCCATGTGGCCCCCGAGCCTCAGAGAGAGACACGCAGAGACCACTGGAGAGGAAGCACAGAGAGAGTTTATTACATGGGCAGAGGTATTTATAATCTTTCAAGGAATCTTAACAGGTCCAATAAGAAACTAGGGATAACAGCCAATAGGGAAAGGGTTAACTAAGAGCCAATAGAAAAATGTAAACAAACTTCAAGGACACACTCTTTTCAGGCCTGGCTACAGAGAGGAGAACTTTCTCAAGGAATTTTGGGAAGAAGAAGCAGTGACTCAAGTAAAAAACACAGAAACTCCATTTTACACAATAGTAAAAGCTTCAGTTTTTAAGGTATTTTTGCTAACCTCTTCACTCTTTTCACCGGACCATTTCTCACAAGACTTCTTCCATTGCTGATACTGTTTATTCACTGCCACAAGTTCTTCCTCTGCTCACCAGCTTAAAGTGTACAGGAGCTTCCCTTGCTTCTGCAGTTGCACGCTGTTTGGCTTTGCAGAGAGACATCCAGGTAACCCTGCAGTCTGAGGGGTGATTATCCATGCATCCTATTTCCCATAGACCTCAAGGACTGGTGAGAGAAGGGTCACACAAAAAAAGGCCAGATGAGTCAGGAATGAGGCAGACCTCTCCCTTCCTGCCCCTCTACAGCCACAGAAAGACTGAAAACATGATGTCCTTCACTTCCTTCTAGCACATGGAGGGTTGAATGACATACCATCACTAAACCAGTTCCCGTATTTCTCCCTTTCTCACAGCTTTAATTCCACTTGGATTTGAAGGGGAGAGATATGCAGATATTAGCCAGACTTCCAAGAATCTGGAAAGTTTATAATTGCTTTTGTTTTCCAAATAATTTTTCCTGACTATCTAGAGGGAAAGTCACTCAGATACTTACACTATAATTTCAAAAGAAGAACTGACATTTAAGAAACTGAACAAATGGATACATCATCCTCAGATGTGACAGATGCCAGACATACCCCTATTAGCCTTTACTTTTTCCTTTAGCAAGGTTGAAAAAAACTTCCATGATTAATGAGAAAAAAACATATTGAAAATACCAAATAATACATCATCTCAGGTCAGCGCAGCCCTTACATCCTATTCTTCATACTAAGGAATAGCAGAGGTGATTTGATTTTCAGAAAACTATTACTAGTTGCTCACCATCTGTCAGAAAGCTCATTATCTTCTCTCTGCTTTGATTCAATAATCAGCTGTATCCGTTCCTACAGCCGATCTTTAAGCCATCAGCTAAGAACAGTGCAGTGGCCAAATGCTGAAGTCTTTGCTCACAAGCCCTGAGCCTTAGCGACATCTCTCAATGTCCATGTGCAATACAACAGCGTAGAAGGTGCACACTGTGGCAGGAGGAGTCTGCAAAACTTCTCGCCAGAAGCTGTCTGAATGCTCAGCATGCAGGATCTGACATTCCTTTAGCTGGTGCTAAGTCCAGCTGTCAGGATCTGCCTTTCTGAACTCAGCAGCAGTGGCCAAATCCTTTAACCTCTTTAAGAAAGAAATGCCTCACACACTGCCCAGCTGGTCATTAAGTAACACAGGTTTCATCCCCTTCTGCCAGCTCCAGGAGGGAATCAAGGATCTCTGTGCCACTCCTGGGAGGCAGATACACACCCCTGAGCTGTGGCTGTGGGCAGAAGTCTTGGGGAGCCCCATTGAGGTCAACAGAAGGACCAAATGCTCCTACCACCTTTGTCACCACTATCGGTGAAGTGCCATATATTTTGGCCATGGCTTCTGCACGCTAGTGCTTCTGTCCCTAGTAAATAAAGGGACAACTGTGTATCTGACTGACACTTTCCCAAATACTCACAAACGTATTTGTACAGGGCCCACTAAAGCCAATGTGACTCTTCCCCTTTGTTTCAATAGATTTCTTGAAAAGCTTAAAGAAAAACCTACATAACCTCAAACTAAACATTGGTGTAAGTGAAAGAACTTGACACTCAACACTCTTTTGAAAATACTGAGTAGGATTTAAATGATAAACAAAGAGACAGAAAATGCTTTGACTATGTATTATAGCTCATGTGCAAAAAAACCTTTTAAGATCCCGGGTTTTCAGCAGCAAATTCTATGTTAGCTCAGATTTTATTCTGCAAAACAAAGTGAACTCATGTTTATTGTGTTTCAGATCCTTGGTTCCCTTAGTTATTATTTCTAGATAGCATATGAAGCAGAGGCTGGTGTTCTTCAGTCCAAGAAGGGTATCTTAAGCAAAAGTGTTCCAGCCCGTCTCATGAATCTACTGCCTGCAGAAGATCAGCAAAACTGAAGGTGAAACAAATAATCTAGAGAACCAAAATTGCTTTTTGATGTTATACTTAAGGTAACACAGTTACATATTGTCCCCTACAGAGATCAGTCAGTGTATAATAAAATTCAGAGTAAAGAACAGCGACTACTAGAATTGTATTAATAAAAAATAATTCTGTGTAATCTCAGGGTATGGAATTTGATATAAGAGTAACGATTTACCTGCTCACAGCAATAAATATCTGTTATATGCCTTTTAATGAAGGAGGTGGTAAAACTCAAATGAAACATCAAGAGTGTAGTGGGGCAATGCAGACAATAAAGGTTTTATATGACGGTAGACGGGATGGGACAGATTAGATTTAATAGCAACTCCCACAAAATGGGAGAGTAATCTTAGCTGGAGGAGATCTCTAGAAGTGGTTGATCCAATCTGCTTCTCGAAGCAGGGCAAACTCTGGGTTAAGTCTTGGCTGGAGAGATTTCAAAAACACCCAGGGATGGAGATGCCGCAGCCTCTCTGTACAAGCTGTTCAAGCATGTGTTATCCACCTCAGGGAAGTTTTTCTTTTAAATGCAGGAGGAATTCCCCTTATTGCTATTCACATTTGCTGACTCCCATCCTTTCACAGGGCAGGTCTGAGAGAAGTCTAGCTCCATCTCTACTATATTCCCCATCAGGCAGGTGAAAACAGTAGTAAGGTCCCAACTCAGATCAGTCTTCCATGGACTAAGTGGTTGTGGTTACCGTAGTCTCTCCTTGTATGGCACCCACTCCATCCTTCTCTGAACCCCCAAAGTTCAGCTTTCAGTAGCTTTTGTGTGCTCGGTCCCCAAGCTGGACACAGTACCCTTGAACTAGCCTCACAAGTAACATTTGGAGCAAAATAATTGCTTCCCTGGAACTGTTCTCCTGAGGCCTTCCACTCCATTCCTGGGGCTCCATGTCACTTGGGTCTGGATGTCTCACATTTCTGTAGCTGTTTAGCATTATTTCAGCACAGACACAAGACTTTGAATTCATGTTTATTGACTGATACCCTGTCCACTTTGGTTTCAGGAGTAATAGAAGTCATGTCAAAAGCCTTGCTACAGAAGTCAAGTCATAAATTCAGTAGTAAGTGCTAGGGAAAGAAATTAAGGTATCAGTACAGGACATGAATGCCTATCTCTGCCCTGTTCAATAGTTTCAGCACCAAACAATTCTTGAGGGTTTTTTTTTTTTTTACATAGAAGATGCAAAATGCCTTAACAATATCCAAGCTCTATCTCAGCAAATTAGTCTGGATATCACAAATGCTTCAGACGCAGCTGTACAACACTTACTATGGGTCATTCTCCCTGCCAAGACACGTGTCTCGATGTCGTCACAGCTACATTTTGTCTGGTTTCCCAGCTGTTCAGTTCATACCTGTCTGAAGGCTTTCAGTGATGTTGGTTGGTGTAGGCATATTCCAAGAACCTTTAAAAACAGATCATTTCAGGAGTTATCATTCAGTTACTGTTTCATTAATACAGACAATTGAGGACCTCAGGGAAAATAAAGATTAATTCAAAGGCCAGGAAGGAAAGGTGATCTAATAAGGAATTGTAGGAAGGCTTTCATGTAAATATTATGAAAACCTAACAATATCCCACTGTGTATTGCTCATGAAAAACAAAAATAGTTCTTCACAGAAGAGATGGCAAATATCTGTAAGATCAGCCGACAACATACAAAACCTCAGAGTCAAGGAGCAGAGACCAGGGCAAAATGGTATTTAGACATTTATCTAAAACTCAGAAAACATCTAAATTGTCATTGAAATCAAGAAGGTGGTAACTAAATACACGTGTTCAGAAACTATTCATATAAAGAAAACATACAGTAGGAAAGTATGCCCTTGTGAAACTGTTTCACATGTCTAAAGAGATAAGCCTACATGAATTTACAAAGATGATACAGGTTTGTTTTGCTTAAAAATTCTGAAGTGGGGCAGAGACAAGTGTAAATTTACTTGAACTAAATTCACTTGAATTTCATCACAAATACGGTGACATTCTTACTAAATGATTAATTTGTTTTCTGACTTTCCTAGTGACATGGTAAGTGAATCAATAATTCCAGTCTACTCCAGTCCTGTCTGTTTAAAAGGTTGTCTATATTTAATTTAAGCACGTTCGTTTGATCAAAATGATCCAGTCATTTCTCTGGATTTTTCAACTTTCTCTCAAAGATTTATTTTTTCACATTGTAGTGACTGTACTTTTCTTACTGTGTTAAAAAAAAAAAAAAAAGTTTTCCAAATCCTTACTTCATTAGGAAATTACAACTATAACTTTTCATCCTCCTTTCAACAGAGTGTCANGTTTTCCAAATCAAAGTAAGAACAAGCAAGTCTCTCATTAGTGAAAAGAAAAACATATATAAATCCAGACTCATTCAAAAAGCAGGCTGCAATCTTTTCTAATTATTTCCATAACCCTAGGAAAGCCACATTTCCCAAGAGACCTTATGAGATTAACTTTGAATATTAAGAAAATGCAGCAGATTTAGCAGGCAAATTGGAGAGTGAAAGAGAGGACTGAGCACCTGGGAAAGGGACATGCTTCATCATTCATTAGACTGGCTGTTATTTCTCACAGTCTGAAAAAAAAATCCATCATTTTTCATTCCACAGTCACACAGGCAATTCAGAGTTTTATACTAC
>VWZG01002685.1:31664-47060 GCA_013396735.1 Grallaria varia
AATTCTTAAATATGTTATCACAGAGGTGTTACTGTGATCTCTAATTGGCTCGGCCCTGGCCAGGAGCTGGATGTCCCTCCTGGGGCCAAGTGTCATTGGCTCCTATGGGACAGGGGAAGCTTCTAGAAGCTTCTAACAGAAATCACCTCTGCAGCCACCGACACTACCAAAAAAAAATTCAGCTACAGCAACCGAGGACAGTGTTCAACAGCAGCAACAGGATTTCCTACAGTCTTATGACTTTCTGCCCAGACATTTTGCATGGCTGTAGTCAACATATCACATGAAGGTCAGCTGAGGCCAGGACATCACTTTTATTGTAGGAGAGTGTTTCCAAACCATCTGGAAGAAGAAAGGAAATCTTACTCACAGATACAGTAGTGTACCAGGTTTTTCTGTTCACAGGGCATCCAGGAGCACTGCTAGATCTCAAAGTAAATTATTAATTTTATGTATGCTTCAAAGGAGATAACACCTTGACTTGGGATCCTCAAAGTTCTTCCTTCACCTGCAGCATTGATACTGTCCAGCCCTCACTCAGTTACAAGATGTTTTGATCATGGCCAGGCTTCGCTAACGAAGATTTGGGCAGGGCTCTATCCACGCTTGCTGCAAGCGCGCTGATGGCCAAAGAGGCCAATGAGAGATGGGCAAGTGCGGCTGCAAAAGGCACAGCAGAAAGTCTCCATAGGCGGTGTTGACGAGGCATGGCTCTTTCTGCATTGTCTTTTCTCCTCGAGACTGATTCTGCGTGTGTTCTCAAAGGAATCAGCAGCGTTATGGATGGTGTGTCTCCATGCCTCCCAACTGGAGGCCAGAGTGGACCATTGATGGTAGTCAATATGGCCAAGGCTGAGGTATTGTTTCAGGGAGTCCTTGTATCTCCTCTTTGGGGCTCCTCTCTTGTGGCAGCCAGTGGCAAGTTCACCATAGATCATGATCTTATAAAAGAGTCTAGCACAATAAACACCTGAAGAAAAGTACCAAGATCAGTGTCTACAAAGCCATTTTGCTGTTCACTCTTTTATATGGGTCTGAATCGTGGGTCCTCTACTGCCAGCACCTGCGTCTCCTCGAAAGATGTTTTGATAGTACTCAGGCATCAGGCAGTTGGAGATAACTTCATGAAGTACATCACCTTGTCAGTTTATCTGGTGGCTGGACACAAATTTAAAATCACATCACATCTGGTCATGTGGGACTCTGCAATGGAAAGCAACGTCCGCAGAAAGGCAATTTCAATCCTAATGCTTTCCCTCTCACTGACTATTATGGTATGTCACTCTGAGACTTAGCTCCTTAATTAAAAGCTGGAGAGAGGCCCTAGAGGATAAGAATGGTTACCCTCCACTGACTGAAAGAAGGAGATGTTCAGTCAGCACTATTATTTTTGTCATCTTGACTGCTTTGTATCTGGATTGGGCTTGCTTTAAGTTTATAATTGACCTAAAATGGCTTGCTGTAGCATTCATTCAGCAATTCTGGGACAACTGCGTACAAGTAGGAAATGAGGGAAATTTTCATTTCAGATGAGGCATAACTTACTTTAACCAGAAGCAACACTGATTTCTCACTCTTCTTACACTAATCCAAAGGAGCACAAGTAGCTCCACAGCTTGGCCTGAGCATCTTCAATGAGCTGGACACAGGGAATGCAGGCATTCTATTTGTTTACTTGCATAGGAGGGACAGGGACTCAAGCTAGTCTTCACAAGCCATCTTCAGTTAATGCCATTATTTATCCATGCAGGGCTTTGTTGTTAGCAGTGGTAACATGAATAAGCAGAAGGTTCACACTTCTGCATAGCACCTGTAGTCATGGTTTGGCAGTTTTATACAAATATGGTAAGAAAGTTCCCTTGGATCTGCCAAAGGGAGCCTTTCTGCAAAATTCAAGCCATTGAATTCAGGCCATCTTCACAGTCTTATCTCAAAGCTTTTCTGGAGGTTAACATGTAGCAGTCCTTATGATTATCAAGAATTTCATAGCTGTTTTTGCAGTGCTTCTACATACAAGCCTTTGCTAAGGATAAGAAAACAACAAACATATCCATTCACCTTGGCAAAACAGCACAAATCAACTGCAATTCCATAAGAAAGAGCAGACATCCAGCCTATTTCAGTATGCTAATGCCCCACAACCTAATCTGTTTCTACTTCTGTAATATAAACTGGGCACAGTGAAGGCTTTGGATGGTAAGAATTTGGGGTTGGAATTCTTTTCAAACAGAATATTCGTTAGAAGGTATCCAAGCAGTCATGCTATTTCCCCATTTGTCACCAAACACATAAGGAAAACTGTATTATTTGCAACTCTCCACAGTGTTCAAAATTCAGTCAGAGCAAGTTGTATATGTTACTTACCACAGCTCAGCCTCTTTGCTTTACTTTGAATGAGCACCACCATGAAAGCAAAAATGTTTTTACCAAGAATATGGAACATTACTACAGAGTTCACACCTACTTGATTAAGAAGCAGTGAAAATCTTACTCCTTTTTTAATCTAAATGGGTGGCATACAAACTAATGCAGCCAACAGGGCACTCTAAGCAGAATGATTCATGTTCCTGTGGTGGGTCTGGCTGAGCCAGAATTTGTTTCCCCATAGGAGCCCTCCCAGTGCTCTGCATTGGTGTCGATAACACACCCATGTTTTGGCTCACTCACTGTTCAGTCAAGGGCAAGATCCTGGGAGGGGACACAAATAGGCAGCTGACCCACACTGGCCAAGGGGATATTCCATACCATATGGCGTCAACCCAGGTATGAAAGCTGAGGCAAGGAGCAGGAACAGGGGCACTCATTGTCTCCGATGGCTGCCTGCTGGCACGATTAGGGGCCCTGCTTCTCAGAGACATGGCCAACCACTGCTGCCCATGGGAAGCAGAGATTAATTGCTGGTTCCGCTTTGCACACGCGCACCCGGCTTTTGCTTTTGCTTTCTGTATAAACTGCCTTATCACAATCCACGATTTGTGCTGGGTTTTTTTTGTTTCCACTCTTACTCTCTCCCCTGTCCAGCTGGGAAGGGGGGTGATAGAGCGGCTGGGTGGGCACCTGGCATTCAGCTACGGTGAACCCACCACAGTTCCTTACCTGGAAAACATTCACAGGTATTTTTTCAATCACTTTCAAACAACCTTTGGAGAGTTTTGCTAAGAGCCTAATCTGCATTTAATTTAGTAATTTGAAAATAACATGGATGACCTGTGTGAAAAATCTCTTAGAATTGCAGCCATGTTGTTCACCTTAACACTCAAACAGCAGTCAAGTGAGGCATTTGTTCTATTCTGGCCTCATTCTACAAATGACTGAATATATAAATCCAAGATTCTGAACCCAGCCTACTGTAAGCCTAGTCCTTCATGAATTCCTTCTCTACCATTATTATAGACTTGCTGAAAAAAAGATTTGTTGCAAGTTTTCCTTAAAAATGTTTCAGAGTTGTTTGATACGACTGCTTTACTAGCAACAACAATGCAAAAACTCTAGGTAATACAGTAAAGAAATACCTCCTTTGTAAAATGATGGAGAGGGAAAAAAAAGATGAAAAGGAAGGGAAAACAAAGAGAAAACGCATCCCGGTGCCATTGACATTTGTAGTATAGTAAATGCTCCTTTAACTTAAGCACTGAAATGAATTACTAAATTAGATTCTGAGCTTTCAGAGGCAAGATGCCTCAAGAGGCAAAGCAAAAAGGAAACACAATATATGGGATGAGTGAAAAACAACAGGCCTTGCAAATAAGCCCACTTCGAAATATTGTAAAAGAGGTGAAGAGAATTTCTGAATACATTTTTCTAAATAAAAAATAAGACACAGCATTAATATATACCTCACAATAACTAAAAGCATAGCCTGCTAAAATGGCTGAGTCTCATTGGGGCTGCATTTAAATTCTGCTAAGTATTAAGAAATGTCTAAATAATGGACAGAGTTCAGGGGTGCTTAATACATCTTGTTATAAAGAGCACCTGCCGAGACCATACTGGCCTACACTTTAAACATCTTCTACAATTAAAATACCTAAATCTAGAGGCCACCTGTTTCCTGCCTTTGCCTTTCTCAAGCATTAGCAGTTTTACTGTAAACACAGGTGAGCAAAATAAGATACTGCCTGATGCTAGGGGACTTGAAGACTTGCACAACAGCTGAAGTCCTGGCCAACTGCTTTTCAACTCCCAGCCGGTCAGCTAAAACTGATGAGAGAAGCAGTTTTCTCTCTTCCTCTCCCAGTGGCAAGACGCTTACGTGGTAATTCCCACACCAGACTGGGACAGCGGCTATCCATCCAGCAGCTTGGATTTGACAGTAACCAGTACCAGATGTTTCAGCCAAGGCATAATAAATGCAGAGAGAATGAATAACTGTGGAGAAAACTGCTCATTTTTCCCCAATTTCCCACAGGTCCCTGGGCAATGTACATATCCTGGGACATACAGTATCGCAAAAACTGGTCTGTCTACTCAGAATTTTGCCAAAAAAATGTACAGATGGCAACCCTGAATTCATTGCTTACTGGTAAAATAGAAAGGCCGTGGACTGTCCTTACTGCAGGACCCTTAAGTGAAGTTGGATGCGTATTTCAATTTTAGTCTAATCATGAAAAGTATAGACAGTAAAACAATTCTAGGAATTCTAAAAGGTTTTATTCTCTTATAAGGAGATGTATTAGGAGATGTAAGAGTGTGGTCAGGTTAGCAGGAGCCTTGAAGGTTGGACATAGACACTGGAAAAATAGATCTGCAGGGTCAGTCTTTCCCTGATGATACTTGCACACCAATTAATACCATCAGGTCCTGCTCATCAAGAAAATCAGGCAATCAGTTGTTCGCCGAAGACACCAACTGGACAGCTAATCTGCTAGTCCAGTAAGATGCAGCTCAGAAAGCTCTGCTTTTGAGCATTCCCCATAACACACCAGTCTGTGGAAGAGAATCTTCTGCACCAGGAAACCCTTGCTGACAAACACACACCATCTAAAACTCTGCTCCTGCAAGAGATTTTGCCCAGCTCAAGGCTTAGGGTAAAATGGAAACCATATGACACATTGGGTGTCCCCGACAAATGGACAGGAGCAATTCTGTGCTCCTCTGTCCCACAGGCTGGGTAGATGTGAGGCAGCTCTGATTCAGGAGCTGTGCAGCCACATCCTTGCTGCACCTCTGCCAATCCCATCAGCCACACTAGGCAGCAATAGGCATATCCTTGTGTTTGCCAGCTGAGATACACAGAGCACAGCTTTGGCTGTGCTGGACCAAGACAGACATCTGCAGTAGAGCTGAATGCAAACGAAGCTTGGAGATTATTTTTTTCGTTTCTTTGGAGGATCTGACAATGAATCAAAGTAACAGTTTTGCAGACAAGCATAGAACCTTTATTCAATTCAACGGAAGTGTACAAATATTTCTGAAAGAGAAAAAGGCATGAAAGAGGTCCTAGTGTCTTACTGCTTAACACAAAGACAAACCCATGAACCTGAAAGCAGAAAGCTAGCTGTCTCCTGCGTGGGATAGCAGTGGAGTTTCAGTAAGGTTCAGTTAACTAGAAGCCTACTATTTCCCCCCTTTCTTTTCTTTTGACCAGTGAGATGGTTTCATCTGGTACATTTTAATGCATAAGGGCACTTACTGAAATGAGGTATCACACAGTAACACACTGATTTACTGCATCTCTGCACAGCAGCTGGCACTAGTACTAAAATGATGATAGACTTTGGGACATGAACAAAAACTTAAAATTATGTAATTATGTTGAGACCATGAAAACCATCCTCTGTTAAGCAGTTCCTGAGCCAGAGTATAAAGAAAAGAACCCAATAGTTAAGGGTACATGGCACATTTCAGTGAAGACAACAGCCATCATTCTTCTGTCTCCTCATATCACCACTGTTAGAAGATGACTGATAAACACTCTCAAATCTCAAATAGCCAGCCCATCTCTCTTAGCTTGTCCTTTTAAAAAGAGGACTCATGAGAAAATCAACACTAGCTTTCACAGTTCTTGGTGGCAACTTTGCAGTTCCAAAATATTATGTATCCCCTGTTACAAATTGCTTCTTGCAATTTGAATTCATGTCATATGTTAAAGATTATACAACGAAGGCTTCAAAATAACTTAATTGCTATATTTATCAAGAGAAAAAATGCATTTAATATTTAATACTACCGTTAAAGCCATTTGGTCATTCAGAGAGCAACTACAGATATTTAGAAAAGCAAACATGGTTATATTTCCAAAGTGCTACTAAGATTTGAAAACAAACCATCAGAGGTAAACAATCTTATCCTCTACTCTGCCTTCACTTTCTGTGTCCTGCAGGCTCTCAGGCTGATGGTTCAGCAGCAGTGCATCTACCCGTGATGACTGGATGGATCCCTGGTTTGGAATGGTTGTTTGGGCACCCTGGGTCTGTGGCGTGTTCAGATCTGTAACACACAAGAGAAGAACATGTGACAATGCACCTTCTGCTATCCCCATGCCATCACAAAGAGAGAATTCTGTCTTTTTCATTAGGGTCATTTTCTAATTTACTACACCTGTCTAGAAAGGAAAACACCACTTGAGTACAAGTTATACTACAGCCTAGCGAGAGGTACCTTGCCCAAGTTTACTGAAATCTGTTCAAGTGTGTCCACTGTCACACAAAGGATGCTCACTGTCACTATTTTTACAATAATAATAATTTAAAAAGTATAGCCATACTTTACTGAATATACACAATAATGGAAAGGCTTAAATGAGGTCAGAATTGGACTGGAAGGAATTATACAGCACATAGTCCGTACCTTTGTTAATAATAATACAATTGTAAAACTAATACAGTTTTCATCATTACACAGAACTTTATTTTCAAGCCTTCCTTCAAGTGATGAAAAAGAGTCAGACCCAGTTAAAAGTCCAAATGGCTGGCACTTGCATACTGATGTATAACCACTCAGCTTTTTCTACCAAGGTAACTGTGATTATCTGCACAAACTACATACTCTATTCTTGTCTCAGTCCTTTAGGTGTGATGTGGAGAGAATTCTTGCACCCAAACATTATTTCACAAGGATCTTCATTTGCTATCTTTACAGTTTTCTCCTACAAATGCAGAGAATTAGATACCTGTTTTTCAGCATTGAGCAATGAAGACTTTTGTGATGATCTGTGTACAGTTTAAAAAACTCAAAACAACACAACTACAGCTGGGTTTCATCCCTAGTCAGCATTCTGTAGCACTTTGGGCCCTCAGGAACTACATCTTAGTAGTTAGCTTTTCTACATCTGTATTTCTTCAAAGTAATTTTACCATAACAAGAAGCTGTGTAAAAAGGGAACGAGTATCCTCATGCATAGTGATGAGAAAAGTCTGCAATGGAAAGGCTGCACTATTTTTCACTGCAATCTTGGACTGACCAACCTCTATTATTACACCAGGAGGGTGAAATTTTCATTATTTCCTCTCAAAAAAGGACTCTGCAGGAAGAAGAGGAACTTGGAATCCCTCCCACAGCACGGAAACACCAAAAGCAAACAAACCCAGAAATGGGGTTCTTTGAGCCTTGATCATTCATGAAAAGAGCTAAAGAATGTCATGCCTGCTCTGGTACCTACTTCTCGTATGTATGTGCAATAAAATCTATTATAAAGAAGTTATTTGGGTTTTTGCACACCGTGTTACTCTAACTGATGGCAATTTAAAATGACACCTGCCTGCGTTTGGCATTCCCCTGACACTTGTGGCTCTCACCAGTCTTGTTCTCTGACGTGGGAGTTTAAGGCAAAACAAGCTCGCTGGCACCCTGAAAAGCTGAGGCTCCCCAGCTGCTCCCAGGGCTGGCATGTGTGGAGCAGAATGAGATGATTATGTGATGGGCATGAGGAAACATGCTGTATCACTGTCTCTGCCTTCAGCACCTTCACCTCTTTGATACTCACACGGCCAGGGGGAGCAAACAGGTTTTGGGGCTTCAGCTCCCAGCATAACCATGTGTACATTATTTGTGCTGCAGGGTCAGTGGCAGGGGCAAAGTATTTATAAACAAGCAATGCTTAATCATAGTGGGATGATACAGGGTATTATGAACATTAATCTCAAATTGTCTTTCTTTTACTGTTATATATTGGATTTAACAGACCAAATTTCAGTCTTGAAGAAAATCCAGAGTAAGTCTTGACTGAAGGTGAGTTATTTGCAACACAAAATACAGCAGGACTTGACTCCCTAACTTACTTGAACAGCCCTGATTTTTAAAGATGACTCCTACATGTCTTGGTTTTTGATATTCATATTAGAAAAAGATTACAATTTGCAGCAACAGAAGAAAGTAGAAATATGTCTTCCTTCCTTTATGAAAACTGGATACATTTGGTTTATTTATTTTTTTAAAAGAATCCTAGTAGTGGAAGATCCTCAGCTTCTAAACACTTATGTTTTGGGGTAATTTTACCCATATTAATATTCCTTTTAAGTCCTGTGAATCTATTCACCTTACCAAAATTATGCGCATAAGAATACCAGGCAGTAAACACTTACTTGAAAGATCTGTTTCCAAAGTTTACAAAGTACATAATTGGACAAGCCTAATAACAAATTTGAAAAAACACAGAAAAGAGAAACACCTTACATGCAGATACTTTCCACCATCAAAACTAAACAATAATTGCTTCACCAATTCAAACAGTTGCTGTTTTCAAGCCATTTCTGATTCACTGTTACATCTCTAAGCAGCAGAGCTGAGCAGGGGAAACCATCAGCATTCTGGAAAAACAAATCAGATTCTGTCACTATCAAAGTAAATTATTTATCACTACTTTAGCTCCTTTTTATTCCTGGTGGGGTTTTTGTTTGTTTGTTTGTTGTTGTTGTTGCTGGTTTTCTGTTTTGGGGGTTTTTGGTTGGTTGGTTGGGTTTTTTTGTTTGGTTTGGTTTGGGTCTTTTTGATGTGGTGTTGGTTTTTTGTTGGTTTTGTTTGGTTTTTTGGTTTTTGGGTTTTTTTGGGTTGGTTGGTTTTTTTGATTCTGTTGCATCTGGAGAACCTGAACACCCAGGAGAGCACACAGAAGGTGAGAACACAGCTGCTGCTGGGTTGATGAGTGCCTTCAGGCTGGAAAGGTTGTGTTTAATCCAATTGAGGAGGGAAGGAGCTGTTTTTGGATGCACTCCAGGTGGCACCCAAGACAGGCTCTGCCTAATAAAAGCACAGTGTGTCCCCAAGGCCACTACACTCAGGCTGCCATCAGGGAGGGTGCCTGCTATCTCTCTGCCCAGTGCCATTCTGGAAGCAGCTGATCCAGGAGACCAGCTGGTATCACAGGCAGCAGTGTGATGTGTCTTGAGAAATGGTGTTAAGGAGTGCTGGAAATGGCAATAACAGTCCCAGGTGAAGCGAGAATGGGGAACAGGGACTGAACCACCAGCCAGCAGTGATTCTCATAAGGTAGAGCACCAACAGCAGCCAAGAAGGCTTCCCTGAGCTCTCTAGTACAGTATCTGGTACAGCTGCTCTCTACTAAAGCACCCTGGGAGCTGAGGACGCTCAACAAAAATAAAAAAGAACTATAAACTCATTATCTGTGCAGACACCAAGGCAGAGGGGCTGCTACCAGAAAGTGATGTCCAGGAAGCTCTCCTGTGTTCCCCAGGCAGCTGGAGCATCCAGGGAGGTACCCCAGGCCCTCTCCAAGCCCATTCGCTGCTGCACTGATAGTCAGAATTCACTACGGATCAAGAGTCAGGTAAGTAAGGACCACTGGCCTTTTGTGAGCCTCCTTCAGTATCATTGTAATTCACTTGCTAACATCAGCCACAAAATGAGTTTTGTGTTATTCCCTTTCTTTAAATTCAGCATTTACTTATCCTTTCTTCTGCTCCCTTCCAAGGTGGAGAGGGATGCTCCCTCTGGCAGGCTGTGTTCAGCTCAACAGCGTGCCCACCAGACCAGCACCCAGCCAGAGCACTCCCACAGCCCCGGGCTGTGCCCTTCCTCCCCTGGCCAGGCTCTCCCTGCTGGCTTACTGCCCTTGCACAGAAAGGACTAGCAAAAAAATAAGACACAGCCCTAGTCTTGTTCATTTACACCTAAGGAACACTATTTTTCCTTCATATTTATGTAAGTGCAAAGAATACATCCAGATTTCCAAAGCTTTAACAAGACTGAGCTGTAGCTCAGACACTTTCACAAGGTCTGCTGTGAGACTCACAGCAACCTGCTGCCTACCATTTCTGCACCAGCCGAGGGCTGTCAGCATCTCTCTGCGTCCTGGGCCCTGGAGTTTATGTGCAAACTGAAGCCCCCTTTAACTGTTCCTCTTGTACATAAAATATTCCTCTATGACACTCCAGGTAACTCTTTCCTGAAGAGCAAGCCAGATCAGCAGCTGTATCATGGACACCCCTAGGCAAAAGTGAACAGAAAAGCAGAGAAACCCACTCTCTCAATGTTGGGTTGGTCAAACGTCCCAGCAAAGAGGGATGTGCTTGAGGCTGGAGACGAAATATTAGGTAATCTGTGACAGCGCTTCAACATTTTGATGACACATAGCCTCTCCAGTCCAGCAGTGACACATCACAGCACAAAATACCCCTAAAGTACAGCTTTTAGTTCTTTTTATCTCAGTTGAGACCATTTCATTAAATAAAGAAACCCCAGGAGTTCCCAGCTGTCTCTCTCACCAATTTTTCTCAAAAAGAAGTAGAGGCTGTTTCTAACAAATTCTGGAAACAATGAAAAATTGTCTTGCTCACACAAACGCCACCAAATCCAACATTAAAAAGAAGTCCAATTTTTTTCCCATTTTCCATGAGTTTAGGTCCAGTACCATGAGGACAAGAATCAGAAAACTGCCGAAAGACACTCTATTCTTTCCATGCATTTTTTAGACAACCTTGATGTAATAATAATGGCAGACAGCAGGCCTGCTGTGTGTGGATCAGTTCTCAAGGGAGTTTATAACAGGACCTCAGTTCTCCAAATGGGTTCTGGATCCAAACTCTGAGAGGTGACAGCTTCTGGCTGAAAACATGCTGCTGTCATATGGGAAAGGGAACAAAAAAGCATTCTGCATCCTAACTACTATACCCTACCTTTACCATAGCACTGTGACAGGATTAGTGGTATCTCACAAACTGCTGAGAAGGTGACGGACAAAGTAGTGGTATTTGCAGGAATCTGAAATCAATACATATCAAAACAAACACAGCCCATGTTCCTGGGCAGGGCTGGGACACAAAAGTCACACTGATTGTCACCTCCTGTCTGTTGTCATAGGATGTAAGGGCTTTCACATCAAATAAATGCCACAGATTTTCTTCTTCACTCCCTTCAACCCTCCTCTCTCCCAGAATCAAAGCTCTTCATGTAAGCCTGGAGGCAAGAAACACTCCAGGCAAAAAAACTAGTCTCAAGCCTCGGTGTTCTGAATAGAAAGCCTTCATTTTTCCTCTGTCAGCTCTGACCCTGGTTTCACAGCATCACAAGATAATTCAAGCTGGAAGGGGTCTTAGGAGGCCCCAGATTCAAACTCCTCCTCAAAACTGGGTCAGCTCTGAGGTCAGGACAGGCTGGATGCTTCTTTACTTCCTAGTTGTTTAAAAAAAATAATTAAAAAAAAAAACCCAAATAAACAACAACAACAAAAAAAAACCAAACAAAAAAAACAAAACCAAGAGAAAAGGGGGAAAAAACAACAAAGGGAGGTTTGGAAGGAACATACCACATGGACTTTCCAGACACTGAATTAATTTGCTGTGCCTTTCAGAGATCTGTGTCACATTGGTTCTCTTCAAAAAATAAAATTTCATTAAGTGAAGAGAGATTTATGCCACTTTGAGCAAGAGATATGTTAAAAAGCCTCAAAGCCATTACTCCTCTGAAAATAATAAATAGGGCTAGGCTTTGGTTTTACACGTATTTATAATAACTGGTACCCAGTTCATCTGGACTGACAGCTGACACATCAGCTTCAGGCCACCACTGTGTGAAATGGCAGACCTGCTCTATTTAATCCCCCCACTGGCACTCATGCATAATGCAAAGCACAAGCAGACACCTAAAAACCAGCGCTAAGTCTACCGGGTCTGGGATATTCAAAGGAACTCAAGGGTAACAAGCTCTCATTTGCCACTACAGTTCAATAGCAAACAGCAGCCTAACTCCCACGGGCTCCACTGAAAGTCTCCAGGGGCAAATCCCATAGCACCTCTTTGTCTCTAGTGGTTTCCATGCAGCTTCATTAGCAACAGACAGCCTGTTCCCCAGGGAACTCCAGGCACCTCCATCTCTTTCCCTCTCCTCACCATGAAAGGCGCCATGAACAGTTTAGATTGATTTTTTTTAAAGCCTACTAAGACTTTCCCAATTTGTGATGGATTTTCCATACTGCAGGTTCTTGTTGTTTATGGCTGGTGGGAGAAAGGGAACAAACCACGCTGCAGCACCGCACACCTGGAATGATACAGCATCACCCTGGAACAACCAGGACACCACTGCCACTTCAGAACACGTGCTATAGACAAGTCAACTGTAAGCCTTGAGGATCTGAGGACTATTCCCAGCAATTTCACTGTGAGTTGAGATGTCACATACCATGAACAAACGAGGCCCTTTGCACCTCAGTAAAGCTCCTTTCACAGCAGGAACTGAATTTGGTACTTGGTCCCAAAGACACTGGGAAAAGTATTTTGACACAAGAGCTACGAGGGAAAAAGGAGCCTAATCCATTTCCCAGCTGACTGAATAAGGCAGGAAATCAATCTGGGAATTTTAATGCTGTTATGTACTTTTAACCAGGCCAACCCTGTGAAAAAGCAGCTGCTGCATTTCTTAAGCAAACAAGCACCTTCATGAATAAGAGGTCTTTACACAAAAAGCAGATGAGGAATTATATAGTAATTGAGCCTTCATTAATGTGTCTCATCAGCTTTTGGTTCATTTTTTTGTGATAAGACAAAGAACAGAAAGAATTCGAAGTTTATGATAAATAAGATCTGCAACATAACTCTTCTCCATGTCTGTACTTTGGATTTTTGATCACGGTAAAATTACTGGGAATGCCATTATCCTGCATGTTTCTGCTCTTTGGTAGTTGTTGGCTTAGGTAAAACAATCTGATTCAGTTTTCAGGTTTTGCCTCATAATTCTTTTAGAGAAGTTTGGTCTGGAGAATTTGGACCAAATTGTTACATAAGACAAAACATAATTTATTCCATCAAAACTGCATTTATCGTAAAGCTCCAACTCATATTTGTCTTTAAGCTCCAGGTTTTAGAGTAATGTCATAATGCAGGCACCTTTTCTCTTATTAAGGCCCAATAAACAAACTATTTCTAACAATGGCCTTACCAAAGCAAAGATTTTAAAAACAACTAAAGCTCAGACACTGACAGTTGATACCACCTTAACATCAAGTTCATAGTATGCCCTTTGGTCAATTAGAATTTTAACCTACTTACCTATAACATAACCTATGTTATCAGTCGTATTGCTTTTAAACCACATGGCTTCTAAGCTACTTTTGGCACACTATTTTTTAATGCATATCAGCAAGAGAGACTTAAAAATAGGTTTGACTTCAAATCATAGCTTGTCTGTGCATTAAATACCCACAGTCTCACCTTGGCAGGGCATACTGCCTGACAGCTGTCTGCTTCTGCTTAATATTAATTTATTTAGGTATGAATTCCTTATTAAATTGTCTTTGTGCTAAGCTTTGAACCTTTAGATGGTCAATTACAGACACACACATGGTCCAACAGGTATTCTGCTAACAATGAACACATGTTTTATTGACCTACTTCTTTCCCAGCTCATTAAACACAGCTGCACTCAAATGATCAAGAGGAAAGAACCGTAAAACCCCAAGAACACCCTTGCTACAAAGGATCACAAGGAACGTGACCAGCTGCCGCCTTGGGGCCGCTGTTCCACCCAGGACAGCAGCAGTGCCCTCATAGGGCACGTCTACAGGGGCACAGTCAACTTGCCTGTCCACTGACAAGAGTGGGATGCTTGGGAAGCCCCCACAGCCTTCCAGTTCATGTCTGCTGTGGGTGTGTATGAAGGGGGCTGCAGCCACCTCCTCCCAGACCATGACCTGCAGAAGCCATTTGACCAGCAAGCTGAGGTCAAAACAAACGGCCATCCATGGGGGACACTCCTGATTAAATGTTTGCTGGAGAAATGGAAACCCCACAAAGTTAAAGACCCAAACAGCACTTCCAAGGACTTGGCAGACAATGAAACCATCTCCCCTTTCTGCTGCCAGCCAGCACATCCCCACACCTCCCTCACACACTGCCCCAGTGGGCACCCTGAAGAGAAAACACTGCAGTGAGGCTTTGTCTCCCTCACTTCCAAAGAGAGAAACAGTTAGCATTAATCCCAAAAAAACACCGTCTCTGGCACATGAACTCATTCCTTTTTGAAACAAAAGGGAACATTTACACATCAAAACTGTTCTTTGGATCTCTCTGTGACCACAGACATGTCATTGTGTTGATTAACTTCGCCTCATATTTTATGGATGCATTTTGGTTGTGGATTGCTCTGTTGCGGTTTTTTTAACTACAATTTCACTGTGGAATAAACATGAAATCAAAGACCTTGGTAAAAAAAAATCAGTTTAGTCCCCAGCATTTGGCCACTCTTTCAGGTGCACAAACAAAAGAGTATGCTACGGACTTTGGTAAACATCTTCTTGAGTAGCAGAAGGGTACAGCTCTGTTACAAAGGCCAAAAGGGGGAGGTAATTTATAAAACTCTCAGTTCTCCTACTAAGCAACTGGGTTCTATAGGGCAATTTCCCAACAACAGACCAGATCCACCACTTCTTACTCATAAAAGCTCAAATAGAATAGCAGAATAATACAAAGTCAAAATAAGGAATTGTCACAGAAGAAAAAATAAGGCAAAGCACGTGTTTCAAATCAATTACATGCTAATCTTACCCTTTAATAGAAGCTGCTGATGTTGATTAATACAGGAAAAAATACGGGCATTACTACAAGAGTGAGCATCTGAGAGAAGCCTCTTATCTGATAATCACAGAGATACTTGTTCTCTCCTGAGCTCAAAACTGAGGGAAATAATTGCTAATTTTTGACAGCAGTTTGAGTATTAGCACAGTCATTTTTAACCATTTTTAGCCAGATTGGCAGGAAGCGCTGATATTTTCTTCTTGCAGTCATTTCAAGAAAAACATCAAAACCTGAAAAGCTGCACAGTCTCCAAGTTCTGCATCGCAAGCATAGGAATTTTCAGGGTGCGATTGAATATTTTGAAATGGTAGCCCTTTCTAATTGCTTGCTAAAATCTCTATGAACATGCAACTGCTGTTAGAGAAGCCTGCACAAAAGCTAAAGGAAAAATTCATTTTCACTTTCAATTCAAAACTGCCTATGTTTAATTCAG
>VWZG01002685.1:47065-64973 GCA_013396735.1 Grallaria varia
AAACTGCCTATGTTTAATTCAGAAGCCTCTCTTAGACCATCATCATCTTCCCAATGGTGCAGTGCTCCAAGGGCAAGTTGTTTTGCACAGAAGACATATTCTCTGCAGTTTTGGTCTCAGCAACAACTGCCCTGCAATTCTGAAGCTCAATGAATAAAAAAAAACCAAAAAACTCCTTTAATCCTTGCCAAATATACTATTTGCTCTGTCTGCCATGTACTCTTTGTCACAGAATATATTCAATGATAATTAAAGGCACGTGGATTTGATTTTTCTATGACACACCCTAAAAAACCACGGACCAATGACACCTATTTTTGTATCATTTCTGTTCTAGCTCTAGATCAAATTTCCAAGGGACTCAAGGAATCTCAGGAAGTGACTGTTGGAAGTCTTGCTATTTGATTAAAGTAAAAACCACCACGATACCATATCAAGGCTCGTCCCCTCTACTGCCCCACCAAAGATTTAGACCCAAAGGAAAGTTTTCTAGGGCATCTGAGAAGGAGAACAAGATACTCCATGAAATCTCCTCCAGCCGTTTGGTGACAGCAGTAATTTACGTGGGCAGCAACTGGGTGCTCCTGTGATGAATGCCAGAAAAAGACAGAAAATCTTCCCCAGTTTCCCAATAAATATTTAACAGCAGATGATGTTGAGGAGGTTTCATATTACTAAGACTTCACTTATTTTTGCACAACGTGCTACGGGCCATTTCCAGGAATATGTGAAGTATTACACTAAATAATTAAAATGAGATTGTCCTTTTCAAAATAAGCCAGACAGATACACTTGGTGATTCAGCAACATGATTTTACAGGGTGTGTTTTCATACTCAGTGTCTTGCAAAATCTGATTTTCCATAAACAGCTTCTCCCAGACATTAGGATGCATTATTATTCACACTTCTGCATCTATTTGAGATTCCAGCTCCATTACAAAACACTTTAGAACATTTTCAATGTTCTAAAGTAGGGCATGAAGCCAGGTCTCCACCTGTGGCAGTGAACAAACAATATCAGAAATGGAAAAAGTCCTGTGAAAAATGGGCTGGTGAAGAAGGAAAAAAGGCTAACCTGAATACCTTAAAAGCGAAAGCTGTCTCTATTGTTTAAGATGGAGTCTTGTTGTTTTTTTACTAAGACACTGTGTCTTCTTCCCAAAATTCCTTGAGAGGAACTCTTATCTCCCTAGCTAGGTCTGAAAGAATGTATCCTTGAAGTGTGTTTAAAGTTTCTCATTGGCTCTTAGTTAACCCTTTCCTATTGGTTGTTATTCCTAGTTTCCTATTGGATGTTTTACGATCCATCGAAAAGGTATAAAGACCTTTACCCATGTAATAAACTCTCTCTCTGCTCCCTCTCTGGTGGTCTCTGCGTGTCTCTCTGCGGGGCACCCTGGGACCCGCCCTTTGGGGGGGGGGAAAACTAGTGGGGGGAGGAAAGCTCCCGGCAATGTAAAGGAGAAAAAGCCTCCCGCTAGCGGGACGTGATCCCCCCATAAATCAACCGTCGTATCCACCCACATATCACAT
Organism: Grallaria varia; assembly: GCA_013396735.1. Lineage (NCBI taxonomy): Eukaryota > Metazoa > Chordata > Aves > Passeriformes > Formicariidae > Grallaria > Grallaria varia. Next base: position 48,600 of record VWZG01002685.1, read on the forward strand.
TTCCTAAGGAAAATAAAGACCTCCCAAGGTATCTTCCTGTCCTCAACCAACTAGCAAGACTCCTCTTTTGTGACTCTTCCTCGAAGAGCAAATCTGCAGGAAAGAGGTGCTCTAAGTCACAGCTCTGCAGAACCCTGAGCTAGAGCTGCTTCACTACAAACCAGTTGTCTGGCTAAAGACCTTCTGCTCCTTTCTCTTCTACTTCCATGAAACAGCTATCTACTGGAATAACTGCGTCTAAGTAAAGAATAAATATGTATGTAAGAGAGATGGTCCAAACCATTCCAGTTTCACTGATATTAGTAATTCCACTGACTTCAGAAACCACTACACGGAAGTTGTTGGAAACATAAGTGCGAGGAAAATGAGAAAGATGTGGCCCATTATCCTCTCGCTGTTTAAGAACAATGCTCCAATGAAATCTTGAGTGTGGTGTGCAATTTACACCAACATCAGTGGCACCTCGAAAGACAGGGACTGGCAGTCTCTTCCCAACATTCATCATTTTAAAAACATGCGCTACTTTAAACTTCCCTCCTAATGAATAAACTCTAAATTAGAAGATATGAGAAAGAATAAAATCAGACAGGCATTACACAGGAAATTCTGTACTTACATTAACATACAAAATAAAACCAGAATATAATTAGCTGACTTAATTAAAAGGTTATGTAATAGTGCTGCAACTACTGTGGTTATGTTCAGAAATGAGAAAAAGTGTTATGAGAAAATCAGTAACAGAATTACAATTCCTGAGCATTGCACAGGTGATAAGTAAGTGTTACTTGAAATATACTAATTGCAGATGACATATAATGAAATATTTTTCACTTTAGTAGAACCCTGCCATGTGATTTAATCCCTTCTGCCATTTGCTTTAAACAAATGGAAGTGTGATTCCCAAGAGGGAAAAAAAAATGCTCCTCTCTTATTCAATTCCATCAAGTATTCCAGAGGCACTGATGTCTTCCAGCAGAGAATGAAATTCAGTGTTCTGTGGTATGGAAAGGAGACAAATTTTCTGTTATCTGTTGCAGAGTTAAAAGTAAGATCTCAGTTGTTCTAATAAATTGATGTAATTTTGAACTGGGAAGATGCAGGTGCTGATATTGCTCAACTTCATATTCTTGTATATTTCCATTTAATTTTTCATTATAATTTACACTGAGCACTGAATGTAACTCATCTTTGTAGCCATTTCATGCTAAGATTAGATAGAATACGTTGAACACAGAGAGAGCAATTTGGAATTAACTGCATGTTCTCAATGTGGCAGCTACTCAATTACAGAAGGCAAAAAATTTAAAGTAGCTCAAAATATCATACCAGCCAAGGAGGCTCTGACTAACAATGAGCTCCACAGGTCATATCCTACTCTTATAAAGGATTTCCCACTTTCCCTCTTCTCAAGTGAAAGAACAATAGAAAGATTTTGTTCACTGTGCAGGACAAACAGTGGGAAAAATGGTGCTATTAAAACTATTATGAAACCGACCAGAAAAATATTAAAAAAGGCTGAAAAGCACCTCTGTATGCCATTCTTCAGTGATAAGGGGTTGGCTTACCATTGACTACAAAGGATGCTGTTTAAACAGGAGACATGTCCTAGTTAGAGTGGCCAGGACCATTTTATCACTGTGGGTATAACCAAAACTGTGTATTCTACAACTTCTATGTCACTTTAGATGAACTGTTAATAATGGATCATTTGCAGCAGCTGCCCAGGGCACACCTGACATCTCAGACTACAAGCTGGGTGTTAAAGAACCCTGCAAGGCACAGGAGTGTTTCTGATTTCCCACCAATGACTCAGCTGTGATAACTCCCCTCCAGGGAGGCATCAGCATNGGCAGTCATCAGCACCTTCACGCCCAGCCTGAGGGGTCATCTCTCTAATGGGCCATCCAAGATTCCAAAAATATCCCATGACTCACAGCGCAAATCACCCATTGTGAAACTCCCTGTCCTGAGGGAGGTCCTGGCCAATTCCCACCTGAACCTGAGCATATATAATCTTCAAGTTTTGGGACTTCTGGTACCAGTCGTCAGATCCCGAGGAGGACCAGAACCTCAACAGCACTGTGACTGTCACCCTTTACAAGACATCATCTTCACCAACAGGTCTTCCCTTTCCTTTCACTTTACATTCAGGGGGACCACATGGTGCTCAGCACAGGGTCTGACAAACACCATTCTGTTTTTGCCCCAGGATACTGAGCTATACGTCTGGGTTTTGCGGGTTAAAACCAATTTTTCTCTTTATCATTGTATTTATTGTAATCTTTGTAAGTAAATTGTAATTCTGACTTGTTTCTTCTCAGGTTCATTCTTCCTGCTGGTTTAACTTTAAACGAGCACACAAGTAAAGTGTGTGCTGTATGGGGCACAATTACACTTCCAGCTCAGAGGAGGAACAGGTCAGATGTACTCAGAAGGAGTTCTTTTATCAACAATAGTACAAAACTCAACTCACAATGGTCACATATCCCTGACTGTGATGACTTTTTTGGGGGGATGGGGATGCTAATCATTATTTAACAGGTTCCAAGTGAAGAAAGCAATCTTATTCAACAAATCTCTCATCATGGGGTCCCATTAACCACCTCCAGTGCTGGCAGCAGTAGCTATGCTTATCTGAGTAAGGCCCTGAGTTAAGAGTGTCACTCCTTATGAAAAGCCAGTGCTGAACTGGAACCACAGACAAACAGCCTGTACATTTTAAGATAGTTTTTTAACACTGCAGTGCAAAGCATATTTCACCTGGTTTTTACCATACTTGCATCAGCTTTACATTGTATACCTCTTCTGACTTCAACAAATTCACCTTACACAAATATGAGAAAAAAGTCAGGCCCATATGGCATTGTTCTCAACCTCCCTGATGCAAACATAGAGCAGGTACTTTCATACAATGTCACTGGGCTATGACTGATGTTAAGGTAGCCTGTCATAGTTTAACTCTGGCCAGCGACCAAGCCCCACACAGCTGCGTGCTCACTTCCCCAACAGCAGGGTTGGGAAGAGAGTTAGAAGGGTAAAAGCCAGGAAACTCATGGGTTGAGATAAAGACAGTTTAATACGGAGAGCAAAAGCTGTGCAAGCAAGCAAAGCAAAACAAGGAATTAATTCACTGGTTCCCATGGTTAGGCAGGTGTTCAGACACCCCCAGGAGCAAAGGGCCCATCACACACGGCAGTGACTTGGGAGGACAAAAACATCCTTCTCTTCCTCTTTCTTCCCTCCAATTTATATCCTGACCATGATGTCACAGTGTCTGGAATATCCCTTTGGTCAGTTGGGGTCACCTGTCCCAGCTGCGTCGCCTTCCAAATTCCCACACACCTCCAAGTCTCCTTGCCAGTGTGACAGTAAGAAAAGGAGAAAAGTTATTGGCCCTGTGTAATCACTGATCAGAAATAACAAAAGCATCACAAATACAGAGCACAGTCCCATACCAGCCACTGTGGAGTTAACGCTACCCCAGCCAAAACCTGCACCTAGCCAAAAAATTACCGACTGAAAACCAAAGCAAATTAATCTGATCTACAGTTTGAAGAAGAGGTTCAACAGAGCAATCACCATTAGCACTATCTGCCTTAAGGAATAGGAAGGAAATTCCATATAAAGAATAAGGGAAAACAATGGAGTTATAGGATACTACACATTGTTTCTGGGTTTTCTGCTTTTTCTATTGCAAACTATATATCTTACAGCTCTAGAAACCACTCACTTTGATGGAAACCACTATAAATTGATTATTTTTCCAAAATCAAACTATTTCATTTTATATGCGTATTTGTACAAATTTCCATCCTTTATAAAAGGTCAAAATTACATTAGTCAAACTGAGTCCTATTTTTGCTTCCTGGTTTTGCATTTGGCTGTTCATGGAGACCACAGGCTTTCCTATGTTCCTCATAAAGACTTAAACTATGTTTTTCACAACATCACAAGTAAAGATCCTTCATGCTAAATGTCTGTGGAAAAAAACCTCCCTCAACCAAGTTTCAGTGCAGTTTTCCAGATGCACAATTTTTCCACTCTATTTCTGTAGCTACAGCATCTGAATAAAAGAAGTCAAAGGTAGCACCAGCAAACAACGCTGTTCACTTCAAAGCTTAAGAGAATTAAAATTGCACAGAGTCCTGAAATCAAAGAAGTGAATCCATAGGTAAATCCTTAGGCATCACTTCGGCTAGTTAACCTGCCACGTCAATTAAATGCAAGAGTAATTTATTCAATTCTCAGTCTAGTCTGACACAAAACCTATACTTCCCCTGATTCCTAATTAGCCAAAGTACTTGTCTTCTTTCATGCAGATAATTTCATAACCATTAGTGTAAAGCATTAACACATTTTTATTTCAATCATATTTTCCTCTTGTTGACTGACACACCTTTTCTAGTGAGTGTACTTGTGCCAGTTTCAGCTTTGTGGGAACTTGCCCAAAGGTTTTTGGTATAGTTTCCTCCCATACACATAAAACAATGAGATATAATCATGGTGTTACCTATGTGAAGAGACATATGTCTTACCCTAGAAAATACGAATGGAAAATTATGCACTGGAGGAATGTAACCATTTCCATTTGAGTATATTTATGAAGCTTAATGGAATAGTATTTAATATATGGTAGAACGCAGTGCGATTAATTCCTTGGAAATGTGCTCAGGTGGTGCTTCTCTTTAAATAATTTACAGGGTTTTTTTTGACAGAGCAGACTTTTTAGAGAATGCCTAATAATTCTGGGAAAATAAATAAAAACCACGAAGTTCCTTTTGTGTACACACAAAACTTTCACTATATACTGGGTCTGGCATGTATATATGTGTTATGCAGCTATATCCAGAAAATCACATTCAATATTTCTAAGTTCTATTTTGACTTATTATATAGGAATGGTTTTTTTTAAAAGAAAATTATGAGACTTTGCACATAAAGCTTGTTGAAAAATGCATGAAAACGTAATGAAACATTAATCCACACAAAAATATTAAAAGTTTCCGTGAATTTTCAAATTCTTTCTAGTCTTTCTCTCATTGGATCTCAGCTGGTTTTCCTTCACAGTGATCAGAACTGATCCTGCAGAGGTGTCAGGAAGTGGAGGTACAAGTTCAGGAATCTTATTAAACTGTTAAAATCTCTGCAGAAAAAGCACAGCCAAAAATACCCAACAAAAAGAAAATCAGCTTCCTAGTATGAAACGTTTGTACCATTCATGCAGCATTCAACTTGATTCACATATCTTAGGAAATTATCTACTTAATTTCCATGTGCAGAGCTATTTGCTAGGTCTTTGTATGCCATCTGTCTTCTATTAGCTTTCTTCTCATTCCCCACTCCCAGTACAGTGGCTCCTGATGCATGACAGAAGCATGTCTGAACCATGCAGACTCATGCACTACACAATCAGAGCATAAAACACTCCTAACTTTTTGAAGCACAAATGAAACTCTGTGGCATGTGATGGCACATCTCTCTGGGGGGAGGCATCCAGCCCTCCCTGCTCTAGCAATGTACTGTTGTGCTTGATAGCATCATCTCCACCACCAGGATGACACAAGGTTTTGCTTCACCCCTTTGCATAGTGCACCTTGTGGCACCATCCAGGCAGTAACTGCAGGTTTTACCAACATGAGCTAGCCAGAGAGATTAGCTTCTTGGGCAGGCTTTGTAGCCAGTGCTGGTCCCCAAGCTACTGGGACTGCACTGGTGCCCTGTTACCAGGGTAAGGTAAGGCTGTCTACACAAGATGCACTGACAAGACCTGAACATAAAGCTGGTCCACCATAGGTGTCTTTACATACAGAAGCTCCACCAGCTTATCTTAGAATCAGTGCAATTAAACTGGTATAAGCCAGTTTAATTAAACCTGATGCTCTCATGTGGGCTCAACAGAAAGTATCCTGGTTAGCTTGCATCTAAATGATCGCCAGTGCAAGCTAAGCTATTTTTGAGAGGTTTAAACCGACATATGTGCTCCTTTTCAAATTTGCACTAGCTTAGTTAACCTATTACTAAAACGACAACTTCAGTCAAACTAAAACAAGTTTCACCAGCTAATTATTTAGTCATTTTTATAAATATTAATCTCTTTTACTAATCAGCTTGGTTTGCTGATTGTGGTGCTGTGACTAGACTGCCCTACCTTTGATTATAAAATGCTATTTTAGCAACCCACATACCAAGGACTAATAAGGCTGTAGTGGATGCCTACTTAACACATTACAAAAAGTGCTAAGGAGCAAGTTCCTTAATCAAGGATCTAAGACAATTAAATATCCATAGCTGTGTATGTCTTCAGCTCCTAATTCTGCTGTCCACTAGTCTTTGCTGTGACCTGACCTGCATGAAGCTGGTGTGAAGTCAGAAGTGATTTAGCACTGCTGGCTGCAGAAAAATGGGAGCTCAAGTACTGTTGCAGTGTTGACTAGCCATGTCTCACTTGAATTTCACAACGGCACAGGAAAACCCCACCAGGTTATTTAATCTATTACACCAAAAGGGCACCATTGCCCCTAAGACTTTTAGCTGTTGTGTTTTTACATGTTGATCTACCTCTCACACTAATGGAAGAAGTTAGATCAAAACTAACACGGTGAAACATGAGAAATAAATCCCAGACAGTTTAGAGTTTCTCATTAGTGTATTTCTAAGTCCTTTGAGGAATTTTCAGTGCAATGCAGTGCTCAAACAGGCAGCCTCATCCACTCATGCCAGTAGCCACCATCCGTTACTGCCAAGCAATCTACATATCTTTGGGCTTTCTGGCAAAATGCAAGAATAAAGAAAGTAATGCAGAAAGAGCTATGTTTGCTAATATAACTTACTGTCAAAGAGTGTATTAACTTTCAGATGCAATATGATTTTCTGTCCACAACTAGAGAGTCTTTCAAGATATTTTCATTTCTCAATGAAGAAAGAAAAGGGTGTTTGAACACAGATTATCATTCTAAAATTGTAAATCAAAAGCTATTCTAACTAGAAATCATCAAGTGACGCACAAATGTTCTAAAACAATCAATAAAATGCACTTGAAAAAACGAGTGACTTCATCTCACAAAAAGAAAAAAAGAGGTCAAGAAGCATTGGGAAAAGCTTTGGAGAGAACAACATTCTGACTACCCTTATGCAGGCACAAATAGGAGTTTTGTGAGTTCTTTCAGAAGTTTGCTGTATTTCTGTTCTGCTTATTTTCTCATCTGCCCTCAAAAAGGTTGCCAAGAGGCATGCAATTACTTTACCAAATGTATTGCTTCCACCACTATCATACTATCTTTGTTCCTAGGACTGTTCATCTTGAGAAGTGGCAAACTGCTCACACTACTTCTTAATTAAATAAAGAGTTAATTACCATTATTAAAGGAATCCTTGTTGTTTTTGCAGGAAAAAAATACCTGCTGGTAAGGGCAAGTGGATTTCCACAATTCGTTAGTTAATGTCAGCTGACAAGAAGTGTCCATTTCGAGATCCATCTGATTTTCACCAGTCTTTGCTACATCAGAATTTGAGATATTCAGCCCATACCCACCGTCATCGAGAGATGAATCTGATCTGTTGAGACTGCTTAGAGACACACATACTATAGCTTCATTGAAGTAGAATGCATTTTCACTGTGTAAGCTGTCCAATTGATTATGTCCCATTATCTGCAGAAGGCAAAAGAAAAAAAAAAAACAAAACAAAACACAAACAAAAGAGAGAACAGCATTTTCACCTTTGTCAAGCAGCAGATTCACAGAATATCTCAAACTGAGAGACTCTTAAGGATCCCAAGAGTCCAACCCCCTAATCCTTATTGCCCAAAACTAAAGTGTATGACTATGAGTATCATCCTGAAGAATCCTTTTACTAAGGTACATAAAATTAACTGGCACACAGAATGGAGATTCATAACAAATAGTCACCTAATTTGCCAGAAATTAACCTCAAACATGGTCAATTTGATGAGTGTTCAGGAATAAAGAGCAACAACCTAGCAGATCTTGCCTTAGGTCACCTCAAAATAAGTAATAACTGCAAAATAACAGATAACAAAGGACTGCTACATGGGATGCACTGAGCTCTGCTGACCCTTTTCAGGGGGTTAATACTTTGCCTTATGGCTCAATGAGGTACCACTTCACATATATAAATCTGTGTATTCTGCAATCCAAAAATAACACTGTGCCTCACAAAGACAGGTAATCACAGAGAACAGGACTGCAGCAGTCAAACTAGGGATGACAAACAGCTTTCAGCAAGCAACCCACGGCTCCCAGGAGCTGAAAATGCAACTTCTGAAGACTCTTTGCCTGCAGGTGTTTGTTAAGGTCAAGCTCAAAAAAAAAAAGCTGGAGTAGCAGTGTGAGTTACTGCAATATTTGGTCACCCAGAACTAACTAGGTTCAATATAACACAAAAACACAGTGATGGGAATACTGGCTGACTGGCAACCACACAGCCAGCTCTGCTACTGCAAGGAATATGGTAGTGGAAAACACGAGACAAAGACAATATCAGGGCCTGGAACAGATCCAAAGCCATATAGTCTACTTGAAATAAGCAGTCTTACAAATTAATTACCGGATTACAAGAACTACCATTCTCTCACATTCAGCATTTAATTATTCTGCCTCTCCATCTGTGTGATCCTGGCCATCCCTGCATCAGGCTATTGTCCTTCAACTTCCTCTCCTCAAAAGATTTCAGAAGTCACATCCTTTGAAGCTGATGGGCAAGTTCAGTTTTGGTTCTATAAACCACTTCTTAAGCACCGCCAAACAAGTCAAAATTGTTTGGCTATACTACATGCTATACTAGTAAAAAGTGTCTTCATTGTTTGGGCTGGCAAGCATCTATGGCTAAGTCATGTTCACACAGTGTTCACAAAATCTAGATGAAAAAGGGAAGGTCAAAGGCCAATCCTTCACCCCCTCATGCAGACATAGGCTCAGACGCCAAATGGTCTCTGCCCATTATGGGTGAGTTGCCAGCTGAAAAATTATGGATGTGATGGCCTGAAGAAAGGCTCTACAGATTTTCTTGTGAAAACGGGAACCTGAGGGGGAAAAAAAGAGCTGTTTGGGTCAGTGAGCTTTCACTGTATGCAAAAGCCAGACAAAATGTTTTGATTTTCAGGGGGTTTAGAGAACAGTAATGGAAATCAAGACTGTACCCACTGAGGCAGGGATTAGAGGTGAAGTCCAACTTGGCAGGTAAGCACCCAGACAGCGGACTTGAGAGACAAACTGAAACCTTCACCCTCAACAAAAACTTAATAGTCTTTGCTACTAAACCCTTAAGCAGCTTCAGAGCTACTTTAAATTGTACCTCCTAATAACAACCATCTCCAAGGACTTATACTGTCAGGGATGGAGCCACACACCAACCTCGTCCCCTAAAGGACTGCTTGTTTCAGGAGTACAGCAGAACAGGGCCTGACACATGGGTCTCTCAAGAGCCTGGTGTTTGCTACTTCTGGAGGTGCCCCTTTTCCTCACTGGAGACAGTGCTGTGGTCCAGGAACAAGGGCAGCAAACAAAACTTCACTAAAAGCGTTATATGCCTAAGCATGACAGCTTTCTTACAAGATGCAGAGACACAACATATCCTGAAAAAACAAAATGAATGAATGAAAAACAGATTCTCACATTTCAAATTCCCGTCACCTCAATTTAAGTTTTTATAGGACACTCAGCTTAAAATCACAGAATGGCTGAGTTTGGAAGGGACCTCTGAAGGTCATATGGTCCAACTCCTCTGCTCAAGTTGCCCAGAACGGTGTCCAGGCAGCTTTTGAATATCTCCAGTGAGGGAGATTCCACAACCTCCCTGGGCACCCTGCGCCAGGGATCAGCCACCCTCAAATGAAAAAAGTGTTTCCTGATGTTCCAAAGGAACCTTCTGGTTTTCTGTTTGTGCCCATTGCCTCTGGTTCTGTCACTGGGCACCACTGGAAAGAACCTGGCTCCGTCCCCTTTAGATCCTCCATTTAGGTATTTATATACATTAATAAGAACACCCACTAATAAGAACCATTTCCTCTCCAGGCTGAAAAGTCTCAGCCTTTCCTCACTGGAGAGTTGCCTCAAACACCTTTGTGGCACTTCACTAGACCTCCACCTCCACTGCCTTCACTTCCCTCTCCACCCAATAGCTCTTTCTTGTACTGGGGAGCCAGACTAGACAAAGTAGTCCAGGTGTGGCCAGAGAAGACAGGAAGGATCCCGTCACTTGGTCTATTAGCAATACTTTGCCTAATGCAGCTCTGGAGACCATCTGCCACCTTTGTAGCAAGGGCATGTTGTTCACTCAGGTTCAACATGGACCCCCAGGACCTCCATGTCCTTTTCATAGAATCATACAATCACTAAGGTTGGAGAAGACCTCCAAGATCATTGAGTCCAACCTTTGACAAAACACCACCATATGGTGAGCTAAACCATACACTTCCAGGGATGGTGACTCCACCACCTCCTTGGGCAGCCTGTTCCAGTGCCTGATCACCCTTTCACTGAAGAAATTCTTCCTGATGTCCAACCTGAACTTCCCTGGAACAGTTTGAAGCCATTTCTTTCTGCCCCGTCACTTGCTGCCTGGGAGAAATGTCAACCCCCACCTTACTACAACATCCTTTTAGGTAGTTTTAGAGAGCTGAGCTGGTTTCCAGTTGGTGATGCCCAGCATGGGGATCTACTTATGCATGGGGCTGCTCCTTCCCAGGGGCAGGACTTTGTATTTTCCCTGGTTAAACTTCATGAGATTCAAACAAAATCCTTGGATATGCCTGAATCTTGGCTTCCCATATGCTCACTCATTATGTTAATAACACACAAACCCCAGAAGTACTGGACTATTCATCAAGGTAAATTTCTAAGTCTGCAGTCAGGGATATAATTCCAATGGGGAACCACACACCTCATTGACCCCTGTGGATGAAAACAGGCTACTTTGCTGACCATGCTTCCAGTTCCACAGGAGTTTCTTCTGCATTTTCACATTGTCTCTTTCTCTCTCCACCATCTTCTGGCCCTCCTGGAGCCTCTCCAGGCTTTGCTGATAGTCCTGCAGCTGCATTGCCAGTCCCTGTCGGCTTCTCTCCAGCAGCTCCTCCTTGTACCCACACTCTTGCTCCCTCTGCCCCAGCCAGTGCTCCCTCGCCTCCTGCTCCCGCTGTCTCTGGTCACATTCACGTAGCCATCGCTGCTGCTCTTGCTGGAACTGCTGCTTCAATTTGTGTATGTTGGCCAGTTCTACCCTTTGCTTTTCCAGATTCCGATATTTCTCTTGTTCCAAAAGGAGGTTTGGCCGGGAACCATAGCCCCGAGCAGTCTTCTCATTCTCTTGCAGGAGTAACCTATGGAGCTCTCTGTGGCTATCTTGGATAGCCAGTGCTGCCTAGACACCACAACAAAATCAGACACAAATGTTTAAATATCATCATTAATCCATTTCTGTGTTTTTACATAGAATCATTATATAAAAATGCTTCAATCTCTCGTAATACCAATGCTTCATACTCTTTGGGAGGTTATTTCTCCAGCAAGTACAGAAAATTCTGTGATCATGCCTTTACAAAGAGATATTTCTGAAAGCATTCAACTGTTTTGAGCTCTTTTAACGTGGTTCTGGTTTACACTTAGTATTATTATACATGTTTGTGTTACAGCTGTGCAAATGCACTTTAGCTACAGCTGGTGTCCTGTACCATCAGAGGATGTAAGACACAGAGGAAAAATGATTTTTCATGGTTAAAGAGGGTATTAAGGCATTGGTAATGCTATACTCACTGAAGTACTCCTAATGCAGATGTGGCCTATACAGATAAAACTGTACTGTTTCCAGAACAGCTCACTCCAGCCCTAAGCCTCTCCTTGCTATCATGCAACACTGCAGCCCAATTAACATCATCCTATAAGCACCTGCCTACACAGCTGCGTCGCCAGGACCATACCACTACATGCACCTGACCAGGTATCAGCACAAGTATAAATCTGCAGTATAGTAGTGACTTCAGACTCAGTGTTTCTGTTTCACAGTTGAGAGCTCTACATTCCAACCCTCATAAGAATGTTGTGACATTGTTTGCATTAAAGATTGTGACATCCTCCAATAACACAAAAATAAATAGGTGGGATTACGAAGAAAGAAAAGCAAGAAAGCCCTAGATCTGCTGAGGCACTTATTGCACCACCTATCTTCAAGAGCTACCATGGGAATCTACTTCAGCAGACATTCCCAGAGAATCCACACAGCTCCACTGCCCCATGCTGTCCACTCCAGAAAGTTTTTAACTTTATCTTTTGCTCTACCTCCAGTACTAGGTCAGTTCCAGTGGTTTGTAAACAGGGCAAGGACAGGATCCTCTGCTTGTTTCTCTGCACCTTACTGCAAGTTCATGGTCTGAACAGTTAGGGCATAAACCCAATCCGTATTTTACTGCCCCTATCTGTTTTTCAACTATTCAAAAATTTTGCCTGAATTGTAAGTTTTTTTATTTGGCTTTTGCATTGCTTCAATCCACTTAACTTCTGAGCCTAAGGCTTCCAGAATTAATATGAAATATACTAATATCAATAGGGTCTAAAAATTAAAATATACTCTAATGAAAAACGTAAAAATAAAATTATTTCAGTGCATCTAAATAAGAAAAAGTTAAAACATTCAAACTTAGCATAAAAGAGGCTAAAACTTCAGACTAAAGCCCTACAGAACATGCAAAGTAATTGAGATTGAAGTATCTAAAATGAGTTGAGTTTGTTACCTAACTGGCAGAACTGCTATTTACTAGCCAGAAGAGTAGTTGAAAGAAAATATTAAAATTTTTCAATATTTTGTACTGCAATTTCAGAATCTCTGTGCAAAACTACATGTGTTCAATTAGAGCCATCATTTTACTTTCCCTCTTGATTTATGAACTGTACGAACATCCTATTTTGGGAGGAGGGACTGATCTCCAAGCAAATAAGCATTATTCAGTTCTTAAAAGAAACCTACCACTGATGTAAAATAAAAATATACTCTATAACAACTTATGCAACAGCCAGTAGAGATCAGTATCCATTTACGTAATGTCTAAAAGTAGGGCAATGTGAAAACAAATCTTAAGAAGCAAATTATCATTAAGACTAATTATTCTATGAAGTTATCAGTGGAATAGTCACCTGTATGCTGTACAAGAGACGGGTTAAGTTCTGGATTGCTTGTACAACCTAGAAAATAAAAGAGAAGGATTTTCAAAGGTTTGACCACTGTTAACTAGACAGTTACTACATTCTGACTGGGGTTTATTTAAACTCACCTCTGTGCCTGTAGATCCTGGGAAATTCATATTTCCTCCCTAAAATAAACATATGTTGCTTTAAAAGGTAGTTTTTAACTTGAATTTTTTTTAAGCTAGTGGAGACATTCATATTTCTAAGAAATGCAGTTCTGACTCAAACCTTTATGTGGGTATGTGAAAAAAAGACAGAAGCAGTAACCTATGAAGACTAATAATTCATGAACACTGGAGTTTCTGTGGAAATCACTAGCGATTCTAAGCACAACTGTAAAAATAAAAATATTTTATCCATAGTTTTAATCCTCTTGTGACTAATGCTGCACAAAGACATTTCCATTCATTATTTGTTTACTTGACAGTTTTGAAATACAGTAACCAGACTTCTCTATATACTGTACAGGAGGTTTAGGTTACTGACAGTAGGATGAAACAGCACCAGACTCTTCAAAAACACAGATATTAATTTAGTAAGAAACTAGCAGAAGTCATATTAGTGGGTTATGGCAAACGCCTGAGATGTCCTGTGAGACTCTGTGCCCAGTATACTCTGCAAAATGTACCAGCACGCTTACTATTGCCCCTGCAGTGAGGCACAGCCACTTCACACTTCCCACACTTTTTATTTTCAGAGGAGCAGAGGAGGGTTTGGGGAGCAGTTGTTTTCTCTCTAATTCTCCTAAGTCCTCTCCTGAGTCTGATTTTCCACCACAGAGAGCCAAACCTCTCCTACATTTAGCCCTGATAACTTGAAAACAAAGATGAAAAAGTCCGGGCGTCCAAACACAACTCAAAGCAGACAAGCATGGGGAAAGGAAGCACCAGCTGCAGCATTTCCTTCACTCCTCTCTCTCTCACTATCTCCCTTCAGTATTTCCCTTCATTCCCCCTCCAGATCTTCACCTCCTCCTCCTCAGTGCATCCACAAGCCATAAAACTGCTCAGCTGTGCTGTGAGCAGCAGAGGATTTTGCACAGACGTCTCTGTGTAGTACAAGGGCAGGCATAAGGCAGCTCTGCCTTCCCTTTACTGGACAGTGAGCAGCAGGCAAGGAGGCAGAACAGGGCAAAAAGGTAGAGAAAGGAGGTGATTCTGGAAGGGTGAGGAAGAAAGAGAGTACAAAGGAGAGCCCACATACTGAATAAGAGTAGGATTTCTTTCAGATTTTGGAGACTTTCAACCTGAAAAGGATGTGTACAAGGGGAAGGCCACAGCTGGCTTTGGCTTGACTGAGATGTTGCAAATGGCCAGTCCTGTCAATGCAGCCCTATTTGAGCACTGGAGGATGAGGCTGAGGATGGTTTAGCTGAGCTGGTCAAGTGACAGCAGCATCGCTGCTGCACTGCTACAGCTTCAGCACATGCCCTGTAACACCAACTAGGAGCAAAGCAATAATTTCAGGTGTTTAACTGTGCTGAGGGCTACCACCACCTCCCTGCCACCATTCACCAGCACCTGGTTCAGAGACATGAGGGTCATCAGAAGCCAGGGCAGGCTGCACTGTGCTTTGGACAACCCCCACAGAGATGTCATTACAAGGCAGGAGCAAAGAGACAGATGACCCCTTCTCACAGCTATCTGCTTGGGACCCCTCAAGTTGCAGAGGCAAAGCTCTCCCTTCCAGTGACTGGTCAGCATCTAAACCCCAAGCTGGGAACTCTCACTCCACCTGTCCTGCTTTCCCAGGCTAGCTGAGCTGAGTCCAGAACTGGCATCCCACAATCTCAGGACAGCACACCCAGCCACTAGGCAGAACGCCCACTGCCGTGGAAACTCCTTGTCTTTCCTCTTTTCTTTGTTCATTCTGCCACCTCCTGGTAAGTCTGATTCCGACATGGCAAGATGTGACACAAGCCTTGCTCAAATAATGGGCCATAAATAACAGGATAATGACTTAGTGTGGAATAATAGGATAATGTCTTAGGGTGAAAGAGTTGGGTGCAGGTCCCTCCAGCTTTCTGAGCAGAGATACCTCCAAATAAAAAAAGACAGATTATAGGAGGTCGCTCAAGGTTGTCTTCAGTCAAATCCAGGAAATCTCCAAGGGTGGAGACCCTCAAAACCACTCTGACAACCTGTTCCTGCTTGCTCATTCTTGCAGTGAATTTTTTTCCTTATATACAGTTGGAAATTCCCTTGTTGGAACTTGTAATCTTGGATGCTCACGTTTTTGCTGTGCACCTCTGAGAAACACCTGGTTCTATCTTCTCTATAATTCCAATGGCAAAGTTTACATGTGGTGCTACTGGAACTTTCAATAGTCTAGACCTGAGCTCTTTTACCCTCTATTATGTTGTTTTATTTCTCTTCGCCCAGTTTATCTGCTCCCTCACTTGGCGTTTTTTTTCAACCCATTTTTCCCACTGACGTTCTTCTTCCTACTCCCTTCTAACACAGCAGGCTGGTAAGTAAGATGACCTAGAGCTGAACATAAGGCAAGATCATAGGAAGATTAATGTATTAGCAAGGGTCTTCCAGATACAGAAAACGAACACACAAACAAACCAACCCAAGGTTTCAGGCACACAGGCATTCTTCTGTGCAAAGACAGTATGCTAATACTAAGTAACTAATTTTCTAGCAAAGTTTTATTTCCATTTCAAGTTATGTATCTTCTGTTCCTGTCTCTCTCTTTTACTCCTTTTGTGGTCCTTCATCTCCACCTAAGAAGTATGTAATTACAGTTCATTTCCACACAGTTGTTCACACTCCAACACACTGTCACTACATGAAATTTGTCATTCCTAATTTTGTTCAGAATTGACTTTTGATTCTGCCTTTTTTCCCTAGACTTGCTTATAGGACTTCGAAAAATGAGCAGTTTCTCTTCTATACTCCAATTGCTTGATTTTGTTTTAATTCAAAATTCTGAAGCAAGCTGGTGTATGACAATCCATCCTATTCGGATGGTCTCAGGACAAACCTTCTTCCAATGTGTAAGTCTTTCTTGCATTAGTGCAGATAGGAGGAGAGAGTAGAGGGGACACTATTGTCAGCTGCATAGAGATGCATCTATTGAAGGATGGCAACAGAGAACCAGGTTCTTAAGTGGCCCATACAAGTGGTTTGAAAGCACTGCCTGTTATTACAGCTCACTGATCTGTAAGTTTGGG
>VWZG01002685.1:71281-92203 GCA_013396735.1 Grallaria varia
TAAAGAAAGTACAATTATAGTTAATGTCTTATCTATATAAAGGGAGAAACTCTGATCAATAAACATCTCCTTCAATCCTACAGTAAACTAAACAAGAAATATCTGAATTAGCCAATGGTGTGCATGAAGCACTTGCACATCACCACTTTGTGTCTCCCAGGAAAGAGCACCATGCTGGAGCACTGCCCAAGAAAAGAAGCAATCCTTGCACCAAGGTGTCCTGGGTTTCGGTAGCTGAATTTTTTTTTGTAGTGGTGGGAGGTGGGGGGGAGGGTGTGCTGCAGAGGTGGTTTTCTGTTAGAAGCTGCTAGAAGCTTCCCCTGTCCCATAGGAGCCAATGACACTTGGCCCCAGGTGGGACATCCGGCTCCTGGCCAGGACCGAGCCAATTAGAGATCACAGGAATGCCTCTGTGATAACATATTTAAGAACTGGAGGTTGTTGTGCAGAAGAAATTCCAGGGAGTGAGAACATGGGATAACAGGCAGACATCAAGGTCGCTGCAGAAGCGACCGGGGGGAGAAGGCACCTCATGGAGCAGGGAAAGGACTCAGAGCTAAAACCCCTGCAGCCCATGGAGGAGCCGGTGCTGGAGCTGGGGATGCTTGAAAGGAGACCTGTGGACCCATGGAGAGGCAGACTCATGCTGGAGCAGGTTTTACCCGAGTGAGAGCGGTGGCCCTATGGGGTGGCCCATATTGGTACATCTCGTCCATGAAGGAGGAGTGATCCTCAGGACAGCAGATGTGGAAGAACTGCCCGAGGGAGGGAGTCACATTGGAGAAGTCTATTAAAGACTGTCTCCCGTGGGAGGGACCCCACGGAGCAGGAGATGGACTCAGCTGTGGTCCCCTGTAGACCGTGGTGAAGCAGGATGTCCCCCTGCAACCCATGGAGGCCCATTGGGGGGCAGGGACTCACCTTTACTGCACCCCATGGAGGAGTGACCCCGAGGGGTGGGGGAACTCACATCGCAAGCAGCAGCAACTGCAACCAACTGCAACCCCCCCCCATGGACAGAAGGAGGGGGGGGGGGAAAGGGTGTGTGGGGTGTGTGTTTTAAGACTGTTTTATTTCTCACTCTTTAGCTTCGTTTTTATCCTGTTAGTAATAAATTTTAGGTATTATCTCACTCAGTCTGTTTTTGCCCGTAAAAGTGGTAAGTGGATGAATCCTCTCCTAGTCCTTATCTGTTGCCACTCTCCCTTCTGCCTAGTTGCAGACGGATTTAATGGGTCCCTGGAATCTAACCAGGGTCAACCCAGTATACAAGGTCAGTACAGCTTCCCTAGGCCATTCACCTGACAAAGGCTTTCTCACAAAAATTATGCTTTGTTTATGCTGTACCTACACTCACAGCACATTATTACATTGGTAATAGTATTTTTGGAATAATGATGAACAGATAGCTTTTTAAAGTTGTACAGCAAATATTAGTCAGCTCAAAAACCCCCGACCCATCCTATGTGATTAACACCAAAAACCAAATTCTGGGCTTGCATGCAAAAATTGTGCTCCAGGCAAATGTGGCTTCAGAACTTCTTTTCTATTACAGATTTTTCATTACCACTGAATTTTTCATAAGTTATTTTCAATGGCAAATACTGTGAAAAATAAAAATCTGCAAGTCAAGATTCTGTGTTATGGGATGAAACAGAAAAACAAAAAACTAAAAGGAGGATACAGGAAGAATAAATACAGTAGATGGCTTTGCATGTGAACTTGTCTCCTTATGCAGATTACCTACAAACCACGGCAGTTTCTGGAATTACTCTTCTAGTAATTAGTGGCACATTCATAATGCCATTGCCTCAGATACTCTTATATGCAATACAGTGTAATAAAGTATTTTCATTCTTAAACCAAACAGTCTTCAAATGTTATTTGCAAATGAAGAATTAAAGAATTTTACTGCTTGGATGAAATACCTTTGAAACGACCAGTTGCTGTCTTCCAGTACACTAAACCTTCATGAAGAAGTATCCTCTCTTTCTTCATCAAGTCTTGCTTCCTAAAGACATGGCCATTTTTCAGCTTTGTATATGTTTTGTTTTCAGTTCTGCAGAGAACTTCCAACAGCTTTTGCTTTTTCTCATACTCATTCACTTTCAAATCTACTTCTGCAATCACATCCTTAATTAGACAAAGGGCTTTGCACAGGTCTTTATGTTCTTCTGTTCCTTCTGCATGAAACAAAAAAAATTAACATGACACTAGTCAGCACGTTCAAGAGAAAAAGTAATTCCTAACTTTATGGGAAAAATCAACATGATGCAAAGCTTAAATTGATAAATATTGGCAATTATGTTATTTTAAGTTGAACCTGGCAACAAACTTGCTAGTAATATTAGAGGTATATGCCTTTGTTTGACTTGCCTATTAAAAGATTACATGTGTCTCAGATTTGTTCATTAGCCACACATTGAATAGTTTGTGCCATATTTACGAGGTGTAAGCATTCAAAAAAAAAAAAAAAATGGTGGCTAAGTAAATAATATGGAATATCACTCTTCTGGCTAAGTACCATTGAAACAGGATTGCAAGTACAAGGGATTTGCATTCAGATATGCAAATTTCTACAAGGCTCACTTACTGCCCATTTAGTGGGCAATATCTGTAAGTTGCTGGTATTTGTGAAATGTTCTACAAAATTTCAGAGGTCACTCAAGCTCTGCTCTCAAACCAGAAAGTAATTGACAAAATGTTTGCCTAGCCCTACTTATAAGAGATTCTTCCAGAATTAATTCCAGCAAAGGTGCAGATGTGTGTCTGAACTAGCTCACATCCTGTAGTCTTCTGGACTTCTATGGCTTAGCTGGCTGGGATATCAGAAATCTTCACAGCCCAGCCCTGATAAAGCCAACATACATCATAAACAGTAGGTATTTACTTTGCTCTGATTGTATCTCTACAGAGCAGTGAATTAAATCTTTTGTTATATTGTAGCTGTACAAATTCCTTACTTTTGAAATGTACTAGGATTTCAGATATGAAGCAACACTTTAGCTATTGTTCACCTTTTGAGTATTGCAATATCCTTTCAACCAGAACAGGGTATTTGGTGATTCGCTGGGTGACGAGCAAGATGCACTCAGGAATTCCTCGGCGTCGAGCCAACAGGTTACTATTTCTCAGCTGCACAGATATAAATATATACACTAAGTAGTAAATGCATATTAAACCACAAATTGACTAGTAAGAGATACAATCTAAAAGTGTTAGAGTAAGTTAAAACAAATGCTGGGTAATCTGAACCATCCCCAAGGAACATTTGCTGTGCTGAGGGATGAGGTGTACTATAACAGGAACATGTGTGTAACACACACTAGATGCCAAAGCATTCTAAAATTCGAAAGAAGAATGTGACTTATCAGCTCACTCATTACAGAGAAAAAACCTTCGCCATTTTTATTAGCTACTAAAAGTGAGTTACTCAATATAATTCCAATCCTAAAACTAAGTAAAACCTATGTATCTTATCCCTGAGCATTCAGTCAATAATGATCATGATTTCACATTAACTTACTTTAATAAAATTCTGGAACTTCTTGTTTTGTTGCAATTCTTTGAAGAGATTAACAGCTTCTTTCTGATGGCTGCAAAACTCTCCATATATTTTCTCCATTTTAGTTGCATTTTCCTCTGAAAACTGAAGAAATTAGTAAGTGAATTTTGCTCAACATTGCATCTGACAGAAAAATGTAAACCTTGAATTAATGTATTTTGTATTAATAGGGAACTTTTATGCTACTTGTTTCTTGAGTTCTCTGACTTTCACTACCATGGCCTGTCACTACAGAATGAAAATGGGCAAGATGTTTATTTCAGTGGAGTCAAAACTGACTGAAGGTGAGAAGCCACATTTTCCCTATGGCAAGGAACTGAAGTGTGAATGGCAAGCCATTAGTTAGCCATTCTTCGGCCACAATAATCACATTGGGATGGACTCTTCTCTAGTGAGCAGTACCCTGAGATCACTACAAGAAATTCAAGGCTAGTTTCTTTTCTGCCATCACACCTCTGCTCAGCTGTTAAAAAAATGAATCCATTGTAAAGTGAACCCATGTTTTGCAGTCCATGGTATGACAGCAGCCATCTACCACAAACAGGACCAAGTTCATCACTGTCCTTATCTCTCATACCACATACGTACAAGTTCATTCCCAGTTCATCACAGTGACTTCACAGTAATGATTTTTTGCTATTTCACGCTGCAATAATCTGCATGGGATGCTTTTTGAATTTTATAATGCAATTATAGGTGTCTTCTTGCCCATGAATGCTTTACAGTCAGGAAATCGTTTAAATTTGGAACCTTGAGCATTTAAAGGATTAACAGAGCTGAGCCCTCTACCTGCTGCACAAGGATGTCTCCAATTCTGCTGATGACAAAATTACGTTCACTCCCTGCCTCACATGATTCCTGACGTCTGTCCTTCATTCTGCAAAAGAACTGCCTGTGCATATCCAGTAGCTCATCTAAGCAGGGGAATATTTTGTCCACTGTGCTGTGGTCGAGCTGCAGTTCTTCCTTCATCCCTTTCCTGAATATTTCAGACATAATGAACAGGGTATGGATGTGGTGTACTTCTGTTTGCATCAGCTCTGCAGTACAAAAGAAAACAGCATGATGTAGTAATGACCTGAATATTTTGCACACCTCCCAGGGCAGACTTCAGTAACATTCAAATATACAATCATAATCCCTTTTTCTGTGTAAGCCTAAAACTTAATAGATTATGCGAATAGAAAGACTTCATTTATCTGGCTCTGGCAGAGTTCTCTCAACTCTTTCACACTGAACAAGCTGGGGTTGCAACTGCTTGAGCTGGGAATTAGATGAGGTACCTTCCAACCTCAACCATTCTGTAAACAGGCGAGGTATGTCTCTGGAAGACATTACTATCCATTTCTTTAGTTCTAGGACACATTGTAATTTGTGACAAAAGTGTTCTTTGAGCTTCTTATTGTCTTGAGTTTTAGCATTCACTCTTCTGGACATAAACCGTGTCGTTCCCTCTCTATTTGATACAACAAATTGCTTTTAAACCTACACAAAGCTTAGAGATACTGACCAAATATGACATCCTGACGTTTGACAACATCTTTTTCTTGCTTGCTACAGAAAATTGGATCCACAACAAGACTCCAAGACTCTGCCTCAAACTCTTCTGCATCTGTGCGGAGATCAGTCCACTGAGACAAATCCACATCATCTATGACAAAATTTTTATTTCTTTAACGCCACACATATGGAGAGTACAGAAATTCCCTTGGCACGTGCAGATCTATTCATATAGTAAGAACATATCACAGAATTGAACTACATATAAAGCTTCTGCAAATACAGTTGGCTTTACAGCAGAGAACTTTCCCAGATGTCAATATCATTACCAAAATGTTGAAATGCTCTCATGACAGCAGGGGAGGAGAATAAAAAAAGCCCACTCTTCTCAGATTAATTTTTTTTTTCATAATTCTTTGTTTGAAGAAACTTCCTAAAATTTAAAAACAAAATCCAAAATTTGGATTTTGGACAGATTTTTTCAACAGTAGTAGTCCAGTGAGTGATATACTCACCACCCTATGTGACTGAATGCCCTTCAGCTTTGAAATTCAGTCTCATAAGACTTTGGGGCTACTGAGGAAACATAAATGTTGTAGGTAGATGCTGTCAACAGATGACTGCAGAGGAAAAGTATGTAATTGTTTTGGTTCTGCAAGGATGCCAAATACATTTATCCCCGTTATTTTAAAATGGAAAAAAACATATTAAAATATTCTAGAACTTATAAAACAGCTAGTTGTAAAGAAGGAAGGAAAAGTTATATTTTAGGGCTAATGTGTCTGATTTTATCATTTTAATGAGGGATGCCATTGTCATTATTAACAACACGTGCCCATCTTCTAGGAGATGAAGTGTCTTCTTTTTCAGCTAAGGGGTTTTCTGTTTTGCACTTTCCAACACAGGCTATAAAGTGTAGAATCTGTGCAGTGCTTCTCACCTTCCATCATAAAAGAATCCATTGAAGAAAAGGTCCCTAATGTTTGTAACGTCTCTTCAGACTGTGACTTGTACCTCCAGGTGCTAGTCTCAGAGTCTTGTTCAGAAAACTGGTTAGCTCTTCTACAGTAAAAAAAAAAAAAAAAAAAATTAAAAAATTCACACATATATTTCATGGTTTCAATTTTCACGAAAATGCTGAATGCTGTATTTAAAATAGTTACTCAGCAGCTGCCTCCCTACCTTTCAAAACTGGCACTGGGGACACTTTTTGACAAGAAGCAGGACTGTGGTGAGGCTTCCCTCTTTCCAGGAGACAGTCCAATAGACAGAGAGGAAGAAGGATGCACTGAGGAGAGCACCATCTGTGAAATGTCTCCAGGCAGGGAATCTGTGAGGCAAAGCACAATGCAACATTTTGACAAACAACATAGAGTATGTCATCTTACACTGAGAAATGTTATCTGGTGCTCATATTAACCTACACCAGCTATCAACAATGTCCACTTGCCAAGGTACAAGACCATGATGTTCTGTCACAGTATATAAAAATAAGCCTGTAGCCAAAGTGGAACAGCTCCAGCATGGATATTATTCGATAAGAAAATAATCTCAAATCATACATGCTCTAACATTGCATCCTGAACACGGGTCCACAAATATTTGAGCACAAGGTCAGTTACATACTCAGACAGAACTGACTACTTTTTATTTTTGTTCAAAAAAGAAAATGTAGTAAAATCCCAGCCATTTTAGTAGAAGATGAGTTAATTCAACAGTAATCTCTTCCAAGATTCTATTCATATGAGAGATAGACATGGTTTCTTATTGGTACAGAATCAACACATAAAAACACAGAAATAGTGCAGCAAAGTTCATCCTGTCAGTCCCATGGGTTTTAACCAAGACTTAACGTAGAAGTGTTATGTTTACATCTAACTTACTTGTTACACCCGCTTGAGGCTTGGTTTTATTATGATACCTCTCCTGGGACTTCTGAAAAAAGAAGAATTTTTTGAAATTCCACAGCTGATAACAGACTTAACAGTCAAGTCAGTAACTCATTCCTATATACTATCACAGAAAGGGCTACAAAAAAGTATCTTAAACTGTGGTCCTAATTTCTTCCAGTAAATAATTCTTTTAGTTATAACTAATAAACTTCTTCCAGTAGCTGATTTTATTAATTATTAGTAGATAACAATATTCAAAGCAGAATACTATTTGTATTACAGTACAAAACTGTTTATTCTAAGCAGAGTCACTGCGTTAGAATATTCTACTTTCTCTTTAGAAGTATTGCCTGTGAAGTCTGCAAGAAAAGTGCACATTCAGGCCTTTATATTCAAATTAGACCGAGGCATTTGTGGGAGAGCATTATCTGAGGAAGCCTGGGTATCAAAGGCTGAATCCAGCTCCCTTCCAAAGTGGACTTCTGCAAAACCTGTAGCAAAATCCTGCTGTGCTTAGACATGCACTTCACTTCAGGTGGGTCAGTGAACATTTTCTGCACCCCACTCTTGCTGAGATGAATCAAGGATGGTGGGTGCTCTTCCCTCCTCTTGGCAAACAACCCATCAGCTCCAGTAACTGAAGCAGTAAGTTCAGCTGTCTTAATGCCCTAAAGTTGCCCAGAAATTTGTGCAAGGCTATGACAATTATAACCAAAATTAAAACTACTTGATTTATGTAGAGTTTAAGGCTTCTTTATGATGAAGAATCTGTATGGAAACATGTTCTCATTGCAAACCACCATGATGAAAACCCAGCTACACCAGAAAGACTCACTCCACTAACTGGAAAAAATGACCCACATCACTGTGGCATATTTCTCTGCGAGTCCCATTTTATTTCAAGAGGGCAGAAACCTTACACATCTGGTTTTTAAAATTATGTCTCTGTCATAATAACCCCACCGTGCACGCATTCCTACTTAAGAGTTAAGGCAGTATCCATCAGCTCTAGTGCTGATTTTGCCCTGTCTGCAGTGACAGCTGCACCCTCGGAGGAACTGCCCAGGAAGGTGGTATGGAGTCTCCTCCTCCAGAGATTTTCCAGCATGGGTCAAATAAACATCTGCCTAAATTGTTACCTAAAATTGAGACTACCCAAAGGTGATGAGATGGATCGGGTCACCTCCCAGGGTCTCTTTCATCTCTGCTTTCCACTAGTCCAAAAATACTGGATTCCTCCCTCTACACAAGGGTCTCTCTGCGATTTAGACAAGCTTCTCTTTTCAATCCCTTTTGTAATGCTCCAGGCACACCATTTCACAATTTGAGCTTGCAACTCTTCAAAAATACAAATCTCTCTTCAAATTAATTTTTGATCCCCTACTAAAAATTGTTCTTTAAGTACAGTGTTTGCTCTGTTGCTCACACTAGACATTTTTACACCTTTGCAGCCCTTTGTATATAGACACTGGGTCCAAGCAGGCTGTGTGTATTTTCTTTTTCCTCTCATGATGTTTCCAGACCCCTTGGAAAGCAGGTATGCTCTAGTGAGATTGGTATAGGAGGTTACCTTGGTGCACACAGAAGCACACTCCTTGCAGCTCTTATGTACAATCGCGTTGCAATCTGAAAGAGAAGGAATGTTTCAAAGCCTGGCACCAAACAAGGTCCCCAGTGTGCAGAAAATGTATCCTGAAGTTTCAGTTTCTCCCTTCTCCAGGTTCACTTACTAAAGTAGTCCTGAGGATGCTTTGATGCGCAGACATTGGATAGAAAAGGCTTCTGCCTAACATGTTAGGGCTAGAAGATGAAATGAATATGTCACTTGCTGTGCTTTCTCCCTTCCTCCTGTCAACCTCAGCTCATTACATAAAGTAAGTACATCCAAATGTAGACAAGGTTTCTTTTTCAAACAACACACTGAACTGCATTCAAAGCACTGTAAATTCACATGCAAAAGCCAGCAGCTACTTACAAGAACACTGCAGTGACTCCTTTCCTAGGAGGGCCTTTTCACAGACCATACATGGCATAACTCCTGGGAAGGTCGTATTTGTAAAATTGTGTCTGTTCAGTTTATCTTTGGTATCTTTATTTTTTGTCTTCAATCCCAACAACAAAAGTAGGAAAAAAATTTAATTAGAAAATACATTAGAAAATAACATAAAGTGATTCAGTTTTGAAACCAGTAAATTAATCCCTTTTTAAGAGCAAATTATTCTAAAACATTTATTTCCTGTCCTGGAAGACTTGCAACATCCTATACTACTACCACAAACACTGCACAAGTCCTAAAATGATACACGTGCTGCTTTCACTGGCAGCTAAGACAGGAAGCATTATCAAGGAAAACTAGCAGAAATGCATTCATAAATCTACACAAAAGAGAGGGCCAGAAAATAAAATTTGAGCAGCGTCATGGATTCACTGCATACACAAACAAATATCAATGCCTATATCCCCTACATGCATACAGCTCACGCCTCTGCAGTTAAAGTTGTACTTAGGCAAGTTTAGACAAGTTGTCTTTAGATCTTAGAAGATATTAGAAACAATCTACTTTTAATGAGTGGTAAAAAAAGTTAATAAATTCTGCCTATTTTTACAGCACCCTTGTTAGCATAAGTATACCTGTAGTACACTCATAGTTACTGACAGTTTTCTTTGGGAGAACACAGACACCAGCCAATGTGAGGCTGCAGGGCCACACATACATGTCCATGGCCTGTTCTGACGCTCTCCAAGATACCACCTCAGACAACCATCTTCACACCCATGTACGTTAAGAATACCCTGGGGCACAGGAGGGCATACTAGGGAGCCTGCAAAACTGCTGAAAGGCCAGCCTAAAGAACAGAGTCCATGGGCCAAATCTATCTCTCAGGCTGCTATCTGATACTGTTAATCTAAGACATCTCAAAACTAAACTACAAATGTTCTAATTTACTTTTCATAGTATGTTTGTTTGACTGTGCAGGCCTCAAATCTCCAGCTCTTTGACGCTAAGCAGTGTTTACTCATGCAATAAGTCCCATTAACTTCAAGTAAGTCAAATTCAACTAATTACAACCTAATGCAGAAGTTAAAGACTCAATTACTTATTGAGATTAATTCCAAGAACAGGCCCGTATCCTTTAATTTTATTTAAGAAATAAAATTATTCCTCAAACACAATTCATACAATTAAACATCAAATTAAATTATTACACACATTAAAAAATGGCAGGGGAAATACTAGATATTGTTCAACTAAGGCTATTGTTCAAAAGGAAAGCTGGTTTTTAATATGGAGGCCATTTCAGGGTATCCTGCATATGTTTTAAATTTTAAAAATAAGGTTAGAAGATTCTTCCTATTATTCCTACTCCTACATCATTTGTGGTTTTGTAATATACAGTGACGTATCTTTACATGAAAATTTAGATTCTCGTCTATAATTAATTTAATTACAGCAACATAATGATACATAACAATATAGACATAAATCCCAAATTACCTTGCATTTATTCCGTGTGCTGGTCATTCTGTTCATCAGAAAGCTGAAAGTCCGACTCACTTTACATTTTTCAGCCTCATTTTTTGAGGGTACAATATATTTATTCCATTCCTCTTCCTGAATCCTGAAACAGAGACCAGTGAAAAAAACTCATTCCAGCGTGAACAGTCCCTTTATTAACACATGGCAGAAGCTAGATGGTGCTTGTGTCACCTAACATTTACAATTACATGCTTTGTTGTGGGTATGGCAGACATTATGAAAAAGATTACAATCCCTCTATAAAAAGGAGGAACACTTGCCCATTGAGCGCTCTGCATCTGCAATATGTAACAAGCTTGCCTAGATTATATTTGGTATCAAAAGCTCCACTGCTTTTACGGCTGTGGTTTGGACATTCCTACCGTGGACAGGAGCCCAACCCTACTCAGAATACCCCGCAGTGGTGCACAGCAAACCCCTGCTGCAGGATGTGAGCAGCAAGAGCCACATTGAGCTTGGCGCAAGGTTTAGGAATGGGCTCAGATGTGCCCTTGATAGGGAGGGCTCCCCTAAATCACAACTCAAATCCCGGCAGCAATGGTGTCAATGCCTCTTCCCGCACAGCTCCCTAGATGGCATTCTTGCACAGACCTGTTCCCGACACTTCCATGACCCATACCTTTTCTCTCGGGGCGGCTCCGGCAGACTGTAGGCTCGCTCTGCAAGACACAGACAGCCATCAGGCACTCAGATTGCAAGATCATCAGGTTTCTTTGAAACTCACGGCCTCTACCAGGCCGTAACACTGCCATTAAAGCCTTGCAATGTCATTTGAAAATCAGGAAAGCAAAAATATACACACACTAGAAACAGCTTTTCCTAGGTTAACACCACCTCCTAGTAAACTTTTAGTAGACTGACTCTGCCAGAACTGAGATGTGCGTCAGTGAATGTCAATCTCTGCAAACAGTCTGTTTTTAAGAACAATAAAAAATATTTTTCATTTTTCTTAACAATGGAGACTCATTTAAGTTGCCCTTCATTTTGCTTTCTGTCATAAGTTGTTGTAAAATATCTTGGTAACATTCTTCTAATATTTGTAGTAATCACCCGTCTGGGTACTGTAATTACCCATCTTATGCAGCTTTATCTATAGTATTTAAAAGATTTAAATCCCTCTATGTAAAGAAGAGTATTACTACTCTATGTACTGGACAGGATGTTTAATGTGTTTGTATATTGTCTGATTCTATGATCCCAGAGACAGAGACTCAAGGGAGTACTTTTCACAAACTCTCTAAAATGCAAAATAAAAGAAGCAATTTGATTGTTTGGGGTTTTTTTAAGAAAATAAGTTCAAAAATAGAGAGACCATTTTCACATTAGAAGGCCTCCATTTTGCAGACATTTTTAGCAAAGCAAGCACAGATAGGGTTCAGAAAGGTACTCAGACACTTGCCTAGGTCAAAGCATCAGACTATGCTTTCTTTAAATACGAACTTAAACATCCTACACTGAATCAGCATCTCTTCAGACAGATGTAGACTTCAGGTTAGCAAGAGCTAGAATATTTACCAAAGAAGCAGCAAGAGTAAAAGGGCATTTCAGTGAGTTGTCAGGCACAACATCTGCTACAGGATGCTGCCATAAGACACCAATGTCAAGTAGACACAGGAGACGAAGACTCTGTCATGCAAAACAGCACCTGTGGGGTTGGCACTGAAGTACTTGTTAGAAGGACAGAGCTCAGATGCTGACTTAAGAGAGTGTAAGGCCCTGTAGCAGGAAGGGACCGCTGTTCATGAGCACACCCATCTACAGGGGAGGGACAAAACCTTTACTCTTACAGCCTGGTAATACCTTCTCAAATAAAGGCAGGTAGTTTCTTTAAACCTTAGCATGCTGAAAAGCTTCCACCAGAAACAGATGGTGATTTCCCACTTCTTTTCCTCATACTTTCTGTGAAAAACACTGTCTTGTTGCCATCCTGCATTCATCTGCATTGTCTTGTTTCATCACAATGTACAAAGTCAGCTGAGCCTCCCTCCTGCTTGGCTAAGCCTTGAGTGAGATGTTGAAAATGCTGGCAGCTGGGCAGAAGGGAAGGGGCAGGTTTTCAGTGTGCAGGCTCCTGCACAGACCCTGACACAATCCCGCTACAACTCACAGAAATCAGGATGAACTATCTGACAGCTTCTTGAACCAAGCTTCTGGGTTAGTCCCATACGCAGATACAAGTGCTCAAAGCGAGCACAGCTACGCCTGCCTCAGACACTAATCACCACTGACAGTTGCCAAATGCTGCCGTGCTCCCACCCTTGTAAAACTATGGGAAGGAAGGAACTAGGCACGACATGATGGCGGCAGGGAAGTGCCAGCAGCAACCTCAGCAGACCACCACTCTCCCTCCCAACATCACACCACATCTGCAGTGCAGGCTGCAGAACAGCCTGGTTCCAAGGTGTGGACAGAAAAGGGTTTCCACAAGATATGCAAAGGTCCAGCACTGACTGTCCCAGGAGGAAGGGGAGAAAGAATGAAAAGGAAATGGGTCCAAGCCCAGATGAGGTCAGGACAGGTAATGGTGTTTGGGTGAAGCTTAACAGGCTGTGACACCTTTAGCTGTGGGGCCAAAGGCATTTTGTTTCACGCACATGCCACAGGGCTTTGCCAATAAGCAGTCATCTGTGACATATTTCCTTCTTTTTCTTCTGCCTTGTTTTGCCAGGGACTTCTCCCCTGATCTGTTGAATATAAATGCTCACAAATACTTTGGTGGTGGGGAAAATTACAACACAAGTGCATGATGCACTACAAACTCCTCCTTACAAGGGGACATGAAACCTTACAGGGAATTGAGCAATAACAACGAGAGATTATTTGCTGCACTGTGTAACATGGTTTTCTGAGGAAAAAAGAAGTCTGCAGTCACTGTGTGTCTCACCTTCACAACAGTTTCTGAAGTTAAATGATTTCAAAGTTAATGATAGTATTTCCACACTTTTTGCATGTTTTCACATTCAGTATCCGAGAATCACGGAATGTTTGGTGTTGGAAAGGGCCTTAAGGATCATTTAGGGCACTGAGGGAGCTTCTAGAATTGCTTGCCAAGCCACTCTCCATCATTTATCATCAGTCCTGGTTAACCAGGGAGGACCCAGATGACTGGAAGTTGACAAGTGTGATGCCCATCTACCAGAAGAGCCAGAAAGAGAACCTGCAGGTTAGTCAGGGGACTACAGGTCTGTCAGCCTGACCTAGGCACCAGGGAAGGTTATGGAACAGATTATCTTGAGTCTGACCACCTGGCACGTGCAGGAAAACCACAGTATCAACCCCAGCCAGCATGGAAAGGCAGGTCCTGCTTGACAAACCTGATCTCCTTTTATGACCTAATGGATGAGGCAAAGACTGTGCATGTTGTCTACCTGGCCTCACAGTAAAGCCTTTGATACTGTCTCCCACAGTATTCTCCTGGAGAAGCTGTTAGCCCATGGCTTGGACAGGTGAACTGTTCACTGGGTTGAAAACTGGCTGGATGGGTGGACCCAGAGAGTGGTGGTGAATGGAGTTTCACCCAGCTAGCAGCCGGTCACCAGTGGTGTCCCCCAGGGGTCAGTACTGGGACCGGTTCTGTTTAATATCTTTACGGACGATCTGGATGTGAGGATCAAGTGCACCCTCAGTAACTTCACAGACAACACCAAGCTGGCTGGGAGTGTTCATCTGCTAGAGGGTAGGAAGGCTCTGCA
Organism: Grallaria varia; assembly: GCA_013396735.1. Classification (NCBI taxonomy): domain Eukaryota; kingdom Metazoa; phylum Chordata; class Aves; order Passeriformes; family Formicariidae; genus Grallaria; species Grallaria varia. The sequence goes on from VWZG01002685.1 coordinate 85,469, forward strand.
GAGAGATTTGGACAGGCTGGGTCGATGGGCCAAGGCCATTTGTATGAGGTTCAATAAGGCAAAGTGCTGGGTCCTGCACTTGGACCGCAACACCACCATGTAGCACTACAGGCTGTGGAAGGAGTAGATGAAACTGTCCCAACAGAAAAGAATCTGCGGCTGCTTTTCAACAGTAGTTGAACACGAGCTAGTAACATGCCAGCTGACCAAGAAGGCCAAGGACATCCTGGCTCGCATCAGAAATAGAGTGGCCAACAGGACCAGGTCAGTGACTGTTCCTATGTATGTGGCACTGGTGAGGCCACACCTCAAACTTTGTGTTCAGTTCTGGACCCTTCACTAAAAGAAAGACATTGAGGTGCTGTAGCACATCAAGAGAAGAACAATGAAGCTGGTGAAGGGTCTAGAGAGTAAGTCATATGAGGAGCAGCTTAGCCAGCTGAGATTTGCTTAACCTGGAGAAAAGCAGGGTCAAGGAAGACTTTATCACTTGCCACAACTATCTGAAAGAAGGTTGTAGACAGGCGGGGGTTAGTCTCTTCTCCCAGGCAACTAGTGACAGGACAAGACAAAATGGCCTAAAGCTGTGCCAGGAAGGTCCAGTTTGGACATCAGGAAGAATTTCTTCACTGAAAGGGTAGTCAAGCAGTGAAATGGGCTGCCCAGGGATGTAGTGAAGTCACCATCCCTGGAAGTGTTCAATAGTCAACTAGATGTGGCACTTGAAGTTACACTTTAGCTGACATGATCGTTTTCAGTCAAAAGTTGGAATCAATGATCTTGGAGGTCTCTTCCAGCCTTAATCATTCTTTGATGAACTAGTTCCAAGCTCCCTGCCATGGGCAGGCATATAACTCACTAGACCAGGTTGCTCAAAGCCCCATTCAATCTGGCTTTGAACACTTCCAACGATGGGACATCCACAATCTCTCTGGGGGTCTAGCCCATCAGGACTGTAACTTACATGTTCTGCCTCTTGCTCTGGACTAAAGGTATACTGGAAGTATGACAACTGGCAGGGTTACAGGGACAGAGATCAAGTCTCTTGAAATGCAGGTGTTTTTTAACTGACGTGAGCTGTATGAAAAGCACGGTATATGTATTTCCCACTTTACATGGTTTTCAGACATAACCCATTGGGGAAAGTGTGGGTTGTCTTCTAAATATGAAGCTGTGTGTCTAGAAATAAAGCATGTTAGCAACAATTTGTAAAAAATTAGAAGCTTCTTGCAGAGACATCTTTGACTCCATTTGATGAAGAGGGTGGGTTTTGCATCCAGTCTGTAGAAATTACTATGGCCCATCAGTGTTTTGGAGATTCCCCAGGGTCTTTGGGAAGTTGGAGCCATCTGCCCTCTTGGATGACTTTTCTGTGTCATGGTGAGCTTCCTCCTGGTCTTTGTCAGGAACTCAGCAGGAGCTGGAGTAATGATCTTCAAAAAAGAAAATTACTGCTCTTGCCTGCATTTTTTTGTTTGGTTGGTTTGGGTTTTTTTGATGGTTATTACTCTCTCAGTCTGTGTGCCCTCCCAGAGATCAGTGGCTGTACCAGGGGAGGGGATGACAGGGCTAAAGGTGGGAGAAAAGTGAGGAACAACAACAGTAGGGCGACGCAAAGGTTACCAGACCCACACACTGGTGAGGTCCACATGCAGGACAAGCCTGAGTGAAGCCATTAGCACTGGGCCTGAAGCAGGCAGGTAAGGAATGAGGCTGTGCAAACTCAGAGAACTGACCTTCATTTGAATCCTGAACTGCAAAGTCCCGAGGAATGCGAGGTCTTCCTAACAAACCCTTGGGTGAGGAGCAGGAGTAGGAGCGTGACCGAATCCCAAACACTGTGCATTCCTATAAAAAAATTGCAGCAACTTAAAACTTGTGTCATTTTGAAATGGATCAGCAACAGAAACAAAATAAATCAGGAACAGCAGATCACACGCATAAGTTTTCTTGGTTTCATTAAAGATTTGAGTTGTAGTATAATTTTTGATGACTTCATATGAATTCTTGGGAAGTCTGTCAAAATTCCATCATGGTAAATTTTTCCATATTACAGGAAATAATTTGTGTGTGTAGGTTAGACTAAGAGAAAGCTTATATTCTTCTCCAGTTTGGTGACAGGTGACATCCAAACTGTGTTGTTGGCCATTATACCTGATGGCCAAACTGTCTTCTTTTACCAAGGGAGGCATTATTCTTAGTACTTTAATACCTCAACAACACTTCATGGAGACTAAGGCCATGCCTTGATAATTGCAGATGTCAAAGTTTCCAAAGAAAGGAGTTGACCTCTTTCTCTTTTCTCTCTGTGTTGTTTGTTGTGGTTTCTTTTACCATTGTTGTGTGTGAAAACATTTTCCAACCCCCAAAAATGTCAATGGTAAGGCTTGAAAGGAAATTCCCTAATTTTTTATGTATCATTTACTTTTCAACAGAGCCTACTCCTAAAACTTCTGTAAAGTGTTTACCTCAATGTTTTTTAAAGTAGCACTAACAGAATTTAGTGTTGATGCTGAACTCTTTTTTCTCCTTGCACGTAATCATTTGCTAAAGATCAGGTAAAGTTCTACAGTTGCAACAAGTGTGTCTAAAAATACCATAAAGAATCTCTACAAAGAGAAAAATAACTCTGTGTAATGTCTCTGAGGATCTCAGAAATGGCACTATGGTCTAATGTAGACAGGATACTTCAGAAAACCGAAATGAAGACGAGAGATCTGCATTGTTCAATGCACAAAACCCAGCTGAATTTCCCTGAGTGTAGCAATTGTTATAAAACAGGCAACAGGCCAGTTCCACACTTCAGGAAGCTGTTACTCTTTCACATAACTACAGCTGGTTAAACATTTCCACACTCCATATATTTTGGTTAAAAAATGCTGATTCACTGGACCTGAGATATTTCCTTTGAAACATTTCTCATAAATGACGAAGGTTTTTTTAAAGCCAAGGCACATCTCTGATGTACCTCTTCCATAGCTGCTGCCCAGCCCAGCCACAGCCAGGGAGTTTCAACTTCACAACCCTGTATGACCGCTCTCCTGTGACACCAGCCCTGCCAGCTGGGACCTCATTTTTCCCCTTCAGATTCAGATATCTCTCACATAGTTTCAGTGATTTACTTAAAAGGAAAACAATTCAAACCAAGACATTATGAAATACCTTGGGCTGCGGACTAGTAGATAAGTCTAATCCATCTCTGCTGGAAGCCATGGCCTCTGAAGAGCCAAGGGGAGGGTAGTAAACACGGGATCTGTCCAGAGCACCTCCACTTCCACCATCTACTTCAAGGTCATCGAGACTAGAACTGAAGCAGACAAGAAGGCCTTTAATTTTCCCTGAATTCCCCATAACAATTTACCTCAACATTAATGCAACAAAGAAAAATACTGCTGAATGCTCTTATGAGTGACAACCCAAACCATCAGGATTATGTCAGTTAAGTGATGCTCTGAGGCCTCTCTCATGTCTGCAATCACCTGGTCAAGGTACTCAGTCACTCTGTACAGCTCTCCTCCAACCCAGCCATGTGGATCTGCAGTGCAGATGTCTATCACCCATGATCATGAGGACTCCCACCACAGCCAGCCAACTCTGAAGAACGATTTTAGGTCCATGTTCAGCATGCCCCTTAAGATGAGATGTTTTGTTCCACACATGAACCTGCCTCTTTATACAGATCATAAGGAGAACTGAGATGATAAGCAGAATTGAGACAATTAGCTCATATTTCACAACTAAGATATGGGGGTATAGATGGATATTTTGTGCATGTGGGTATTTGAAAGATATAATGTGTCTTTTTGCAGACATACTTTTTTCTATATTTGTGACTTCATGATGGAGGATGGAAGAGAAAAATGGCAACAGAGGTGAAGAGGGTCTGAGACAGTTTATCAGATTCATTTCAAAAGATTCAAATTTAAAAACACATAGGACTACAAGCAGACTGAAAAATACCTGGCTAAATCAACACACCAAACACCTAGAAACTATTTGATTGGCAGGAGTTCCTGAGCAGAAGAGTGCCCTAAGATTTCTCAGCAGTACCAGGTTTCCCAGAATTGGTCCAGTTACCCACAAGAGCAAGTTCCTGGTCTCTTGATCAGAGCGATTGTAAGGAATGGATGACTGCTTGCAATAACACTCCAATCTTAAAACGTAAAACTTTAAGTTATGTGTGGTATTTCTAAATAGCTGGAGTTTCTACCAGGAATAATAGCACAAAAATTCCTTCACGCACTACTACTTTGCTGAAGCACAAATCTATCAATACTGTCTGAAACTTCTTCCTTATTACAGTCCTGGAGACAGTATTTCACAATACTTCCTAGTAATAGCTCACATGATGTCTCAACAACAAGTTATTTAAATGCATTATCAGTTACTGTCACATGCTAAAACTGAAAAAGCAATACATGTCAATGTCAACACACAAGTATCTGTGACTTACTGGGGGTAACTTAACCAGGGAATTTTTCTGACATAATAAAGCTGATTTAAAAATAGAATTATATACCAGTTGTCTTATTTTATGTGTAATATCTGGATGACTCACATACGTCATATGATATATTAAGGCCAATCACATGTTTCTGGAAATTCATATACACACCTAAAGTTTTCATAGAGGTATCTGACTTAGGTCTTAAAAAGGATGGCAATAGCTAAAAATTCATAGGATAAAAATGTTTCTGACTAGAGACAGAGGAAGACTGCTTACAGAAATCTATATGATATTGTGGGGGCAGAAACTAGCAACAAGGAGCCTGGCCAAGATATCTGCAAAGCTTTGGACAAATACTCAAAGGCAGGAAGCCTCCCAAGGACCATAAGTGTTGATCCCATCTGCAGACATCAACCCATCTCCAGACCTCCAAAGACTATTTGCATTTGACAAGATTTGTAGTTTCTGTGCATTCCCTGCCCTGTACCCAAAATCTGTTTGGCAAGACCTATTGTCCCCCTCCACCTTGTGTCCACGAATAATGGATGAATGTCTCCTGCCTTGTTTTCCCTTAGTTAATATAATGTATTCTCTTGATTAGCTTAGTCCATCCCTTCTTTAGCATAACCCAACCTTCTAATTACACCAAACCTATATCACACTGAAATTCTTTTGAATGAATTGTCTTTGTCTTCCCCCGAGACAGAGTCTGTAGTTATTGACCGTAACAAATGGCGCTCAAATATGGGGCTGAGAGCACCTCGACTTCTAATATTTAGAAGTCAGCTGACCAGAGCCATGGGCTGAAACAGAGAAGGTGTGCCTCTGTTCCTGTTACGGTGCGCGGCTGAACTTCAAGGGAATTCCGGAACCAGAGTCCCTGCAGGAAGAAAGCAGGTGAGTGGTCGTGAACTGGAAGTTTAAAGGAACTTAGCGAATAATAAGATAAAAATCCGGAACTTTAAGTAGGGAAACAGGGGGCAAACATATCTTCTGATGAAAACCACGCTTATTCCATCATGAAGCGCATGCTTAAACAGCATGGCTCAAGGACTGATGAACAGTCTTTGCAAAATTTACTCCTCTGGGCTCAACGTAATATCCCTGAGATGGACATTAACAATGTCTTTGATGATGGCCTGTGGGACTGTGTCGGTGTGCATCTGTGGAACGCAGCCATCAAGGTCTTACAATGGCAGTGTTCTGGCTTTGGGACAATTAAAGATCATGTCGCTATGAAATCACGACTCATCAAAATAAGCACCAGCGAGCCGGCCCATACAGGCAGCATGGGGAGCGTCCAAGCCGGTGCTGGGGGTAGCAGAGCCACGCCAAGCCAAGCCGGGGCATTGCACGGGCCGTGTGGGAGCTGCGGCACCCCCCGGAGCGCCCACGGCCACGCTGGGCTGCACAAGGCAGGTGTCGCAGAGGTTGGGGCCGCGTTGGGCTGTGCGAGGCAGTTGTGGCAGTGGTCAGGGCCTCATGGAGCCACGGCGGGGAGGAGAGAGTCAGCCAGCCCCGGCGAGTGTGGAACCCCGGTGGGAGCAGCGGAGGAGAGAACCCAGACAGGAGAGCAGACTGCAGGACAGGGAGCCAAGAGAAAGCAGTGACGGCAGCGGCATCCCGGGAACGCGGCAGGGGCTGCACAGCAGAGGCCGCAGGGTCCGTCCTGCCCTCTCTGAACAGCACACACAGCGACATCACAGCCAAGACCATTTTGAACATGTGTGAGGAAGAAGAAGGGCGTGCGGAGGCTGCGCAGGAGCGGAAGCAGCAGCGGGAATGGCCGGGCGGGGACCATCACGGCACCCACGGGAAACCCATGCTGCGTGCAGAGAGTGCGAAAAGGTTGCCTGCTCTGTCCTCCACTGAGTGATTTCTGGTAGCTGTTAATTTGGGGAATTGTTTTTGCCTTTCCCTATTTTTGTTTTTTTTTTTTTTTAATCCAAAAGATATCCTGAATGTTGCTAGCTTGAATTACGCAAAACCAATGCAGTGCTGTTAAGAGCTTCATTTCTTCACAGACAAGGGTCAGATCCGAGCTACAGGCTTACTGCGTTAATTTGCTTTGTAAAATCCTCAGGATATTTCAAAAACATTCGTACCTTAATGTTTCTAGATTTGCATGACCTTGGGTTTCCTAAATGCATAACCACAAAAATCCTCTTCTCTCTCGATTTATTGCTCACTCATTGTTTCTGATTGTTTACTGCTTGTGGTTCTTATTAGCTCTTACAGGTTTTACTGCTGGTTACTAATGAGAGTTAGAAGAGCTAAGTTGTTCACTA
>VWZG01002686.1:0-33429 GCA_013396735.1 Grallaria varia
AAGGAGGGCATCTTTCCAAGTCATCTTCATTAGGACCTGTTCCATTAAGTTGCAAACCAGGATTTTTAGGAATCTTCTGGTTGGGGTTGTACCAGCTGCGTGATGTTGCCAGTTGATTTCTGACAAGTTGAAGTCCCCCCAGAAGGACAAGGGCAGTTGACTTGGAAGTGTCCCTTAGTTCCTCGAAGAATAATGTGTCAGCATCATCATCCTGGCTGGGAGGTCTATGACAGAATCCCACAACGACATTCACATTATTTGTTTGCCCCTTGATTCTTACTCAGGGGCTCTGAATTGTGCCATTGCCAACTGTGAGCTCTGTACATTCTAACCCTTCTATTACATACGGTGCCATCCCTCCACCTCTTCTGCCCTGCCCTCCTGAAGACCCTATAACCTATCCAACAGGGCGCTCCAGTCGCAGGTCTCATCCCACTAGGTTTCGCTTACGCCAGTGATGTAAAATCCCTGGGACTGGGTCGAAGCTTTGGGCTCCTCTTGTTCGTTCTTCCTGCTGCGCGCATTAGTGTAGAAACGTATCACATGTGGTACATTGTAGCCAATAGTTTGTGAAGCAGATTGAGGAATTCCATGAGTATTGGTTTTCTCAAGTTTTGGCACACCATCCCATCAGTCATCACTGGTAAGACTGGTTTTGTCCCCTTCCCGCTTCCAAGCTAGTTTAAACCTGTGTCAAAGAGCCCCGCCTCCTCCTGTGTTAGAACTCCTTTTCTCCTCTGAGATAGGTACATCCTGTCAGGTGTCAGTAGACCAGGTGTTGAGTGGATCATCCCATGGTCAAAATCCCCAAAATTTTTCCAGTTACACCAGCCTCGGTGCCACTTGTTGACTTAATGGGTCTGCCTGTTCCTATCAATATTATTCCTTGTTACTGGAGGGATTGTGGAAATTAGTATCTGTGCTTGTGATCCCTCTACCAATCATCCCAAGGCCCTGAAGCCTCTTTTGATTGCTCACAGGTATTTCTTTGTTATTTTGTGGCTGCCAGTTTGAACAACCAACAGTGGATAGTAGTCATGGGGCCTTACTAGACTGGAGAGTTTTCCAGTAATGTCCCTTTTTGGCCTCCCTGGGAGATAGCAGACTTCCCTGTGTGTTTGATCTGGTCTGCGTATCAGGCTCTTCATTCCCCTTGGTAGGGAGTCTCCTGTTACAACTAAAATTCTTTTCCTCTGAACAGAGGAGGTCTTAGAGTAGATGACAGGTGGTGGTGTTTTAGAAGGCCACTCTGCCCCAGAAGGACCTCTGCCCACCTCATCAGATGTCTGGCCACCTGGCTCCAGAGCCTCCCACCTGTTGTAGAAGCTGCCAGTCCTACCTGTCAGATTCTGAGAAGGAGGAAGAACCTTCCTCCTGGTACATGCAGTGACTCGCTTCCAGCCCTCATCTTTAACAGACCCTTGACTGACAGTCCTTTGACTAATTACCCTGCAGGGTTCTGAGTCCACCTGCTTCTCCACTACAATGGAGGTTCAAGACTCTCAAGAGTCTTGAGACTGCAGTGTCTCTGAAAATGATCCATCAATTTCTCACTCATTCGCTCAAATACTACACAGCCTGTTCACTTCTTCCCATAGCTCCTTGGTGACACAGCTCTTCAACCACAGCCCACCTTCTGTCGGATACCTGCTTGTCTGTCCCAGCCTCACAAGGAGACATCAGGCACTCCTGGCAACCTCTGACCCGGAGAGCTGTGTCTGCCCTCAGCAGGTCTGTCTGGCTGGAGGCCTCTGACACGGCTCTTCAGTCACTCCTGCAGCTACAGGGGATCAAGTTTTACAGAGTCAACACCATAACTGAGGAAGGTGTACGAGGAAGGAACTAGTATGTTGATAAGAAGTGGGCTTTCTGCCTAATTGACTGCCCCTGTATATTCAGGCTAGCATTACAGTTCATGCAGCTCTCTTTCTAAGAAGGGTCTTTTGTGAATGCAAGACTTTCTAAAACACTCCCTTTTAAATGTCTTACTTTAAGTTTTAATACTTCTTCAGATGGTTGTCTGCTTCTCATACATAATTGCCATGTTGCAAGCTATAAGCAGCTCCTGGTCATGTCAGTGTATTGAAAGCTCCACCTTTCCTTTGCTAGAAGGGAGAAAAGGAGTTGGCTGGACTGAGGAGAACTAGGAGCCTCTTGGCAGCCTCAGAAAAAGGATCCTCAGGAAAAAGGGCTGAGCAACTAAGTTTACAAAAAATATTCAGGAAAGCTACTAAAAGCTTATTAATCATCCCAGTTTATTCATCTACTGCTGGACAAGACCTTTCCACTCCCTCTGGCACTCTTACTAGCACAGTCAGAGCTCAGACAGAGATATTAGTATGCAGATTCTCACATCACGTTCAGGGGTCTCATTGTCCAGTTGGTGTTTACAGGAAAGGACAAATTTTCCTCCTCCATACTGCAGTGCTGACCCATTGTTTCCCTGTCTTTTGTACAAATACCTTAAAACAGAACATTTCAGAAATACTACAACAGTTTTTCTAAGTATTATCAAAATAAGCTGCTCCCCCTTTCCAGAACATTTTCTGATATTTTTAAAAGCAGTCTAGTTTGATGACTCTGAATCTTTGTTTTATATTTTCTTTTTGACCAAAATTGAGTGTTGATTTCTACTCAAATTCACAAGTAATTTTTGCTGCAAGTTGCCATGGTGCAAGTGTGATGTAAGATGGCTCACTCTTTTGTCACAGTGTTCACAGACATGTGGTGGTGGTGTCCAGAAGCGAGATACACTTTGTAAGCAGCGCCTGGCAGATGGAAGCTTGTTAGAGCTGCCAGAAACCTTCTGCTCCATGCCAAGAACAGTGACCCAACAAGCCTGCAAAAATGAGGATTGTCCCAATGAGTGGCTGCTCTCTGACTGGACACAGGTATGCTGTTCATATGCATGAGTATTGTACAGTTCTGGGAGATGAAGTTCCTAATAGAGGAACCAAATGAAATCAGACTGCACAAAGCATGTTATGCCCAGTTTTGTCTTGTAATCTGTCCTGGCTGGGGATATTATCACTAGCTCCCTGTTCCTCTGTGGTGATTCCTTCTACAGCTGTGCTTTAGCTATTTAGCCACATCATTAAGACCTCCCTTCTGGTACAAACAGAAGCCATGCTCAAAACAACAAATCCCTGTCTCAGTTCATGGTTATGCTTATGTTCAGCCAAGGCATCAGTGAAGAGTAATCTTTATTACCCCAGGCTAAATGCTTTTTTGTTTCCAAAGCCTAGCTCTTCTGATGTCAATGGTGCTTTTGTCTTGGAGCAACTCCAGTCCTTTCCTATGAAGAAGAGAAATGGAGAGAGGGGAGAGGAGGGGTGAAGAGGATTTCTGAAGTCTGCTGTTTGTTACAGACAACAGCCTCTTTCATTCTGGTTTTGTGATGTTAGTTAGCTACTTTCTACCTTCATTTTAGGCATGGCAAAAACCCCTTCCTTATCTGCAGGCTCTTGAACTTCCCCAGGCTCCCTGTCAGGCCATATATGGTTTAAGAATATCTCTCTTTATGACAGTATAACTAAAACTATAATTTGATCTCATAATGCCAGCAAGCATGGAAATCATTCCACACCTTGCAGTCTCTGCCACCACTCTTCCAGTTTTATTTCATGGAAGGTAGTTGAAATTGTCTTAACTGTAAGAGAAATGCCAGTCACCTCACGGAGCTGTCCCGCCCACTCTCTTCTTACAGTGATCTGTCCTGACATTTTACTAAAATCAGTGGATGTTTTCACAAAGTCTTCTGCCAGGACACACATAGCCATCCTGGCAGTGAAGGTGGTAATTGCAGTGCTCTACCCATTTTTCAGCTCTTTTTACAGACTGCTGCCTGCATCCCAGTGCAAAGGCACTGCTTGCATTCTCACTTTCTTTGTTGCTGTATACATAAATATGAAATAAAATAGGCATGATGAAGTCCACTGGACAACATCCACTTGTGTATCAAGCACCACAGTCTCGTATTAGAGGGTTTGTATTCTTGTGTGTGAGCCATGTGTGGTAACTACTAGGCTGAGGTGATTAATGGATAACTGAAACAGTCATCCCTGTATTATTTCTAACAGATTTACAACACCAAAGCACAAAGCTTAAGCTTAGGCCAGATGTTAGCAGGCCAGAATCCAGCTGTGAACTGCAACTCAATGGGGTCTGCACTTGGGTATGAGCAGGTGCACAGTACAATTAAAACAAAGGACACCATCTGACAGAAAAAAAAAGTGCTAAAGGGAGCATGGAAAGAATCAAGGCCTTTCAGGACAGAACATAACTGGTATTTCATCTCCCTGCTGTGCCTGCACTGTTTGTGGTCATGTAAGCGTCCTCAGACGCTGCTCTGCTTCATCCCACAGCAACATTTTGAAAACTGCAACTGTTCTGTATGAGTATGCAGTGTGGATATGGGAGGTGAGGAGGAAAGTGACAAGGAGCACCCTTTTCCTTTTTCCTAATGTTTCTCATCCTGTTCCTAGTGTTCAGTGAGTTGTGGAGAAGGCACACAGAGTCGAAATGCCATGTGTCGAAAGATGCTGAAAACCGGGGGATTTGTTGTTGTCAATTCCTCACTCTGCCTGCCTTTGCCATTCTCATCCTTGATCAGGCCCTGTGCAGTAGGTGCCTGTGCAAGTAAGTAGAAAAGATGCTTGGCAGTATCTGGGGAAAAGGTGCTTGGAAGTCTGTCACGAAGAAATCCGTGCTGTTTCCTGCTCCATAACCTTCTTTTGTGCTAGTGTTAGTCTTCTAGAGTGAGTTTTTCTGTCTATAAGCAAAGCAAATCAGTGGAGGAGAGCTACAAATTCTACTGTTGGATCTGGAAGTGAGTAAATGTGCTGGAAAGAAACTACTGTTTTCTGGCAGAACTGACTCAAAATTCTGACCCAAATCTAGATCTAAATTTCACAACTGGACTGTAGAGCCTCAGAGATACAGCACAGCATTCTAAGGGCAGATGCAAATAAACTCTGCTAGAACAGCTGCAAGGAAAATGGTTCGTAAGGGATTTTGCCATAGATCATTTAAAAAACGTATTATTTCATTAAGTTACTCTATGACCTGCGATTTCTAATGAACCCTGCAACACAAGTTAGATGAATTTTATGTTGGTATTTCATGCATTTGTTTTGCCCTTTGCAAGACCCGTAGTCTGTCTGTGTGTACTTCCCTACTTTGCAGTCAGCCACCTGTAAGTCAGTATAAGCCAGCATAGCTTCAGCTTGACTGTGAAACTACTAAATGTTAGGTATGTATGGAGGAAAGAAGATCTGACATTTAGAGTGAAAGTTTGGACCAAGTGTTGCATGATATTTACCAATAATATACCTATGCAGCTTTATTTAGTTCTTCATAATAAAGATCTCTGACATAGAGATCTGGAAACTGGAAGGACACACTAAACTAGTGCACTTTAGTAGCATTTACCATGTTTTTAAGCCTAGTCCAGGGTTTTGTTCTGTTCAGCATTACTCCTTGAGGTAGCAAGATTTTCACTCTCCCTTACGGTTGTCAGCTGCAAGATCATATTGCCTTTGAAGGTTTGAACGGTATACACTCATCTATTCAGTGCAGTTATTATGCAACAGTCTTCGTTTAAGTACTTTGGCTGCAAGAACTATATTTCCACTCAAGTTTTCTCCCTCCCATAAAGCTTTTGTCCCTAGCTCTTTGGTTTCTGCATGTACTCTGTGTAGGACTAGTCTTCTGTTCCTAAAGTGTGCCTTGTTATTCCTCTTATTTTATTTTATTTTATTTTGTTCTAATCTAATGTCCAGCAACTGGTGGCCAGTTTCCCCCATTACTATCTAATGGATCAAATGCTGTCAGCATCAATGTAAACTGCTTGTTTTGTTTAATGGTATCATCTACTAATAATATTAATGATATTTCAGGGCACAACAGGCCAGCTTATAAGCAGAACCCCCATATAATGGCTGTAAAGAAAGTTTACATCCAGGCAAGGAAGCAGAAGAAACTACACTTTATTATGGGTGGGTATGCCTACCTGCTGCCCAAAACTTCTGTTATTCTCCGATGCCCTACAAGGAGATTCCGGAAATCCATGATCACTTGGGAGAAGGATGACAAGAGACTCTTCAGCTCAGCTCATATCACCATTGCACCCTATGGGTACATGAAAATCCATCGCTTGAAGCCTTCAGACTCTGGGACATACACCTGCAGAGCAGGACCAGCCCAGGAGAATTTCATAATTAAACTGATTGGAAGCAACAAGAATATAATTGCTAGGCAGTCAACTGGTACTAGGGAGGAAGAAACCATGAGAAAGACCAGCTTAAATGAAGCCTTGCAAACAGAGGGGAAACATCTCAGTGGTATTTTCTTCAACAGCAGCAAGGCTGAAAAACGAGGGCACCTTGCTAACCCCAGCGGGTGGTATGACCATATTGTCTCAAGGCTGCTACAGCACAGGGGCTGGCCAGGGGAATATCTGGAGTCCTGGAAAGCCCAGGAGTCCATGGAGAGAAATGCATCCTCAGAAGAGGACCAGAGCTGGGAGCATAATCTGCCATATACGATCGTCACAGAGCAGAAACGTTTGGATGATATCATCAGGAATTTGTCTCAACAGCCTGAGGAGCTCAGAGATATCTGCACTGAGCAGCTGGTTGTGCAGCTGGCTCATGAGGTTTTCGAGAGCCACTTGGAGAGCCAGGAATTTGTCCTCAAAGCATCAAGGCGAAACGTTGATTCAGCCTCAGTGGAGTACCCTTTCCACAGACACGTTTCTGGATTTACCAGCTCCCTGAGGACATCATCTGCTGAAACATTTCTTCCCCCTTCCGTAGACCTGGCAAGTGGCTTGGGCAGACCTCATCAAAAGCCTGCCATACTCCGAAAGATTTCAGCAGCACAACAACTTTCTGCTTCAGAGGTTGTTACCCACCTGGGACAGACAGTAGTTCTAGCAGGTGGCACACTCAGTGTGCTGCTTCACTGTGAAGCAGTGGGAAACCCAAAGCCCACCATCAGCTGGGCTAAGAATGGAGAGGAGGTGAAATACAATGATAGGTAAACAATACCCATTATTTAATTAGTAAGAAAATAATTGATATTTTTGACTCTTCAGGTTCCATGTTTTACTGCCTGTCAGTCCCATGGACAAAACTATGTTTTGCTGTAGTCTGACTTCATAGCAGAAAGAAGGGCAAATGCATGTGAAGTGGTTAATAGGCACTGTAATTCTTCAGTAAGGTATGAGTGCTGGGTCAGACTGGTGTGGTAAACAAGAACTTCTGCTTCAGTAAGTAAAAAGATGGGATTGTAAAGTACTAAAGCAGATAAGTGCTTAATGCAGTCAACAGAGTGCTCCATGCCTTATTTTGTTTTTCCATGTGAAGGTGGGGATTTTTGCTGTGAAGACTGGTACTGAGATATGAAAATTTATTGTTGCTTGTTACTGTTATTCTCTGTTGGAGATAGGAATTGCATTTCTCACAGTGCTCCAGCAGGGTCTGTCTGTCATGGTTGTGGTAGCAGAAGGTGGAGGAAGTGAGGCGTCAGCCTTCCACACATATATCCATGCATAAAACTGCCCCAGGATAGACCTCATGGGGCGTTATAATCACCATTGTGTGTTCTGATGGAAGCTGGAAACTGTAGAACCATACTTCATGGCTATTTGCAACTATGCTGTCATCCCAACACTGATTTCCTAGCATTAGTCTTCCTATTTGAATGGATGAATCCTCATCTGTTTAAACTCCAGAGTGCTGGCCCCAGGTAGCCTGAGAACTTGAGTAACAAAATGCTTTTATCTGTGTACAACAGAAATTACAATAATTTTCTTCTAAGTAACCTTTACTTTCATATCACTCCATGTAATTCCTTTGTGTACAAGAGCACACAGAAAGAGATTATTTTCAATGCTAGTTATATGCTTAACTGTGTTGATAACAAATTTTTCTCATGTGTATACTTGGGATTTTTTATTTTGGTTCTGTTGTGAGAGAAAGTGATATATATATAAGAATAGGCAGAGGGTGTAACAGGCAGTAATATTGACCACCATGGTACAACAAAGCTATCCAGGGATCTGCTGGCAGCTCTTTTCTGCACAAGATACTGACCTCAGCTAAGACATCTGCGTTCAGTCCCTTTTTACTTTGACAACTGAATCACTAAAAAAAAAAATTGTTATCTCTAATTATCTTAATTTCCAGGTTCTTGCCTCTCTGTCCAAAGGCTAGTAAGTATATTAGATTTCACAGAAAAAAAAAATGGTAACTTTTGAAGGGGAAGAGTCACTAAGGACAAGAATGTATCTCTGGTAGAAATCATGCAGTCATAATCAAGACTTGGACCTATAGTATCCCTTCACTTGCACATATTCCTGAGAAAATATCTTTACGCCACCCAAAAAAAGTTTCATATATAGATTTTCTTTGCCAGTGTTTATATCCCATTGGAATTGTGACATTAAGGGACTTTTATTTTCTCTACTTGAAATGACTGTCACTTCTGTGATATTTGTGAAGGGGAAGGGAGGTTACCTAAAGTCCACGTGTGTTTAATGCTGCACACTACACTCAAGAGAAAATGGTAAGCTTATTTCACACCATATGAGTGGTCATGGTGTAGCAACAGGTAGAGTCATTTAGCTGAAATAAAACAGTCTTATGATTTCTGGAATTTTAGCTCAGACTTTTTTATATGTAATTTTACAATTCTTTCTCAACCATTTCCACTATGATGTGCCCATCACTTATGGTTCCTCAGGTTGGTGGGTGGGGGAAGAAATGGCCATGTTCTGAGTTTCAGATGTATTTAGCACCTGCGACTTTGGAGGTAACTGAATTTTGGAAATCATTGTGCATAAAAAATTTGGGTTGTGGATTTTTTGGGGGGGTTTTCTTTAACAGCAGTATTCTGGTTTTGGCTGAGAATGCTCTTGCTGTCTGCCAGGCAGCTGTGTCAGTGAAAGCTGCAGTTAAGGAGTCTCACAGTGTACTGCTGTAAACTGCAAGGCCATGTGTATGCAGTGGTGTTTAGTATGCTTCAGCTGTCTTTCAGCTCTGGGGTTTACTTTCATCATACTTTGTCAGCCACTGGATGAGAAGAGTAACCAGTTTTTCAGCCCATCTTAATGCGAATAAGAAAGCTAATATAGGTGGGCTTTCCCATACCAGTATCAGAGGCACTTTTGTTGAGGAAGGTCAAAGTAGGCCTGAATTCCTCAGGTCATGTCTTACTGAATATGCGGAAGTTTCAGAGGTATTTGGTTTGTATTGTGATTTTTAGAGTGTAGGCTGCTGGTTTTAGGTTGGGTGATAGATGTCTGTATTATCGCTGAGATGAAGGCACTCACTTTATTGCATTGTGACCATGGATTTTGTCTGGGCCAGTGATGTCCAGTATTGGTGATTGGTGTATGGCTCTGTTCCCATTGCCCCATTCCTTGAGCTGTTTCAACCATCTAAAATCATGACTCTTACTGTGTAGTTACACTTGCAAAGTTAATTTCTTTAGCTTTAGTCTAGGTACAGTCACAAAACTATATAACACAGACCCCAAAGAAGTGTTGGTTTGAATGAAAACATATGATAAAAAAGCTGCAGCAGCTGAAAATATCTGTGGTTCCAGTAAAAGGTCCCTGACTTGTGTCTCCATATTCATCGTGAGTACATATTTAACATGACTGTCCATACTCTCTCCTAAGGTTAAAAGTGTCATGTTAATACTAGCATGGGTCCTGAGTGCTGTTTCAGAGCCTGATACTGTATGTACAAAAAGTCTATGGACTTTTGTATAGGATGTAAAATGTTTTATTTCAAAGAAAATTCAGATTATCTTCCTTAAGAATCAGTTTTAAAAGTGAAAAAATCTTTTGAGGAATTTTTAGTAAGCCTTCCAAATATGCTATAGTTGCCATCACTGGGAATCCATTGGTACTTGATAATCAACTTTTCTGGAACAGAAATGTATTTTATAGATGGACATGAAGCAGAATGTAAACAGTAGGTGTTTGCAGGGTATTATCTGAATCAGTCATTGATACTTGTCCTGTAAAATACACTTTTGCCTTGGACATAATGCAGTGACGAGCAACTGAGATGAGACTGATTAAACACTAAGCTGTATTATTTTAAGTCCATAAATGAGATCCTGAAGACATGCTGGTGACAGAAAGATTTGCTACAGCTGGTGTTTTTTTCACCGTTGAAAAGCAACTCAATACCTAACAAAAATAGAAATCTATGAGTAAATAAGGAATTCAGCTAAAATAGTTCTATACAAAGAGGGATAAAAAAAGATCTTTTCTTCCAAGAAAAGCAGCCATGCCAACCAGTGACGCACAAATAACAGAAAGAATTATTGAAAAGAAGAGAACATTAGGTTTGTTTCTGGAGAAGTACATTAAAACTTGGATTGAAAAGATAGGAAGATGGAGCTATGTTGGAGTTTGTTTTGTTTTAAAGGCAAGTATCTATCTAGCATATTCTTATTTCTAAAATGTTCGTATTGGGTCTTGAGGTAATATAAGCTGACAAAGGGAGATTTACTTCAGCAGAGATGATTAACAACAAACAAATTATGTACCCATATGTTTTTACCCATGTGTGTAATATGAGGCAAGCTGTGTCCTCAACCTGAAAGTGAAGGAAACATTTATTAAAATTTTTTTGAGGGGTTGTGTAAGCATTAGTTTGGTGTAGGACTGGAAGATCTACCTGTACTATATTTGTACATGTGCAGGCAGAACATACACAACTTTTAAATGTTACAGGCTGGTATAATTTGGGACAACTTCTGAAACTCTAATGAATTTCATGTACCAATTGAACTGGTCAATGTAAAACTAAAAATTGATGCGTGAGACAATGATGTACTAACACTAGTTTTGTAAGTAAAAGAATTTGTTAGTTGTTTTCACTGTTAGCAGTGGCTGACATAAAGTCAGCCCTTTTATGACAAAGAGTTAAGAAAAACATCTTGGACAACAGAAGTGGGGATGGAACTGTTTCCACCATTTGTGGGTTTTTTGGCTGTGCAAGCGTAGATGCAATTTATTAGTATTTGTTTTGCAAATGTGCATCTTTCTAGGCATTTACAAAACTTGGTAAGAACAGCTCCATTATTTACAATGATTGTTTTTACTATTACTCACAAAAGGGTAAAACAAAATCATTTAAACTCTGGATTTTTTTTCCAGTAATAGAATTTGCTGGGTGACCCTATTCTGGTTTGTTTGAGAGGTTTACCACCCACAGTGTTATACAAAATCAAGTATCTGCTGCTTTTTGGTTCTGTGAGACAACAGTTTTCATTGTGGGGATGGGAGTGTAAAGAAACTCATCAATTCAGGATCTGTGAGCAGACTTTTATTGCATGTGTTTTATAGGCACATCCCACCCCCACTTTCATCCTTGCCACAGTCAATCACTGCCTCAACTAAGAGTTTACATACAGCAGCTGCTGAAAGTTGCTTATGAGAACTGTATCATTATAGTTTTATCAACGGTTTCATCTAAAAAAAAAGTAAAGAGGAAGGAACAATAATCATGAAATACACTGTGCTGAAAATAAGGATAGATCAGCATTGATGAGAGGTAAATATCAGGACCTACAAGTTATACCAGTGCAAAACCAGGCTGTGAAAAAAGCAGTTCGTAAGAGCACTAGGGCCATATTCAACTTGTTTAACAGTAGACAGTACACTGAGATCATGGTGGGCTCCTCTCACTGGCAGAGGATACAGTTGGTTCAGCCCAAGCAGGAGCTGAGTATTCATCTCCACTTCTACTGACTATTAGAGCAGCAACAAGACAGCTGATTTTGTAGAAGCTGCCCCTCAGTAAAAGAATTTGGAATCTATTTGAGGCTTTAAGTCAGTATTAAGTGAGTGAGTTGGTGGTTGACCTCATTTTTCTCTGCATAGCTTCAGCAGGTTTTCCGACTTCTCCCTTACAATAATTTGTTTTTTTCTTTAGTGTTGATACTCCCATGTTGCAGAACTGGAAGACAGCAAGGCTAGGGAACTAATTCAATATTATATGGAAGTGGCACAGCAGAGGAGAAGGTTTCACGCACACTGGGCAAATGTGCCAATTACTTGGCCATCTTTTTCTAACACATGTATCAGCAGTAGAAGAAGTGGGAATGAGACTAAAATTTAATTTATCACAGCTTGCAGTCTCAATGTAAGACTTTAAATTTCATACTAGATTTTTAAATATTTTTAAAGGCCTGAACTATAAAAAAAAATTACCCAAACCCAAAAAATTCCCAGTAAATGTGTTCATGTTCACATTAACTAAGAGACTGTTACATCTCTCTTTTTGCCTTACTACAGGATACTCCTTCAGCCTGATGACTCCTTGCAGATTCTAGCACCTGTGGAAGCTGATGTGGGTTTCTATGCTTGCAATGCATCCAATGCCTTGGGATCTGACTCTGTCTCCATTGCTGTCACTCTAGCAGGTATTAGTTCAACCTCTCCCACAGTGGGATGGTCCATGTTGTTTGTGTCATTCTGGACAGAAGTTGTTTGTGGGGCAAGAGATGGCTGATGAAGCTGGATGTGTAATGTGAGTCAACAAAAAATTAACTTCCATATATCTATTTCTCTAGTAACAGTTGAGTTCTAAATCAGACTAAATATCCTGAGTTAGTTTAGAATTCAGTTCTAAATAAAACTCATCCATATAAAAAACACGGGGAATGAGATGTAGTGCATGAATCCAGCTTCTTCAAGGTTCATTGGTCGGCAATGTCAGCGGGCTCACAACCACGTCAGGACTAGTAGAAGGACGGAGCAGCAAACACAAATGAAGAGCTGTCGAGTGAGATGAAAGAACAGAGCAGGCAGCTAATGACTGTGTCAGGATAGAGAGGTCCTAAAGAATGAGGATCCTATTTATTACCAAAGCAAAAGGAAACACGTTAAGAATGCTAGAAAGCTTATTGATTTTTCAGACTTTTCTATTTCACTGCCCCAGCACGTGAAGCATTTGGAGGCCTCCACTGCACAGGCAGCAACCATCAGCTGCCAATGTATCCATGTAAAATTAGAGCTGTTGATATGCTTTAATTTTTAAAATTGTGTTTTTTACACCAAACACAGAGAAAATTTCTGTTAAGAGAAGCATTAAGAAAATGTAAGAATGCAGCAGTGGCCAGCAGTGAAGTTCAAATGATCAGTAAATCAACTAGAAAGAGTCACTCAGAAGAACAGCTGAATCTTCCAGAGTGAAAAAGGAAGACCTGCATTACAGCTACATACTGCCTGTAGGCAAAACCAAAGAGACTGATCCTGCTGCAGATCAGGAATGGCTTTGCTGAGTCCCAGGAGCAGAGTAGCTGTGCTGCTGTTAAGGCAGTGCCATATTTTAGAAGGAGCAACTTAACATTAACCCTCTTGTGCTGCCTCAGCATGAAGCTGAACATGAGATTAAAAAATGATCACTCAAAACTGCTATTCTTTCCACATAGTTCCCGTGCGTTTAAAACCCATTGTCTTTGTACAACACAGTTTGTGTGATGCTATAGAGAAATAAACCGAGCGTTACGTATTCATGTGGCACAGGAAGTCTATTGGCTTTTTGCTTATAATTAATTATCAAGGCTATAATTTAACCTTTAAGTGAATTAACATTCGTACATTCCAGACTCAAGCTGAACTCCTCTTAGGAACTGGTATACATTTCCATCTTGCATCCAAGGCAAAGAGCTGAGCAGCCTATAAAACAAGGCTTAAATATCAAAGTGAGATTCCGAACAGGTTTTTTGTAACAAAGTAACAATCTTTTTGACATAATAGAAGTATTTTCTCCAAAACACCTGGAAAGCTGAGATCATCTTTAGAGAGATCCGGAGTGGGGACGAAAGTGTATTTCATTGAAGAATTTTGTGATTCATTTTACACATGCATGGAAAAAATAGGCAGTGGAATATAGTTCCTTTTTTTCTCAGTGGTTTCCTACTTATTTATGGGTTGAACAGCTAAAAAAATTTTAATCTTTTGATGGGGTTGTGGAAGAAAAGCAGGAAAATAAAAGGTTGACAGATAGCTGAGGAATTTTTCTTTCTTTTCTTTAGACTTTGCCACAGACTATAAAAACTTTTGGAGCTGTTTCAACAATAAAATTTAATATTTTACTTACTATTCTTAGGCATTAAAATCACCAAAATAAAAACAATGCCAAAAAATACCCAAACTGATATGACAGGAATTCCAGATGAATGGCATTTCTTAAAAGCCCTGGAAATACAGCTATAAGGAGCAAGTTATATTTAGGGCTGAATTAAATTTTCAGGACTCTCCATGAGCTCAATGAAACCAATTTCTTTTTCACACCTCCATCTTTTCTTCCTTGGTCACCTCCAGATAAACATACAAATTAAGCCAGTAATAGACATCAGTCTAAAACTGCAGCTTTTTTAGGCAAATGGTGATATCTGAACCTGTTTTCTATCTGACCATTTATTTAAAACAGAATTTAAAAAAAGTGTTTATAGATTTTTGGAAAATTATGAGTTTGAAAATACAACACTGAATCAAAACCATCCAAGTACTTTACTGTTTAAAGCAATATTGTTGTGTTCTGCCCCTCCTGCAAAATCCTGAGATTTGGCTGAGACAGAGGGAGTGCCTTAATCCAGCTTGTCAGCTCTGCTGCTTCACTCCTCTCTCTCAAAGCTTAGCTTGGATACCTCTGACCTGTGTTATGTCACCAATGTTGGAAGCATACTGAAAACAATTTGAAAAGTTTCCTGTGGGAAAAGCAGTATCTCTATTACAGATAACTCCTTTCTATCAGATAATGTGCTTTGTTTTATCTGAAGCCTGTATTAGCAGTGTTTTGTGTTAATACTCTTCATGTCCCTCATCTTCTTGTGTTGGACATTATGAGAAAATTTTCTAGTTATCATGTGGTCTTCCCCATCCCAATGTTTCCACTATAAATGAAAGAAACCATAATCTATGTGTAGACACAACTTACATGTTGCTCTGAACTTTCTCCACTGTTAGTGTGCCTATAGCCATCACTCAGGCCCCTGTGTCTGGTCTTTGATAAAGGGTGGTAGTTTGGTTGCAGTGCCAGGCAAGCATCTTGCTGCAGCTCCAGCTGTACTGGTGTTTATTGATTCAGCTGGTTCTTGTGTGTCCATATGACTTTAATGGTATTTTGCCTATGCTCCAAGTATGCTTTTTCTTTTTCCGAGACAGCTTTACTCATGGAATTTGGTGACACTGCAATATTATAAAAAGCCAGTGGCCTCATACTTCAGCATTTTCTGTTATTCACCTATCTGGTATGTGTACTTTCACAGACTGTTCCAGGTCATCTGTCCCATGTGAGTGCAGTGTGCTTGGTCTGATAAACTGCAGTGCTTCTTTTATGCAGGAAAGCCACTGATAAAGGCATCAAGAGCTACTGTGATCAATACTGAATCACCTGCTGTTGCTGTTGATATTGGAAGCACGGTGAAAACAATCCAGAAAGCAAATGTTACCATTAACTGCCAGGTTGCAGGTAAAAAATTATTCTGTCTCCCATTCAGGTGCCTTCGGCTATAGATTTCTCTGGGATTCTTTGCTAAATTGCTATCTCCCGTTGCAGTTAGGTGAAATTGCAGAGTTTTCCTAAGTCTCAGGCAAACTTCATTGCTTCCATTAATTCCTAGCATAGAACTTGTCCTCCTTTTATCTGTACCAAACTAAGCAAGTGTAGTGGCTTAACAAAATTGGACTGAGACGATACGACAGGCATTGTTGTTAGAGATACACAATATGATGTGGATACAACAAAAACCAATACACATTCCTACTGCAATTGTATAATGTTCTGCTTTTTTTATACTTTGTGCTTACTTTAACTACTGATGGTTGTAATTTTCCTTCTTCAAGTTCTGCCAAACACACTCCTATGCAAATTCTTACCTGAAAAGAATAGTTGTCTCAAATTTCACCATTTCGTCATTTGTCCTTTAGCAAAACATGCACCGTAGCTTGCATATATTGTTTAAAATAGCAAAACACTAGGCTGGCATCACAATTTAGTAATTATTCTCAGTGGGTTGAATGAAAAAAAAGTGTGCTATCATTTTGCTTAGTGGTTCATGAAGAAGTTCAGTTGTTCTCTTGCCCTCTCAACATAGTCACTAGATACTCTCTTTAATCAGACTGATGTCCAGTGACTTTCAAGGAAGATGAACATGGTACTCCTTTTTACCCCAGGCCCCTTCATGGTCACCTGCACTGACATTTGTGAAAGAGATTAAATGTTATACAAACATAAATTCTTTTGGGTTTCTCTCTCTGGTTTCTCTCAGCTGCAGATGGGGAGGACCCACAGAGGGAACCAGTAATTGCTGAGTCAAGAAGTGCAGCCATTTCTCTCCAGTATAAAAGCATCATATTAAAAATGGGAGGTGGATAAGGCAAAATTGCCACAGTGGTTAAAGCATCAGAAAACTACATGAGACAGCACAACATGGTTAGGGACACAGATTCAAAGTTTATTCTGTGAGGAAAGTCATCTCTAACAATTTTATGAAACTTGCCTACTATGACAATGTACATCTGCGTTGGAAAATTTTGGCAGTGTCACAGCAAAATCTGTGTTCTCTCCTTGTAGAAGACTTTTTGCTATCTAGTAGCATTACTGTTTATCAGAATCTTCCATGATAGAGAAGAAATTTGCTGAAATCCTAATTTTTTCCATGGGTGAGAAAATCATCTTTGTTATTGCCTCCACAAAGTGTCAACTATGTTTGACCCCAGAAACTGATGCTGTTCAATTTATGATAAAATCATAAACCATAAACTTTGATATTACAGAGGGAATAAGAGAGTGAGTAATGGGACAGATATTTTATAGGCACTAGAATCCTAATTTCATAGAGCTAGTGTCAATAATTCAACAGCATTTTTAAAAAGCTGCCTCAGGAAGTGATCCAAGAACAATTATTTCTATCAGCTGTCTCACCTATGCCTGGAAAATACATCATCTCATAAAAACTGTAAAAGTATGTGACAATAAATACAATTTTCTTTCTAATGTAAGCACAAATATTTTGCTTTAGCATCAGTGTTGTGATTATCCGATCTTTTAATACATTTTTGATCATTCTACTTAGGACAATCGGCTCTAAGGAAAAGAGTAACCTGCAGTATTGCTTCAGTCAGCAAATGTCTTGTATCCTCCTGCTTTAGAGTGGTTGGACTTTACAGCTATATAGTTTACCAAAGTTCTCCAGAAAACATTAGCAGTGAAGTGGCCATCAAATCGTAGTAAGTTAAGGTGCAATGGTTAGACCAATAAGATCTGGTAATAAAAAAGAAATTACAATGTGACAACAAAGTTTNATAGCCTGTAGTATAGGACCATACATGTATTGGATCTTGATGTCTCAGCTCCTAGGACATATCTTTACTGAGAGTCAGCAGGACATCAGTATAAATACTTAGAAGAGAAATATTAAGGATCAGTTATGATATTTTCTAAAACTGCTTTTTCTATCAAGGGACATATGTATATACTTGCCACTGACAGGCATTAATAAGCCTGGAGAAGGTTTTTAGAAAGAAAGAGGTAATGGAAGAGAATGCTACCACAGAGCCTAGAGAACTATTTTATATTGCTCTTTACCTTCTTAAGAAAGTCACAAGCCCTGTCAAAGTCTATGTTCTGACCTGAAATATATAGATACTAACTGTAAGAAAAGGGAAAACAAAGTCATTCTGGATGGACTGGAGTTTAATTGGCACCATTAATTTAATTGATCTGAATTATGTCAAGCTGAAAGTCTGTTTTGGTTATACCACAAAGACAGGGTTGTGGCTTTGATCAAGATTGAAAACCAATGTTATTTCACTTGACAAAACTTTGTCTACAAAGGTGAAAGAATATATTTTTTGGATCATAGTTAGGTAACTGTGGTAAATTCTAGACTTCTCCAAAACTAATCCTAAGGGGACTCCTATGCCAAAGTCACACAGGAGTTTTGCAGATGTCTGTGATTTCCAGCTGAAGGATTTCCTTCAAGCTTCAAAAAGCCAGTAGCATTTCTGGTGTGGGTGATTTGACTGCTCTGGGCAATTTCACTTCCAAATGGGATGTAGGAGCAATTTGGTTCACATTAGTATCACTGGGAAGCTTTCTGTTGATTTCAGCGGTTTAATTTTGCAAAAAAAATTTGTTTGGATACTGAAACTTCAAGTATTCTGGCCCAAATTCTTACTGAAAATATATTTTGACATGGAAGAAGGAGCTGATTTTGAAAATATAGTTCTTAGGATATTCTGCAAAATGTCATGGACCATTAGTGATTGTTGAATCAGAACAGGTTTAAAAGAGTGACTTAAAATATATTAACATACTGTCCTTTATATTCTTGCCTCTCTGATGTTCCAGCTTCCTCAAGTCTCCTAAACATTCCTTTTCTCTGTATTTCACCTACATGGTGGAGGTTATATTTTTCTGTTTCTTACCTTGCTTTGTGGCCTTCATAAGCTATATCAGATTTTGAAGTTCAATTCACTATTTCAAGAATATTGTGGCATTGCAAACTACTCCCCACTACTAGGTCCTTGTATTGCGATGCTTTCTTTCCCCCAAAGCCCCTCGTTTAGTAAACTTACCTTGACTGGCTTGCACAGTTCTGCTTGCTGCACATCCCAGTTACCCTTTCTATGCTGGGTACATGCGCAGTGATGGAGGGGAAAGCTGAGGAAGAATAGACTTGGGTAACTATTTCCTGTCTAAAGTCTTGCCTGCCCAGCAAAATGAGTTCATTTTCCAGCTGCTACCTCTCAGACTTTCAGTCTCTCTGATGTTTCTGCAAGGCAGACACAGCCCTCTGTCCTCCACTGTTACCCAGCAAAAACGACTGAAATGCTCTTGCTACCCCTTGCGGCAGTGCTGCGATATGATATGTTTGCTCATTCCTGCGCTGGCCGCCTCCTGTTCCGCCCTTGAGACTGTGTATGTTACCGAAGCTGGAAGCTCAAAAGAAAATTAAACTGCTGCCACAGATACACACACTGCTTATCTTCCCTAAACTAAACTGTGGGAAGAGCTCTACCTGCAAATCTCCTGTTAGTGTGAAAACATTAAAGACAGAGGAAGAACACAGTTCTGGAATAGCAGTCAGAAAAAGGTGCTTGTAGAGTTGCTGC
Organism: Grallaria varia; assembly: GCA_013396735.1. Taxonomy (NCBI): domain Eukaryota; kingdom Metazoa; phylum Chordata; class Aves; order Passeriformes; family Formicariidae; genus Grallaria; species Grallaria varia. Next base: position 19,151 of record VWZG01002686.1, read on the forward strand.
ACATTTTGTAGATACAGTGCATCTTTCTGAAACTGAACAGCAATACCTCAACATTAAGGGAGTCTTACTTTTAACCTCTTTTTCTTCTGCTGCTAATGAAGTGCAGAGGAATCTGCCTTTCTGGACTATCTGAGCAGCTGCCTGCAAGAAGCATAGTAATTGTTTCTGTCTCTGTATTTTTTAAAGTCATTTATTTGTGTTCCTGCTCTTGAAGACTGTGGCCATATGAAATCCTCATTGTCCTTTCCCCATTTTCTTTACCATTCTCAGTACTCTCTTTTTTCCCTTACAACTACTTTTTGTCTTAAAATTCTTACCTGTGTTACATTTTGTCAATGGTTTTTCAGGTGTTCCTGAAGCAAAAGTCACTTGGTTTAAGAACAAGATCAAGCTGTCCTCTGCTCACCATCTGCATGATGGGTTGCTGATAATTGCAAATGTTTCTCTGTCAGACCAGGGGTTATACTCCTGCAAGGCAGCCAATCTTCATGGGGAGGTAACTGAAAGCTCCCAGCTGTTTGTTCTTGGTAAGTCCAGGGTATAGTGCACTTGCAGCAAGAGTAATGTGGCTACTGGCACATCCAGCCAGCAAAACTAATCAGAGGTTGTGCAAAGAGGGAAGGGTGGTGCAGGCAGCCCTGATCTAAGAAAAGAATCAGTTTACCTTTGTACTCTGAGCAGCACCAGCTGAAGCAAGTTGGTGGTAAAAGGAAAACAGATAGGGAGAAAATGTCTAAGCACAGGGACTGCACCTCCCAGTCCCAAGATATTCAATTTAACTCTTTCAGACTTACAAGCTAAGAAATGCATTTATTAACCGTATCTTAAAGTGACTCTCTTGAAATGAGAGTGATGCCACTTTCTCCCTGTGAAGTGCTCTGCCTCTGTTGAGCAGTCCTCCCATACATGGCTGTGTGATCCTGGCACACTTCACAACAGGTGCATAAACCCAGTGCAGTTTTAAAAAGCACTTCCAAAGTTCAGTGAATGGTGAAGTTTACTTTTTCTTGTGTTTCTAAACAACAGATAGAAAGCCCAGCTGGGTGATTTGAAAAGACATTGTCAGATGTAAAATATGAATGAAAGTGTTACCTGGTGGTAATTGGATGTGTGGGTAAGGGTTTCCTTTCCTAGTAACTCATCTTCTATCATTTCTGCATGCCTGGCAGATGAATGATCCAACCAGACTTTTGAAGTGCTTTAGTGCATTTGGTAGTGAAGTCTCAAATTTTGAAACTTAGTCTCTGTTATTGGTACAGCACCATTAAAGTATCTGTTACAGCTCTTGTCTTTTATGACTAGAATGAGCTTCCAGAGGATGTTTTAAAATGAGATTTCTCAGTTTCACAGACAATACTCAAATGAAGCTTCACATACTTCTCCCACAAATCCAGACTGACTCTAGAATTTCAGTTTTAAAAAAATTCTGGAAAAAAAAGTCGGCTGGTTTTCAAGCTGTAAATAAAAACTCCCACATGATCTGTAAATCCTTTTCTGATCATTATAAATGGCTTAGTTTTTAAATATGGTAATTTACTGTGAGTTATGCAAGCTGCTTATGTTTGTAAGCAAATGACATTTTTACCTCCTTGATGAAACAAAACAGTTCAAGCATCCTTGACCTGTATTCCTGGTCCTGAATAGAAAATTTCCTGGTAGAAAATTTGCCTCATGTGTGCCATTATCTAATTGAAAGGGGATGAAGCAACCATTCATTTAAATCAAATATCCCATCATTTTCATGACAAACAATTGGGAATGATAGGCATGACAATCAATTTTTAAAATAGCGTTATGATTAGTAAAGACCTAAATCCTGCAGTTCTCAGCATAAGCTGATCCTTTTGAGCTCTGAACTCTTAGTCCTTTGGAGCTCTGCCTAAGTATACCATAGGCAGGATTTGGCAGGATTGTAACCATATATAATCAGGGCTTGATGCAGGTTGTGGCAAACATTGAGAAGTTTTTCACAAATAGCCATGAACATTAGATTTGGCTTCTGTGCTGTATAAATTTGCTCTTTCTTCCAAGCTACTGTATCTCCTGATACCATGTAACTTCGTCACATATAAAGAAGGTCAACCAGAATGTTGTGGTAGCCTTCAGCGAGAATTTCTTTTAGTTCGTGGTCATATTGACCCAGGTGTTACTTAAATAATTTCTCCAGTGCCCAACCTAACATGAGGCAAAGCACTTTCAATAGTTGCCCAAAGTTGCTAAATATGCCCCCCTGAAACAGTAACGTTGCAGTACAGTAAATAATGCAGCAGTTGTTACGAGCTGGGGTTTTTTTCCATGTCCTGGAGATATTTTCTGCTATAGTGTTGCTCTTCACCTCAGTCTCCCAATCTGTTACCAGAGCCTCCACGACCTCTTCCTTACCTAGAAGACTTGACAGCAGTGCTTCCCAGTGCTGGGCCCAGGACTCGTTTTACACTGACCTCTCATTCAGGAACAAAACTAACTGTTAGTCCAGGGAGCTCTGCTCTCATAGGTAAGTCAAGTGCTTTTTTTACATTATAAGGGTTTAGAGTTTATATAACAGTTATGCATCTGTTTATCCATTAGCTGAGGATACTGTTACCCAGCCATAGGCACTGGGACGAAAGACATCAAACCAACAGTGCATTGTCAGTCATAATCACTGTAAAATACTTCTTAGAACTCAGAAACTCATTTTAAAAAAGGAGATCCTTTTAGTAGTCCAAAGCTGCATGCTGAATAAGGTTTTCATTGTACCACTGTGTAAGAAGCAGTCCCTGCTCTAAGGGGCTGGCAATCTCATTCAATGCAAAGATATGGCAAACTGGTGTGTGAGTTGATCTAAAAGAAGAAACAGTGGGGGTTCTGTTTTAATTTTACTTGTGCATTTGGCTAGTCATCTTTCCATATGTCAGCTAATCATGCTGTATATTCTTCTTCTCAGAGCCTTTTCAAGAGTTTTGCCTATCCCTGTAGACATGTTTTGATATTGCAAACTGTTTCAATCTGTTAATTTTATTACTCTTTGTAATATCACACAACCAATGTTTGCACAAAGCCATATAAGGTAATCATTCCCAATTAAATGCTTTTCTTTTTTTCAGCCTTTTCTGCCTCCCATGTCCTTTATCCTCTTTCCACTGCAAGTTCTCTTATATGCTGTAAACTCCTTTCAGATTTGTGGGCATGATTTGTTTGCAAAGAGAATCCCACCTTTTCTAAAGTTCAGGCTATGTTTGTTTTATGATTTCATTTTTCACATTGATCTTGAGCCTCAATTAACTGTCAGGCTCAGACAGGTAAACAGCTTCTCTAATGGTCTTGTTACTGGATATGGTGGGAAACCTGTCAAGCCTTACAATTTCAGACCAACCATTTCTCTTTCTAGAGATAAGGATCTGAAACTTTTTAACAAGGGATCTGTAGATGTCCTGAGTGTTTATAGGTCTCTGTACTTTCCAAAGCATTCTTTCCTTACATTTAATAGCAATTTTAAGATTTTAATTTCACAGTGGAGACTTTTTATTTATGGTTTCAGTTTTGTATGGTTTACTTTTTCCAAGTGCTGATGTTTGCATACATTTGCAATGGCTTTTAGCATGCAGCTCTGGATTACATTTCTGCTCACACAAAACTACACTGAAACAGTCCTCAGTGGAGAAAATATCTGAAGGTATTTACTAGCATTAGATAAATCATTTTGAGTATGGTTTTATTGCACCCAATGATGTAATACTGGGTCATACTCCTGTTTTATCCATTTCCTCTCAGATTTCCAAAAAGAGGTCTTTAGTATTTGTAGACTTTTTTTATTGTTTAAAAGCAGTAATTGAACCACAAAGGGTATTCTGCACTGCCTACATCAACCACCTCCAGATCAATTTCATTTGGCCATGTCACCTTGTGCCCTACTGTTCCACTTCAAGGGCATGGAAATTCCATGAATTATATATAATAGGAAACCAGTTTCACTCTTGAGGCAATTCCCTCAACTTCAGTGGAGTTCTACTGCTCTGAATTTGAGATGAGTTATTATTAAAACCTAGGAAAGCCTTCTGAGAGATTTTTTTCCAATGAAAAATCAGCACGGAATGGGTTATCCAGTCAATTAGAAAGCTGTTCATTGATTCTTCCATCATTTTCTCTACATTCTCTGGATGTCCCTTATAAAACTTTAGGTGTATATATTACTGTGTATAAGGTCCTTTGTCTATGCTACTGCTGACAGGCACTGTTATCCCTTGGACTCAAAAGGCATTGAATGAGACAAGCTATTTATAAATCTATGGATATGTGGATTTGTTGAGAAGAGAAGGAAAACAGGATGTGTGCCAAAGAACAGCATGAAATGTGAAGAAAAAGAGTGATTAATAAGCTTTGGGTAAACATACTTTAAAAGAGCTAAGAGACAACAAAGGTGAAAAATTATGTTAGAAACTTGGATAAATTAATGTATAGTTTGCCAGGGTTTAACTAAGAGAAAAATCAAAACTTCATTAAACACTGGTTTCATGCTTTGGGGAAAATGAAACCCAAACAGAAAATATTAGCAACAGCAAGAGAAGACTAAAGCTGCAAATGAGAACTTGTTTGGAAATTAACACTGTATAAAATGTCTAACAATTGACAAGCTGAGTTGAAAGGAGAGAACTGGAACTTCCAGATTACCATACATGCTATACACTTTCTTTTACAAAGTGGAATTGTGCAATGCTTCCACCATCATTTCAACAATTTGAAATTATTGACTTGGTCTCTGGAGTCATCTCCTATGGGCTTCTTCTACTTCAATGTCAGGAGGTTTGCAGAAGATAAAGGTTAGGGTCATAACATAAATAACTCGTTTGAAGGTCTTCCTTCTCGTTGTGAAGGGTCATTCAGTCACTTGTGTGCCTTTGCTATAAAAGTAGAGGAAAATATCTGTTAAAAGACACATGCCCTGCCCAGTGGAGCTGAATCCTCCCATTATGATCTAATGTAACATACCTTTTTTGCATGAGTTTACTGGAACATTTTTGTCTTCCATACTTCTTTTCCTGCTAACGAGTTAAGCTTTCAGTTAGCTCTTTAGGCCCAACTTCTCACCCAGCTAGAGAGGATGATGTGGATAGTGGCTTATGGAGATTGATGCTTTCTCTGCTCCTTATCAAAGGTTGGAAGTATGTGCAGAGTAGAGCAGTCCTCCTTAGTCCTCAGGTTCACTGACAAGTTGTGCAGTAGGTACTTCTGTGTTATCTGCAGATCACACATCCGAAGAACCAGGCTATCCTCAAAGCAGAAGACAGAACACCCATGGGGAGCTTGGGAATATTTCTGGGTTTTACTGTAGCGCAAACTGACAATCAGTGATGAGCCACACACTCTCATGCACCTTCTGTTTCTTGGGTCATGGCAGACGAACAAGAAGACTTTACATTACACATAACATAAACCACAGTACATTTCTGAAGTGACACCAATTTATATTTCTTTGGAAAATTTTCACATTAGATCTTAATCTTATTAAGATTTCTGTCTTTTGGACTTTTTCAATCTTGAAGATTTCCTGAATGTTGGTAATGAAAGTATTATAAGAAACTCTACTCTTTTCCTCATAGAAGAATTTTTTGGTTTGTCACCAGATAAAAATTTTTAGGTTTTAACAACAATGTTCATGACCATTTGACTTCTGTAACTTCTGATTACTTTGTGGTGTTCTTGTTTTAAATTAAAGGAACATCCTGAGCTCGCTACTGGTTTCAGTAGTTTATCTATGCAACAGGTATCATGAATTTTTTTGCACAACTCCCTAGAGACATTTCCATGGGTCTTTGTGAATGTTACTTTTGGCAAAACCAATGTTCTACGGTCTGGTGTTCCTGGCTTCTAACACTCCTGGAGAAAAGGCTTTGGACCTATCAAGAATACTTGTTTTCTTTTGGGATCAAGCTTCTGTTTTCTTGTATTTGAATATATTTCAGTTAGAAAGTCTGATAATCTTACAAATCCTGGTGAGGATTCACTACAGCTTCTCAAATATATTGTGATATTATTGGGGACTTCAGCAGACTTGGCAAAGGACACAAAATATGATATAGAAGTGTATTCTTAGCCCTGAAGAATACTGAATGTGTTACAGTTATATTGCACAGTGGCATTTGAAGCTTTAATGACTTTNCCCTTTCATCTCTTAGGCTGCATATTCTGAACCAGCTGTCATCCCCAGCTTAGGACTCTGAATTTTTCCTTTTCCAAGCTACGCTGCATCTATCCAATTTTGTGTATTTAGGCTAAAAAAAAAAANTTCCATGGGTCTTTGTGAATGTTACTTTTGGCAAAACCAATGTTCTACGGTCTGGTGTTCCTGGCTTCTAACACTCCTGGAGAAAAGGCTTTGGACCTATCAAGAATACTTGTTTTCTTTTGGGATCAAGCTTCTGTTTTCTTGTATTTGAATATATTTCAGTTAGAAAGTCTGATAATCTTACAAATCCTGGTGAGGATTCACTACAGCTTCTCAAATATATTGTGATATTATTGGGGACTTCAGCAGACTTGGCAAAGGACACAAAATATGATATAGAAGTGTATTCTTAGCCCTGAAGAATACTGAATGTGTTACAGTTATATTGCACAGTGGCATTTGAAGCTTTAATGACTTTGACATCTATACATGAATTATATTTAAGTGAGGATTCATGCAGGAGCTTTGGAGGAAAGATGAGAAATTAGTATCTCTAGGTATATAGAAATATAGTTCTCCCTATAAAATGTCAGAGCGAAGCAAAGAAGATTGAAGGAGAATGTTATTCTGAGGAATATGAAAATATGAGTAAACCTATGGGAAAAAGCCTAGGCAACTATTTGGAGCCTAGTTCCCATCCCTTTCATCTCTTAGGCTGCATATTCTGAACCAGCTGTCATCCCCAGCTTAGGACTCTGAATTTTTCCTTTTCCAAGCTACGCTGCATCTATCCAATTTTGTGTATTTAGGCTAAAAAAANTGGTTTGGGTACCAAGTTGGTTTTTTGTGTAAAAAAAAAAAAAAAAAAAAAAAAAAAAAAAAAGTCCTTATTTGTAGGGGATACTGAAAATTACTGTGAACTTAGATGATAAAGTGTACCTTTTTATGACCAGAAAAATGCAATCAATTGTGAAAAAAATTAAATACTGCTGCTCCAAATTTATTGTGTTCTTCCTGATACTTCACAAATCAGAACATGATTTTACTGTCAGCAAAGCAGAAATAGTCCTAGAAAGCATATTTCTTTTTGGTTTTATGAATTATCCCCAATGCCTACAGAGTTAGAGCAGCCTAGTTGCCAATTTCATTACTGCTTCAGAAGATGAAGAGCTGGACTGCAATTTTTTGTTCTGCAAACATCAATGTTTGCAATGCAACTGTTTTAAAGACAAAATGGTAACAAGAACTTTTCACTTAAAACATATAAAGGATTACCCCTTACCAAAGCCAGCATTTCCCTCTCACTTTTCTTTTATTGGCAGTAGTATATACCACTCATTTTCTAGTAGAATCACTTAGATGCACAGAAGATCCCCTGGAAAGCAGAATGGGAAAATATAATTATGGTAGCCGCCTTGTTTGTGATATCTAGCTTTTTGAGTGTGAATAAATTACTTATTCTGAAAGTCCAGCTGCATTTAGAGCCGAAGTCCAAAGTTCAGGGTGGGTCAGTCTTTTTTTATTATTTCGAAGGGGAACACTTCCAGCCTTGTGGATAGTATTTGCCTGGCTTGTAGGTTTAAAGGTTATCTAGATATGACGCTTGGAAGAAAAATTAACATAGAAGTTTTTGAATGTTCTCGTTTGCATTATAGTGAGTCAAGTGTGCAGCTGACTACTTTGGGAGAAGTCTCTATGTATATACAGACTAACGTCAGGACCAAACTCTCGGCAGAGCCAGAGAAGGCTGTAGTAGCTTGCTAAGTATCCTGCTTTTGAGCCATAAGATTTGGCTCATAAGACTGATATGTGTTCAAAATCAGTGTGCAAAGCAATAAATGACTCAGATGAACACATCTGATCTCATCTGTACAAATTTCTTGCAATGTTTGGTGATATTCTCAAGAGCAAGAGTATTTCTTCTTGGAACGTAATAAGTTTTTCTTTACTCTCCTTTGCCATTCCCATCTCTACCCTAAGCCTGCTTTAAATTTTCCTGGGTTTGAGAATTAATGCTGCATTAAAACTGGAAGCAGAAATGCTAATAATTTACAGTCTGCACAGAGTCATCAAAGACTCATGAACAACTATGGTTAAACTCATGTCTGTGCTCCCCTAAGGAAAAAGACAGCTGCAAAGTTGTGCAGTAAGAATCAGATAAAATTATGACAGAGAAGTTATTTTGCGTAATGTTTTTTTTTTCCTCCTCATTCTCTGTAATAAACTGGCCATTGTGTTTGAAAAGTAGTTCTAATGCTAAAGAATATTTTTTAGCAACTTTATACGATATTAACATCACTTCCAGTGTGAGAGAAATAAAGGACCAGGTGCATTCATGTGTTAATCTGTACTTTTAATTGTGTTATCAATTCCCTCCCATTTTTGTCTTGGTGAAAGATTTGCCTCAACGTAATATTTGTGAGAGTTCCCAGGTAGGTATGTGACATTTCAGTGAAGTTAAGAATTAAAATTAATATCAAGACTACACCAATATTATTGCAATTAATTCCCCAATCAGACACTATCACATTGATTCTATCCTAAATATTGTATAAAGCTCATAGAGTGATGCAGCATCTTCCTTCCTCAGCAGACTACTTCAGATTACATCAGACTACACTGTAGCATGGCTTTGAAACATGTGGCGTTTATTTTGCAAGTTCTGTGTACTGTGTACATTTTGGTTTAAAAAGTAAGTGATGATACCTCTGCTTGGTCAGACATTTTGACCGCAATGATAACAGTGTTTGTTCATCAGGCAATCAGACGCTAGTCCAGCCACTGCTGAGCTCTGAAAGCAAAGTAAAAAGAGCGACTTCCTCTAGGCAATTTGCTGCCTTGGGGTTTTTTCCTGCCCACTGCTTTATGCATTGAATTATCTAATCTGAAAACCACTGATCTACAGCAGTGGTCCAAACTATCTATTTCCATGTAACATAGTATCACTGACCTCCGAGGCAGTATCATTTGACTTGAGAGTTTGTTGTAGGAGTTGCAGCCCTTGGAATTATGTCTCTAAGCTTTACCAGAATCGCTGGCCTAAATTCTGTTCTAACATAGTTATAGATGATGCAGAGCTCCACCAAGGGAAATACTGGTGCATAAAAGGGGTTATTGGACTTCCCACAGGTGTCCCAGTCTGGAGACCTGTCATTGTGCAGCTCCTTTTAGATACTTGCACAGCTTAAGCTTTGTTCTAGAATAAACTTTAAGGGAGTTTCCAGCGCTGTGAGGTTGCAGACCTGTTGACTAAGGGACTTATCCATTATAAACCTCTCCTTTCATGATGGTCCTCCAACCTCTCCCAAACAGCTGCAGCCCTTTGTTAATAGGACAAAAGTATACAGCATCTCTCAAGCCAGCAGCACTGGCTCTCCCACACGTGTCTTCCCTCCACCTCCTCTGCTCTGCATTTGTTATTTTCCTAATCTGCTGGAAGTTACCTGAGATGCTCTTTCAGGATGTAACTAGTTTATATTGGCTTTAAAAAGCACAGAAATTTTTTTTCAGCAGCACTGACTTTTGTGACTTGCCAGTTCTTGCTCTGTCTTTTGTTGAACATCTTGTGCTGTACTGATGTTCAGTGCTTGCTCCACATGCATCTTTTGAGTGTTATTTTTCTCCCATAAATGTACTTATAGAGTTAACCTGGCACTGCAGCCATGATGGGGTAAACATTTAGAGTTGAGGTTACTCCGCTCCATTTTTGTCATGCACTGCATAAAGCTATCAGAGTTTGCTTAGGTGGTCATTTGAGCTGTATCCAAGCCTGTAGGCTTTGGTTTCATGATTTGCCCTTGCTGATTTTATTCCAGTCCTTATTAATACATGATTGTTGGTGTGTAGAATTCTGTTGTTAGATAAAGTTCTAGAAAATAGTATTTCTACTGGAGGCTGAAAATTTCCTTGCTTTTTGATTGGCCCATCATCTGTCTGTGTATTTGGGAACATTTTTACAACCACTGTGATGCAGGGAACAAGCTGCACTCAATTTTTTTTTTTTTGAATACTGTGTATATTTACAATGCTATGTAAGTGATATCTAATAACAACAGCATATTGGCATTAGGTAACCAGTTCAGGTGTTTTGAGAACTGTGAAAACCATGTCATATATTTAGTATGGGGAGTTTCAACTGCATCTTTAGAGCCATAAATAGTTATTTAAAATGCCTTCTTTTTTAAAAAGTGCTACTGTTAATCAGCTGAATTGGCCTATTTCAAGAATTCCTAAATTCATGGTTTTCCTTGTGTGGCATAAATTTGTTATTTGATTTCCCTTAAAAAAAAAAAAAAAAAAAAGTAAGGGTTATTTTTACACAAACATTAATTCTCTTTTGGGTGAGTTTTCAGTTCATGTTACATTTTCTAAATTTTATTTCAGACAATATGTGAAAGTATGGAGAGGTCTTTTGCATAATAGCCTCAATTAAGTGTCTATTTAAATTTAAACTTTGTAGTATATTCAAAGGTCTTTTCCCATGAACCAAACTATGATGAGATGTCTCTTTGTTTTGTCCCATCAGCAGAACAGTTTTTATACACATGTGACTTTCTGACATGATCTTAACTACCTTCATTTGATCTGATTGCATTTTAAAAGTTGGATCTGTCCTGTCAAATTTTCATCCTTATATTAGATACAGGATGGAATTGATTGAACTCCATTAAGTTTAACACACATTTCTCTTTTCAGTCAGCTAGGGAGAAAATCAGGTATGACAGGAAATTGGGGCAATATTTCTCCAATGCCAGTGATTTCACCTACACAGTGTGAACACAGTAGCACAGTGTCAGCCACAACAGGGTATTACATGCACCAAGCTTGTATCTATTCAGATTAAGAAAAGAGAAGAAAGAAGAAAAGTGTCCTTTGTCCCCCAGGTTGACTATCCCCGGGCAATGGGAAAGGTGAGCTTACTCCCCACATTTGAAACCTAAATAGTTTGTTGAGGTCAGACTGTAGGAGCGTTTTGTTTAAAGAAATTTCAGAGAAATTACCTGATCTTGGCCTGAAGTCTTCACTCTGAATCCATCTTTAATAAATATTAGAAATATTGCCAGGGACTAATCATCAGGTCAGTAGTAAATTAAAGCATGAAAATAATCATTGTTTTAAGAATAGATAAATTTTTTGGAAGCAATGCTGTATTTTTTTTATTTGCATTATGAAATGTATTTAATACTTGTAAAAATTGCTTGACGTTTTTACCATTGCTTTCCATACAATTTGGTTGATTTAAGGTATCAGNAAATCAATGCCCTTACTGGTTAGGTTTTTTTCCGTCATTCAAGTCTGTAAGTGAAAAATTGATGCATCCTTTGTATTTTGTTCTCCTAGTAATAGTGTGGTAGCCCAGAGTCTTTCTGCAGCTGCAGTTATTCAGAAACTGTTGCAAAGGTGTAATAGGGAACTGAATTTGTCCTGGAGTGTGCCTTTATTCTTTCCTCTCAAGAAATTATTTGCACTTTTGTGAAACATTGATTTTCCCCTTCCAAACACCCCAGTGTTATCCTTGAAATGCTAACATTGTCCCTGCTGGAAGATGTCATTTGTAGTAGATTTTTCTTTGTATCTCCAGTTTTTGCACATCAGTGTCTCATCGAGGCTTTGAATGAATTGAGGGTCCCAGTAGGCTCTGGAAGGGAGGCTGAAGGCACTATTTTCTTTGTTTAAGAAGGACTGAAGGGAAAAGACCTTTTCATGCCAGAACTTTCACTGCTCAAAAAGGTCTCAAAAATGTGTTCCCTGCTCATCTTCCCAAGGGTTTCAGTAACTAAAGCTCTGTAATAGCTGTGCCATCTGGAAACAATGCCAATTTTTCCTTCTCAGGTATTGTAGGGACAGGTGTTGAGCTTTGAAAGGATAAAGCAGTTTCACAGGGATGGGGAAACTAGAAAGTGTTAGTAATCACCATTAAATGGTATTAAAATCATTCCTGGAATATGAGAAGGGGATATTAATGAAACATGGTTTTTTATTGTACTGTAGTTCTCACTTCCTATGCATAAAACATTATCCCACAGCTTATGCATCCATACACATGGGAAATATGTAGGAAATGTCACTTGTAAAATGTGAATGATAGGCATTAGTAAAGTTTTATTGCTAGGTACTAAATATTCACTGGTAGAATGTATCAAGGGAATAGCTTTAGGGGTTTTTCTCCCATATAATAATTGCTGGCTGTTCCTTTAGCTAATATTTTATATATACATTTTGAAAGAAGAAGTAGTGTGTAGGGCAAGTGAAATAGTCAGTACTGGGAAGACTGTATTGTTTTTCCTGACAATTACTTTTTATAAGAAAACCATCATGAGCTAAGACCATTTACATGCTGAAGCCAATTTCAGTTCCTCCTTTTGTAACATCAAACTGACCTTTCTGCTTTCTTGATTTAAACTCTGCAGACTCTTTGCAAATGCAAACAGTAAAACTGAGCTTGCAGCATCTTTGTTAGTTGTCACGGTTACATGGTGACCTGTGGAAATCACTGCAATTATCTTAAAAGACAATTAACTATAAAAAATTAGAATACTGTAGGCAAAAGCCATAGGGCCACTTATTCCATTTTCTGTATATTCCTCTGGTTTCCATTGTTTTTAGCTTAGGCAGCCTTAAACTTATGAGGCTAAAATCTTTCATGTAATTCATTTACTTGAGAATTAATGTCTTGGAAATTGCATGAGTTATTATTTTCAGCACAAGAGTGGGAAAAACACATGCAAAAAAAGAAATATAGCAGGAAAAAACAGAGAACTTACAAAAATAGGACAAAACACTGAGCAGCAACAGTGCTATGTCTTTGTGGCCAGGAAGTGAGTGCTGGGTAGAGATAACTGCCAAGGATAAAACTGCGTTAGACCTTGCCAAGGAAATGAGAAGAAATAGCAGATTCTTCACCCCTATAAATAAAAGTGGGAAAAAAAGAAAGAGGTGAGACCAGTGTGGGCAGTTTTACACTCTCTCATTCTGCTTTTTTCTTTCCTTTTTTCCTTATTTTTAAATATTTATCTACATTAACTAGTTGTTTGTTTTTTTCCAGTGCAACTTTGTAATTGCAAATACAGAGCCTGCTGTGTGTGTCAGTCTTCTGCTGGGAAGCCCTTGCTCTCTGCAACTCCAGTTTTATAGAGTTAATGAGCCCCAAAGGGCATCTGTATCCAACCCACATCCTTCTCCACTGTGTATGCAGGCAGGGTTTGACAGCAAAGACTCATGTAGCCACTGCACCAGTGAGAACACCAATATTTATCCTCCCGAGTGGCAGATGTTTTCTCCCCATTGCCTGGATCTACCTCTCAGAGTGAAAATGTCTGGTGCATGCCACAGGACACCACGGATGCTTTTCGTCTTGTGTGAGATCTTCTGCTTTATTAGCAAGAAAACTTAGATTCTCATGGGCAAAGCAGCATCTTTAGTCACAGAAATAATGTAATTGCAAATATGATTAATGGCAGAAGGCATACAAGTAAAGACTACAGTAGCCTAGTCCCCTGGTTTTGGTTTAGAGGTGTGATGAAAGTCCAAAGTGTAGCAAGGGTTCCTAAACAAAGTAACATGTTCCTCAGGTCTCAAGGATTTGTTATTGATGATGATTGGAAATAAAAGTCTTCAGCCTTCCTGGGTAGACTGATAAAAGTGGTATTTTTATTCTTGCAGTGGCAGGCGCCTCAGTAAGGTATAGATAATTCTTGAGGAAAAAAATGTATATTTAAATAAAATCTTCATTGTGGCAACTGTAATTAATTTGACCTCTCTTGTGGGAACAGTACTTGCTCAGCATATGTTAGTTAACATATGTTAGTGTATGTTCTCCTTATGTGGACAAAGAAGAATGAAAGGGAGAGAAGTGACAAAAATGTCACATTGCACTGCCTGTTCACTGTGTAATGCAGCTACAGAGACATCCTTATTTGTCTTGGTGAATAATAAATAATCAAATCACTTAGAGATGACGCTGAAAAATATCACCTGATTGAATTATTCCTTAATCTTATAATAGTCTTCCATTTTTAATGTTTTAAATTTGTACTCTTCCTTTTTTTATCCCATTCCTTTTGAACAGTTATAGTGTGATTGTTCATGTTATGTTTTTTGATATCGTATACTTCTTTCAAAAGGGCTTTCTTGT
>VWZG01002686.1:36024-60967 GCA_013396735.1 Grallaria varia
TGCATTTGAACAAAATATGCAGCTTTCATTTCTCCAGTTATCAGTGATGCAGTAGCAAAAAATGTAACTTTTCCTTCAATTTTGCAATAAAATTTTGAGTGTGTTGCAACTCACCTCTTTATCTTCAGGGTAGGTGGTCTATATGATCTACATTATGAGAAACACACTTTTCTAAGATAATAGAATCATAGCTCTTGCTGATAACTGCAGTTAACGGCATCTTCACTAAATCACACACCTTTAAAAATACATATGCAACATCCTGCATCATTGGCATCTGGTTTCACTTAGCGCCCTTACCATGTTATTCACTGTCCATGCCTGAGGCTTCTCAACACCAAACAACTGAGTTTGTTACACCAGAGACAGTCAGGGGTTTACGTCAGATGCCTTGTAGGTGTAGGTAGCTCCTACTGAGCCCGTATATTTCATCCCAGGGAACTCCTTTAAGTCTCCCTTTTCAATTGATTCCTGATGTCAGTTTTTGCATGTTAACATGTCTCTCCCACACTTCTTGGCAGAATACCAGTGGTCAGTGGACAAACTGACAGCTTGTTCAGCTTCCTGCGGCCACAAAGGGGTGCAGCTGCCCCAGTTGAGGTGCTTACTGGATGGGGCCGAAGTCAACACGTCCTACTGCAGAGAGATGCCCAAGCCATCTCTGCAGCCCGTTGCATGCAACAGAAGAGACTGCCCTTCACGGTTCGTCTGTCTCGTGTAAAAGTGCCATGCATGTATATAAGATGTGCTTGAGGAGTTCTTTGCAGAACCACCAGCCTCTCTGGTGCCTGTTTGGAGAAGTCATGGCCAAAAGGGAATTTATAAGTCCTTAACGTAGACAGCTGGGATTCCGTAGCAAAATTTGTGGAAAGCATTGACAGTACCTGGTAGAAAGAGAATTCATTTCTTCAGTAAAGAGGTTAGAAAATAATGAAGAGGCTATTGCTTACTTTTTATTGTAAAGTTCACAGATTGAGTTGTCTTGGGTAATTCCAGCCTCGCCTTGTGTTGGATATAAATATCAGGCCTCTTCTGAGCCCTGTACATGTGAGAATTTTGTCACCCAAAAACTGTAGGATCTTTTTTTTTTCTTTTTTTGTTTTTGGTGCTACACATGGCTTCATAGCACTTCACCCAAACAATATAACAGACAAGAAGCTAAGTTTAACAGCTGCTTTGTAGTTTTTTTCTGAGTTCCTGTGTTGCCTGAACACTGATATGGGCAGGACTGTAGCTGTAGCTGCAGCTGCAAAGAACTCCCTTAGAAGAGTGGAAATATCTTTTTTAAAGTGGGCACATCCCATCAAATCTAGTTGGCATGAGGGGAGCTCAGAATGAATCCTGCATCTTCTTGGAATTTGCTATCTTGTAGGTGCCTTGAAATTTAACTCTCCACCCTTGTAATCCCCTGTTTTTCACTTACTTGAAACACAAAGGATCCAGGACAACTTGAAAGACTTGTGGCTACACTTAGGTCTTCCTCTGCCACACCTCAAATCATGTGTTCACTTTTGGGCCCCTTAACTACAAGAAGGTAGAAGGACAGAGAAGCTAGTGAAGGGTCTGGAACACAAGTCCTACGAGGACCAGATGGGGTTGTTTTGTCTGGAGAAAAGGAGACTCAGGGGAAACTTTATCGCTCTCTTCAACTACCTGAAAGAAGGTTGTAGTGTGCTGGGGGTCAATTTCTTCTTCCAAATTAGAAGTGACAAAACAAGAAGAATGGGCCTCAGATTCCACCATGGGAGGTTTATATTGGCTATTACAGAAATTTTCATCATGGAAAGGGTTGTCAAGCATTGGAACAGCCTGTCCAGGGAAGTGGTTGAGTCATCATCCTTGGAGGAATTTAAAAGGTGTGTAGATGTGGCACTTAGAGGCAGGGTTTAATGGTGGACTTGGCAATGTTGGTTAAATGGTTGGACCTGATGATATTAAAGGTCATTTCCAAACTAAATGATTCTATGATTTTACCCCACACCAAACCTTCCCTTATTTGACACCCTTTGGTGCAAAGAAGAATGCATCCTGAGTGCCTATTCAAAGAGTCAGTGTAGTGTTATGCTCCCACCATATTAAAAATGTCCTGCTTCCACAATTCCATAGCTCCTTAGCTGAGATCTGTAAACATGTTCTTCCACATTTTTTCTGCAGTTTTACTCCCTCCTCTCCCTTATTTCCAATGTGGATATAGTGTCTTTCACTCACAAGCACTCAGAAGTAGTCAGGATCTCAAGAGAAATTTAGTACACCTTCCCTCATTCAACAGTGATTTGGGACTTGTATTCAGAAAGGAGAGTCTAAGCTGAGGGAATGAGAGGTGCTGAGCAACCCAATGTGAAGTGGCCAGATTCACCTCTCTTTCTGTGTCTGGGGCATCTTGCAAGTTTTTGTTTAATTACCTTTTAAAATATATCTCTACCCTTCTTTTCAGGCAAATGTTTTCTGAGTTGCCAGCTGAGTCATAAGAAAGAAACCAAAAGATATTTGATGAAATATGAAACACACTCATTAGCAACAGTTTTCCTTGGTGATAGCAGTAAATTCCGTGGGAATGGTTTATGTCTTTTTATACCTCCTCAGAATTGTAATGAGACTCAAAATCCTCCCTCAACCCCTGAGAAACTGCTGAGTTGTAAGCTTGGAAATAAAAGCTGACTGACATGCAGAGCAGAACTTCATGAGTGGTGCAGAAATTGCAGGTTCAACCTCACTAAACTGCTTGAAAAAAAATGCCAGTGTTTTTGTTTTCCATGTTGGGAGTATGTTTCTTTATGCTTGTTTCTGTGACCATGTGAGTTAATCACCTGCAGAAAACCGAGAAATAGAAATGAATGCCTCTCCATGGGACTGGAGAATGCCTTTTGCCTATTTTGTAAAGTAATCATAAACACTGCTGGTGAGGGATGTGAAATATTTTACTCCCCAAACCACACAAATCCTTCCAAGGATCCAGAAACTTAATGAAGCAAACTGCTGACTTGACCATAAAACTGTTCAGGAAACTAGCAATCAGTTGCATTCTTCCTGTTCCTACCTAACTCTTTCCCAAACCCAACTGTACAAGTGTTTCACATAATGATCCTTAAAATGACAAAATGTATTGAACTATTATTTTCTGTTGTTACAGCCTTTTATCTAGTTAGACTGGGTTTTTTAAATGCCAGTACACAGGAGTTCAGAGCCTCAGCCTCAGCTGACAAATGCATGGTCTGAGCTCAAGAAGAAAGAAAAACAGTGCCCTTTGTCCACTGGGCTGACTATCCCTGAGCAATGTTCAGGCTTTTCTGGTTTATTCCAGCTGTCAGGGGTACAACAGAGCTGGCAGCCACCAGCAGGACCCAGCAGGCTTTTGGCTGTTCTCTCACTAGCAAATTCAAGGTGTGAGCTTGAATTGTGAGCTACTCCAGCAACTTTACAGAGATAGTTTTCCCTGCTCAGGGATACTACTGGGCTAGTCCTTGCTGGCATTGTGACTGTAGCCTGTGACCAAGGCCTCCATGACACAGTGGTGGAAGAGCAGCCATGCCTAGCCCCTGTGCCAAGCCTCTAAAAACAGCCTTAAGGGCTAGAAAATGAATTTTAGGCCCAAAGAGCCTTGAAAAAGATAAATTAATGAAAAATGTGCTTTTTTCTCAGCTTTCATCTTCTGAGCAGTTTTCAGTGACTACTATGGAAGGCTGAGACACTCAGCACATTCCTGGGTTGCCCCTGAATGACCAAGCTATTGTTGTCTGTCTTTGGTCCACAAACACCTGATGACACCAGTGATCCTACAGATGATGGTACATACCTCCTCCCTGACCTGTTCACCTTTCTCTCACAGGTGGATGGTGACATCATGGTCTCTTTGCACACGGAGCTGTGGTGGAGGCATCCAGATGCGGCGAGTCACGTGTCAGCGCCTGACAGCAAAAGGCAGCTCTGTCCCAATGGTGAATGAGGCTTGTGCCCAGGTGTCCAAGCGCCCTGTGGACACACAGAACTGTAACAGGCAGCCCTGTGTTGAGTGGGTGGCCTCCTCCTGGGGCCAGGTAAGGAACAAGGCAGCAGTCCAAGGACAGCCTCATAGTGTGGACTAGGAAAAAGACATAGAAAATGAGGAGAGTGATTTTGCAACCTGGTGTGTTTAGGTTATAATTTGCAGGCTTTTGAGAAGGCAACTAACTTGCTCAGCTCTTACAACTCTATATGGTGCACTACCTGCTTGGATTTCTGGAGCTTCTCATGATCCCTAGAAATGTTGCTTGTGAACAGAACTTCTACTGCAAACCCCTGGATCATCCCCAGTGAAAAGGTCTGCAGTTTCTTGTTACAGTGACAGGTGACAAATCTGGGAAATAGCCTTCTTCAAGTCTTAATTCCCCTTACCTACCAGTGAGTGTGTTTCAGCCTTGGCTAGCAGAAGTCAGGTTTGATGATTGTGATAGGTTCAAGGTAGGAGGATTTTACAATAATCCGGTTTTACAGAGTTGTTAATGTTACCTGAGAATGCCAAAAATGTGTGAGCTTTCTTGATTTGCTTTATGATGAAACACGTGTCCTGGGTTTCTGTAGCTGAATTTTTTATTTATTTTTTTTTTTGGTAGTGTGGAGGGCTGCAGAGGTGGTTTCTGTTAGAAGCTGCTAGAAGCTTCCCCTGTCCCATAGGAGCCAATGACACTTGGCCCCAGGAGGGACATCCGGCTCCTGGCCAGAGCCAAGCCAATTAAAGATCACAGTAACGCCTCTGTGATAACATATTTAAGAATTGGAAGTTGTGGCACAGAAGAAATTCCAGGGAGTGAGAACATGGGATAATAAGGCAGACACCAAGGTCACTGCAGAATCGAGGACGGGGAGGAGGCACCTCATGGAGCAGGGGAAGGACTCAGAGCTAAAACCCCTTCAGCCCATGGAGGAGCCTNTGAAGCAGAATGTCCCCCTGCAACCCATGCAGGCTCTTTGGGGTGCAGGGACTCAACCTTTACTGCACCCCATGGATGAGTGACCCCAAGGGATGGGGGAATTCACACTGCAAGCAGCAGCAACTGCAACCGACTGCAACCCCCCATGGACAGATGGAGGAGTGAGGGAAAAGTGTGTGTGTGTTGTGTGTGTTTTAAGACTGTTTTTTCCTCACTATTTAGCTTAGCTTTTATCCTGTTAGTAATAAATTTAGGTATTATCTCACTTTGAGTCTGTTTTTTTCCCATAGAGGTGGTGGGTTGATGACCTCTCTCCCTTCTGCCTCATTGCAGAAAGGGATTTAATGAGTCCATGGAATCCAGCCAGGGTCAACCCACTACAATATGATGGAGGGCTAGAAACATTTGCAGAATACTTCATGCTGGTTTGCAGATCTTAAATTCTCTTTCTGCAGATTGCATTGCATCAGGTTTTATTAATATGTTGGTAGTAAAAAATGTCTTCAGCTACTAGAATGTTTTATTGCTCACTACTTGAAAACAACTTTATTTAACTCTTGAAATACAATTGAGTTATTGTATTAGATTTACAAGTAAAGTTTGGAATTATCCTTTTATATGAAAAAGCAAATTTTCACTCCCTGAGGAATTCCAGGAAAGGACTGGATTATCCTTGCAAAAACCCAATTACCTCATCTTTATTTGTAGAGCATTATAGGCTGTATTGTTCCTCATAATATCATGAGACAATCAAATAGTTCAGAATTAATTTATTAGACCTAACCTCTGTGCATTATCATATAGTATTTAATCTACCTAGCTTTAAAAAAAAAATGTTCCACATGGTTCTGTACTGCTCAGTCGCCAAGCCAGAAGACTGTTATAGAGAGAGGAACATATCACTGGCTCAGTGGATCAGTGATTTGCTCTGTAGTATGGTGAGGTATGAGGTCCCTGTTGCCCAGGTGTAGTGGCCAACTTTCCCAGTTCACAAAGAAAATAAATAGACTACCTACTCCATGCATACCTCTAGAATTAATTCTTTTCATTCATTTAATGTTACTGGCAGTTTGGTCTTCAATATGTAATCCCATAGTGTTTTTAAACTAGTGACTCAGTCTTGCTGGTGGTGAGGACTGCTATCCTCTGCAGATATCACAGAAGTGCTCTGGTGAATAACATCTCCAGTGTGAGAGTTGACTGGGACCAGCTGGAGATCTGACAGTTACTGCTTCACTCTCCCAGTTGTCAGAGAGGGAAGAAATAGCAGAAGAAAGGGAGTATTATTTGAGAAGTGTGTGGTAGTGTGAAGCAGGGCTTCTACGGATGAAGGAGTGAAGGTGGCAGAGGGATCAGCCAGCAGCCCTCCCCTGGCAAAAATTCCTGCCTCATACTAACATTTCACTGTCCAACTCTCAGTTCGCTCTTGAATATGATTTCCAGGTACTTGGAAAAACAGATTCCTAACAGTTGATGTAGTTTTAAAAGGGTACAAATACATGGTTCATACCTATAGCTAATTACATTTTAATTGAAGGACAGAATTAGAAAAGTTAAACAAAAACCTGTGATTGTTAAGCTTGAATATATTAGGATAGCCTCAGTACTGGAGTAAGCTTGCACATTTCCTGTATCTGTCATGTTTTCTGCTTTTGTTTATTGTCCTTTAACACTTTTAAATTATTACATTGAGTGAAATACGTTCTTTGTTCAGTGCATTCTTAGGTATTTGGCCATAAGTTGTGATAGTACAAGCTGCAAAATGCTCAGTAAAAGTGGTGTATTGAGATTTCCTGTATGGATCATAGCTTCTTGGCTATTGACATGAGGGCATTCAATTTGCCCTAGCAGATGCGTGTAAGATTGAACTATAGAAGAGAAGAGTTAGTGAATCTACAGTGCAGATACAGAAATGCAGTTTTAGTGCTTCTGGAAGAGAGTGAGGTAGAGCAGAAGATGACTGCATACTCAGCCTTCAAAGTCTGCAGAGGTGCAGAAAGTGCTTGAAATCTCAACAGTCACTGAATGGCAGTGTGCAGTTTATTTCTCTAGCTGTCTTAGGAAATGAGAACACGGCCCTGCCTTTTACCTTCTGTAAGTATTTCTTCTCTGTTCACAGTGTAATGGTCCTTGCATTGGACCACGACTGGCTGTACAGCACAGACAGATATTTTGCCAGACCAAAGATGGTACTTCTGTGTCATCTGATCAATGCGGTGCCTTACCAAGGTAGGACAGGAATCGCTTATGTCTGAATCCACAATCCTTTTCAAAGATATTGAATGGACTAGTGACTTAACTGTCAACTTATGGGTTTCCCCTATGTAACAAAGAGGTCATTCTGCGACCTGGGCAGTTGTATGTTACAAATCTCATCAGGCTTAAGCACAGGCTTCCCTGTTTGTCCCTAGGAGAACCAGACCAGTTGGTCAACAACTGGAAAGTCTGTGCCATTTCTTCTTAAGCTACCAGTCTTCTTGTCACTTATTTAAACACAAACTCTAACTGGGGGTGGGGGGGAAAAAGGGACTCCACAGGTTTTTTTTTCCTGTAGATAAACTCCACTGTCAGCCTTGTAAAGACATTGACTTTACATGAGCCTTAGGCATGCAAATCATGACTGATCTTGACTGAAAATCAATGTAATTGGCTCATGGATTCCCACTCATGAATTTTCATTATCTGTGTGACAGATAGGTATGAACCAAGTTTGCCTATGCATCTTCTGTGAGACTGAGTTGAAAGACAAAGGGGGATTTCAGAGAACTGTTTTTGTTTCAACTTGCTGTAAAGTCATAAAAAATTTACAGAGTCCTACTGGACCACACTGGTCACCACTCATTGCACCTTTCAGCAGACCTCTGGTTCGGCCCGTCATGGAAAGGGCATTTCAGTGAAATCCTCAGGTACTTCAAATAGCCATTTAACCCAGTATTGGTATATACCAGTGTGTGCCCACTGAGGATCTGGTCCTTTAGAGCAGTTAAAAACTGTTACCCTCACTTGCACCCTTTGAAGACCTGAACCGTACAGTGCTCTGAGTGAATTACCTTTGGGATATGCGATGCTTGCTGTTCCTTCATCCCTCCCTCCTGCCCACAGGCCACTGAACACCCAGAACTGCTGGACTGATGTCTGTGGTGTACACTGGAGGGTCAGCCTGTGGACCGTCTGCACAGCTACGTGTGGGAACTATGGGTTCCAGTCCCGGCGCGTCGACTGCGTGCATGTCCGCACCAACAAGCCCGTGATGGAACATCACTGCTCCTGGAGGCCAAAACCATCACACTGGCAGCGCTGCAACATCACACCCTGTGAAAATGGTACTTTTCTGAGAGGAAGGGAGGCAGAGAAGTGCAGGGGTAGGAAAGAAGACAGAGCTGTCTGTCAGAAGTGCAGCACTGGACCTTGCAGCTGGGCATCCTAGGGAACTTCCAGCGTGAACATCTGCAAAATCCAGTGTCCAAAACTCAGCATCCTCAAGAGGAATACTGCCCATTGTGGGTTTTTTTGGGAATGGTGTCAGTGGTGGGATTGTGTCCCCTTGCTAATAGCATGAGAAATAACTTGTACAGTCTTAATAATTCATACAGTCTTCTGGAGCAGGTCCAGAGGAGGGCCACCAAGTTGTTCAGAGGGATGGAGCATCTCTGCTATGAGGAAAGGCTGAGAAAATAGGGATTGTGCAGCCTGGAAGAGAGAAGGCTTCAAGTTGTCCTAATTTCACTTATAGGAAAGACGAGGCAAAACTACTTACAAGGACATGCAGTGACAGGACAGGGGGGAATGGATTCAAACTGAAAGAAAGTAGGTCTAGATTAGATAATAGATTTTAGGGAGTTCTTTACTGTGAAGATGGTGAGGCACTGGAACATGTTGACCCAGGAAGTTGTGGTTGCCCCATTCCTGGAAGTATTCAAGGCCAGTTTGGATGAAGTTCTTAGCACCCTTGTCTAGTAGAAATTGTCCCTGCCTGTGACGAAGGGGTTGGAACTAGATGGTCTTGTCTTCCAACCCAAATCATTCTATGACTAACTTGCAGTTGATGGTACAGACAGAAAGAAAAACACAAATCACAACCAGACTTATGGTTGTAGTCCAGATCTGGTAGATAGGTTAATGATGGGGAATCCAGACAAGGCTGCTTTCTTTCTGGTGACAAGCAACAAACTGCATCTGCCAAAGGACTAGTAAAGGGATGGATATTTTAAAAAACCAAATGAACAACGGAGAACAGAAGATGTACCTGTTTGGAAATGATGCTCCCATCCTCTTAACTGCAAGCCAGTTGCTGAGCAGTCATTGCAAATGCTGCAGCAGAATACCCTGTGCTTGCACTGACACTGTCTCAGTAGAGGCAGAGTCAACTATATAGGTCCAAACTCATGGTCAGTTTTGGGGGTGCTAATAGAAGTTGAGGGGCCGAGGGAGCTTACAGGTACCACGCAAGATCTCTGCTGTCACTCCAGCCTCTTTCTGCTACATAGAAATGTCCCACATGTATATAACAGTGAAGTTGCTTGGCACAGACATCCCTGGAGAGGGCTGTACAACTGCCCTGTGATCTTTCCCCTTTTCATCCTTGGCATGGGTAGTGGGAGTTCCTTGGACTAAAATCCACCCTAGATCTTGCAGGGATACTGCGTAGTTTTCCAGTCTGGAGCTAAAAGCAGGAGGTGGTGGGCCTCAAAAACAGTCCAACTGATACCAGGACCTAAGCCCTAAGGGAGTTCAAAAAGTGTCTTAACATCTTCATGCTGGGCTATGTTCTGTATTTATATTTATATATAAATACATATAAATATATATATAAATTATATTAAGTGTATCTATAATATCTATTATATAATTTATATATTCATGTATTTATATTATATATTATTTATATATATATATTTATATATAGTTATATTTCACACGTGTGAAAAACACAATATGATACCTGGTCAGCTGGGGTGATACTCCCATACAGTGGCTCTTCAAATGTAAAAGATTGGCCGAAGTGTCTCTGAGCTACTCTGTTAAAATAAGTTTCCAATTTTATTTACTACTTCGTCTTTGATTTAACAACTGTTAGGAAATTCCTAGAGTCTCTCTAAAATGCTGATAGATGACAAACACAGTATTGGGGAAGATTCAGAAGCCCTCTCCCCAAGATCTGAAAGCAAAGGTCACCCACTTAATTCTCCTTTGATCCTTTGGCTACTTACAGTCCACAGTCTTTACAGCAAGTCAAGCTCACACGCATAGTGAGACCTCCCAACACAAAGGTCCTCCTCTTGGCCACCCAAGGAAATGTTCTCAGGTAAGAAATCATTCTTCCTTTGTTTCATCCCCATTTCTTTTTGTTTCCCCTTTGGCAGTGGAGTGCAGAGACACTACAAGGTACTGTGAGAAAGTGAAGCAACTCAAACTCTGCCAGCTCACCCAGTTTAAGTCACGTTGCTGTGGGACTTGTGGAAAATCTTGAAGACAGACAAAATGAAATGGAGGAACAAGGGGATCACAGCTTTGCTTCACTAAGGCAAGGGCTTTTACAGAAACTACAAATGGAATGGAAATATCTTTTTTCATTTTATTTATTTATTTCCCTTTTTTAAAAAAAAAAAAAAAAGAAGGAAAGAAAAAGGACACCTTTTACCAAATCATTGTTGTAAAGGGTCTTGACAAGTTTTCCCTTCTATGAATCTGGGAGACAGAATGCAGCAAAACGTGGTCATGAGTGTAGACCATAAAGAGTCAGAGAGACCAATGCCACCAGCAATGGGCATGAGAGGAATGGGGCTTCCCCATAGTCCATGTAAACACCTGGGGGATTCACAAAGAGACAGGTGAGGAAGAGGACAAGACTAATAACCTAGCATCACATTACAGAATTATGGAATCATCAGGGTTGGAAGACACCTTCAGGATCACCTGGTCCAACCATCAACCCAGCACCACCATAATCACTCCTAAACCATATCCCACATCCAGATGCCTCTTGAACATTTCCAGAGATGTTAACTCTATCACTTCCCTGGGGAATTTAATCCACTGCCTAACTACTCTGTCAGTGATTCTTTGTTTTTCCTCATATCTAATCTGACCCTCCCCTGGCACAACTTGAGGGCATTTCCTGTCATCCTTTCATTTGAAACACGGCAGAAGAGACCAGCTCCCACCTCACGATAACCTTCTGTCAGGTAATTGTAGAGAGCAATGACATACCACCTGAGCCTCCTCTTCTCCCAGCTGAGCAAGCTTAGTTCCCTCAGTTGCTCCTAATAGGATATGTTTTCTAGACCTTTCACCAGTTTTTCACCCTTTTCTGAACATGCTCCAGCACTTCAGTGTCTTTCCTATAGTGATGGGCCCAAAACTGAACACTGGATTCAAGGTACAGCCTCACCTGGGCCAAGTACAGCAGCAGTACAATCACGTCACTGGTCCTGCTCACCACACTGTTCTTGATACAGGCCAAGATGCCATTGGCCTTCTTGGCCAGCTGGGCACGCTACGGGCTCATGTTCAGCTGCTGCGAAGCAGCCCTCCCAAGGTTCCTTTCTGCTGAACAGCTCTCAAGCCACTCTTTCCTGAGCCTGTAGTATTGTTACATGGGATTGTTGTGGCTGAAGGGCAGGACCCAGCACTTCGCCTTATTGAACTTCATGCAGTTTTCCTCAGCCCACCAATCCAGTCTGTCAAGACTCCTCTGCAGAGTCTTCCTTCCTTCCAGCAGACCAACACTCCCACCGAAGTTGGTGTCACCTGCAGGCTGACTGAGCATGCACTCAGTCCCCTCAGCTTGACAGGTCATGGTGTACTGGAGAGAAAAAGAAAATGCTAAACTAAACATTTAGCTATGTAATATGGAGTTATTTCATCTGTCTTAGACTACCTTGAGAACACTTGCATATGATTCTGCTTTATAAACTTTTTTGTTACATCCAAGGTTGGAACCCATCCTTTTAATTTCTGAACCTCTCTCTCCTTCTCACAGCAGGCCTGGAAATTATTTCAGTGGGATATCCTTGTGATCTTTGAGGATCAGGTGTCTGGGGAGGTTGAACAGTGGTCTGTAACATAAGTGGATCTAAAATACACCTGAAAATGTTCCCAGTTTGAGCTTGAGAGGGAGAATTTGGGATTGAAGGGTTGCCCTTAGCGCAGAGGTGAGGTGATGATGTTAGTTATTATCTAGGTGAAGGAGAGAAAGTATGATCTGCTTGACAGACTGTAGCACAAACCTGCAAATGCTGTTCCCTAAAGAGCACAGGCAGGAAAGATAGAAATTGTCTGTGATAACAAGAGGTACTTTGCATACTTCATCCTACTAGCACTTACTAAGGAAAGAGAGGAGTATCAGTTCCCAGAGTTCAGGTGCTTTCAGACCTGGGGTTTTCGAAAGTGACTTGAAGATGTGGGTTTTCCTAACCTGCTAACACAAAATTTCTCTCTCCAGGCAGCCAAGCCTTTTGGACAAGTAGTAGAAAAGAGCTTTATTCTGATTTCCTGTGGTTATTTCTAATCGGTAGAAACAGAATGGATTTAGCATCAGGCCCAGAGGACTAATGCAAATAATTTTTAACAAACTTGCTCCTCTCCAGCTGCATCGCGCAACAAAACAGTTATTATAAGGCAGCAGGTCTTTAAGTCCATGTGTAGCACCCTGAAGATACCATCTAAAAAGTGAGACTCAAACATCACACCCACAGCATGATTTTGCATGCAGGCTGTGAGTCTTTCCTCCTGGCCAGCAGCAGTGGTTATTAAGCCAGTGAAATGCTCCATGCTCTAAGTTCTTGTGCATTGTCTGCTCTGCTTAGAATAGGGCATTAAAATTAGAGGAAATCTGCAAAGTAGGAGTTTGAGAATCGTGGAGTTTTAAAGAACTACCTGGATCTGAGGTTTTGGTTCAAGACCTCTAAATTAAAGAGAATGGTTCTGCCTCTCCTGTAATTCCTGGCAGGACTAGTGTCTTGTGGTATGCTATTGAAATGCAGTTTAAATTCTGCTATGCTACAATTTCCAAGATATGGGATTTTTCAGCAAAAGTGGGAGTCCATTTTTGGGATCAGTGCCAGGTTCCTGTCATTAAACTGTCTCAGACTGGCTTATTTCAAAATACAACTGGCAGTGAACAAATGGATTTTCAAGAAACAGTGTTGCTAAGCATCAGTTCAACTTTTTATTTAAAAGAAGAATAATTCCTTTCTGTGTATGTAAATGTGTATCTTTTCTGTATATTTATTAGGATTTCTTGTATAAAAAGTGCAATATTAATAATTGTACATTATTTTGTCCAGAAAAAAACTATTTTGGTGGGTTTCTTTAATCTCCCCAGAATTTTGTTCCTCTAAAACCAACAGGAATAGTGTATTTCTCTTAATTTTAATAGCACTTGTATTTAATTGGGGATCTGCTTGACTGTGCACAGAGTGCTTTATAAACTATGACATGAGGGAGGGATGATGTTTTTAACCTGGGAAATTATAGTTATGCATGGAATGAAAGACAATTCCTTAATAATATAATAATAACAACGGTGATGATGACGATGTGATGGATATTTCTGATACATTAGTTAACAAAAAACAATATGGAGAAGTATTTCCTTTTGTTTAAAAGCAAAACATGTTAAAGTGATCACATGTTCCATAGTATGTGTGTGACTGTGCACAGGATAAAATGAAGGATCTGATCTGGAGTGGCCACTGTGTTGTCTCTGCACAGTGTTGATTTAATTTCACATGTCTGTCTTCTGAATTGTGACTTGGCAGCATCCCAGTAAGATAAAGATTGCTGGATATTTTAGGAAAGGATGCTTTTCTTCTCTAAAGAGAAAACGAAACAGCAAACTTGTATTTATATAACATTTTGTCCATGTAATGCAGGTTACTTATTTAACTACCACTGTCTGATGTGTTGGTTTTTTTATCTTAAAAACAAAATCCAAATCAGCAAAGCTGTTGGAGTTCTCTGTCCTTATTCTGTATTATGATAGCAGCACACATCTGTTACACAAAGTACACATGAGGTACCTGCCTTGTGGAAAGAGCACGTCTTTACTCATTTTTAAAGATCCCCATCTATTAAGATTCTGTACCCTGTCTTGGAGATGTGTTTTAATTCTTCATTTGCCTTGCTTTATTCTTTTTTTGCTAACGTCTTGCCTCTATTGCTCTTGCAGACATGTAAAGCCATCACTGCTGGTTCAAGAATCATGGAAATCAATAAAAGTACACTCTTTTTTTTCTATACAGCAACACTTCAAGACATCTTACAACTTCCCTCAGCAAGTTATGGCTTGGAGAAACACCTCTTAATTTAGTTTTTCCTTACAGGGTTCTGCTGCCTTCAATAATGGCTCTACCAGCTACCTGATGCACCTGATGGATCAGGTGTATACATCAAAGGAAGCCTAGTAATGGTGAGAAATACGAGTATAAAGCAGAAAAGAAGTAAATAAAGCAAAATCATTTTTTCTTAACAAGAACAAAATCAAGTTTTGAAAACTAAGGTGGTTCTTGCTATTGCCCTTTTCAAACAAACAATGTCTCTTCCAAAAGCGAACAGTGATTTTGCTTTGATTTACTGACATGAGTATGTTTTTTGGTAGCTAAACTGCAGGTAAATAACACCTTGCACATACTCAAACAGACAAGCAGATCTGAGAACAGACCTAAGACTTCCAAGCAACAATACTGAAGGCAATGGGAATGTCGTCATTCACTTTGATAAAAAAAGTATAGAAGCTGGTGTTGATGTAAAATGAACAGCAGGCTAGCTTAGGTTTCCAAGAGAATAATTATTCTCTTTTATGCATATGGATTTAGTTACTAGTCAAGTCAAAAAGCCTTCAAAACCTTGAAAGGAAGCTTACAGTTTTGTTCTCCCTACTGATTTTCCTCACAAAAGAAAAACAGTTAAGGAAAAAACAGAAAAATATGATGCTGAGGACCTACTCGTGGCTTCTGTTACATGGCAAGGTAAGAACAACTAAACTACTCCAGGCATATGTGTCTACATGCACGATCTAAAAACAACAGAAGCCATAGGGAGAGGTTCACAAAGTAACCTTTAGCTGGAAATTTTCTTTTGCTAACTGGCTGCAGTCATACGGACTGCATTTGAAGCTTTTTGACTTTTTAAGTTACTCTCCTTCTTGCAAGCTACCTTACCAAATTAAAGGCTAGTGATCACCTTGCTATCTGTTTGGTGCTCAAACACTGATTCATTAATAAATTTGATTATTCTATATCAGCATAAGCTGACACCTCTATTTTTAGAAGCAGGTGAACCAAATGTTTACTCTTTTCCAGCCTTTTTCAGGACTGTAAAAGCCCTCAAAAGTTTTTAATGGCAACTTTCAGCAAATCACTTACCATTTCTGCTAACCATTGTGCAAATTATCTTCATTTATTCTGTTACCTAATTTTTAACAGAGATGCTTTCAAACTGTTTTGAATGCCAGATTTTCTGACAGACTACCAGTGTATACAGATGGGAAGCTGAGAGCTGCTCATGCTGACTATGGTTCTACACATTAGCTGCAGACCACAATTTGGGACTCCTTAATTTAGCTATTCCTCCTCTTTTTTTAGAGGTATATATATTTCTCAATTTTGTTATGTATTAACTGTCCACTTCTGTGAAAACTAAACCAAAGAACCTGTCAAATACTTGAGTTTGCACAAAATTGAGGGAGAGAGAGAAGTCAGGCCTCCTTTCCCTACTAATCTTACATATTTCTCAGACCACAAATGTATTTGTTAATCATAGTTTCAGCTACTTTGCTTATCATTGTCTTCACCCAACATCTTCCCTCCAGTCAATCAAAGTCAAATCTGAAATCTGGTCACATACATAGTCACTTTAACAATTTGTTTATATAAAATTTTCACTAAGGCATTTCAATAATACACAACCCAATATGCATGCTATTTATCCAGATTTATAAAGGGCAAAGCCACATATCAGCACCTCCTCTTCTTATTTCTGTTCTTGCCTGCTTTTTCACTGAGGTACAATACTTGTTCCCATTTTCAACTTCACATGTGAAGGCATGAACACGACAATACATTTTATTCTCCACCTGTCCATCTGAGAAGCAAACACAGTATTTTAGAAAGACTCGGCTGTTGTTCCTCACTGATCTGAGTTTGTACACTAGTTCTTCCTCAGAAGAGAAGACTTTATGCAGGGAGATACAAGGTTATTGCAGCAAAAAAAAAAAACTGCTTCTGAACAATAAAAAACAGGGAAAAAAAAGATTAAACAAACTCAATCTTGTAAGTACTGTTGCTACAGATGCAGAGGGCAAAGCATTATACCCTGTCACTGACATGAAAAGTAGCTGACAGCATAAAGTAATAAGTAAAAGTGTGAAGGTTGAAGTATATGCTGCCAACATGACCAGCTATAACCCTGATCAGGTGCAATTCATTATCATGAGAATCTGTCTAGTGCTTTTTGTTTGGTTTGTAATGCAGGCAGCCCACTGGGCATGCTTTGCCCTTCATGCATACTGGCTTTACACTGGTGCCTGCCCTTGGCCCTGTGACTCAGAATGCATGTTTTGAGAAACCTGCAGACACTTCCAGCAGAGAGAAACAGGATTGCATGGGAACGTCTTCAATGCTCCTCTCTTAGTCTGTACCAGTTATACTGCCTCAGGCTGCTCTGAATGGCACATGTTGATTGTCCACGAAGTATGGCAGATGGGAAGGGGTGATACAGCATTGCCTTACATCAGTTTCTCCTTGGCATCTCACTGTGATTAAAGCCTAGAGCTGCTCCTTCCTCCCTCACTTGTCTACATAGCTCCAAAGAGCTCTGCATGCCTTTTACCCTGAGAATTGATTTAATTACTAAATTTAAATACTCAAATTATTTATTTCAAAGGAGAGACTTTTTCCTACAATGCTCCTTCCACTCTTCCTTCAAAAGGATTGCCTGCCTCTTCCAGCAAACGCAGCAGCTTTTGAGGAAGATGGGCACCACATTTCTAAAGGCCAGATTCTTCTGCACAGAATTGTGGGTGTAGCTACTGCAGCATCATCTTTAAACCAAACAACTAAAGCAACCCTTGTAACCACAAAATGCTCATCGTTCACCAGAGGCATCATTCTTGTCTTGCACGGTGCCTCCATGCTTGAACAGATGCACAAATACCCAGGATACCAGGCTAATTTTGGCTAAATGCCTGAGATTACACAATGGCTGCAGAATAACAGGCAGGACTGCATCAGCTGATTCCCCAGTTCAACAGAGCCCAGGCAGGAGTCTGCTCTCTGCAAGCAGAGCAAGTGCTCTGCAACAAGGAAGGAGCACAGAGACACTTCCTCTAGCTTGACAAAGGAATAGAGTTTTTGAAACTCTGGTAACTCGGGGTTTTAATCCAAAAAAAGGAACAAAGGGTTTGTTGCTTGACTGTGTTGCATTTCTCTATCCTTTCTGCTAACACACTCCTTACCGTTTGGGAGAGGGAAAAAAGGGAAAACCTTGTCTAAGCCTTTAAGCCCTTTGCAGAGAAAAGTTTTATATTTGCATTCATATATATGGAAAAGAATGCCATTGTATGTGGCAAAAAGGGAAAGGGACTCCAGAGGGTTGCAGTCTGGTTACTTATAAATACTTTTTATTTAAGCAGTGGCAGGATATGAACAATTCCATAGTAAACACGTAGTTACCCACACATGCTTAGGATGACATGGACATGGGAAACCACTCACTACTGCTACCCTCTTTAATACTGTAAAGTAGACTGCTACTTCAAGATCTTGCATGGTTTGTATACAAACTCCCCAGGGTCAGTGGGAAAGCACAAAATAATAAAGCATGAACCAGAAGGATCACACCAGGCAGGCCACAAACAGCTTGCTCTTCAAGTGAGGAGGCAGGATGTATTTCTTTTCCCTTAAGGAAGTGCTTAATGGTTGGGCAGAGGAGCTTTTGGGCTATATGAAGACTTCCACCCTTTTCAACATGATGCCTTTTTTTTTTTTTTTAATGCATAAATTATGGGTTAAAATAAATAGCCGATAAGGTTAGTGAATCCTTGTTAAAACACTTCACCTTCTGAAACACTGTTGGAGTCAGTTTTCAAGTAATAGCATACAACCTAGTGATTTTATTACCAAAAAAGAAAAACCTCACTGTTAGCCCGCTACATACAAATCACAGAAAATCAAATCCAGCTGTGCAGGGAGGATCCAACAGGCACTTTTTTTTTTTTCCTCTTTTTTCAGCAGAGAGGAAAGCAGAGCAGGGGCTTGCTTGCCCAGCAAAGTAGTATCCTTGAACCTGTGGTGGCATTTGGAAGTGCCACATGAGCCCTTTTACCAGTCTAGAGGCAGTTCACACCAACAAACACCGCACTGGTGAGCTGGTGGAAACATAGAACTGAACACACCATTGCCTCTTTCAGAGTTACTCTATTTCTTTTCTACTGAATGCAGGCTAAAACATCTGTGGGAGAGACACGTAGTCAGATAAGCGAAAATCAGGTTGCCCCAAAGCTGTATTTCTCCCAAAAGCAAGAAGAGGGGCAGAACTTATCAAACTACTGTTTCCAAGGTGGGAAGGAGACAGACTGTACTACAGTAGAAGGAAGAGGCATTTTTAGTGGGATCAGCCAAACGCAAACGCTGCTCAGAGAGTTCATTATGGAAGTTTGCCATCCCAGTGAACCCAGACTGCAGTTTTCTGCACAAACACCTCTTTCCAACTGAGATAACATGGATCCCTTGGGAAGATCTTATCCATGCCCCAGGAACGGCCTTATTTTGTCTTGCAAAGAAAAGGTTTGGTTTCTCATATATTAAGTTCAGCTGCCTTCTGCTTCCTTAATACCACGCCCAGGATCTATATTGCTTCTTTCTGTGATATGAACACCCTGAGTCCTTGCTGAAGCATACCACTTATCTTTCAACACTTTCTCCTGAAACACTTCTCTCTGCTTAGTAATCTGTAGTGTTGGGTGAAGCCCTTTTAAGAATTTGTAGTGGTAAAGTTTTCACAAATTTGCTGCTTGCTCATATTTCTAGACCATAAGTATATCATTTACTGATATTTTTGTCCTATTGCCAACTGCAAATCTTCTCCAGCTGGATTGCCTTCAGCAGATGTAGGGTACTGGAGTTGGCAGTCCTTGCAGGACAGGTGGTTGAAAGGCTGATATCATACTAGTCAAAACTGAATGGATTAATCTCCCCCATTATTCCAGATAACTTGGTTTCTTTTGGGGTTGTTTAATTTTGTTTCTCACTGAGAATGGGAGAATTCAGTAATCTTGCTCAGCCTTTTCACAGTTAGGAGCTGCAGTGCTGCCTTTCCCGTGACTAAGAAAACGTTTGTAATTTTCTATTAGCTGCTATCCCTGTAAAATGTAGTTCGAACATGTCTCCTTAATTCAGCTCTTGTGCTTTTAAATTGCCAAACAGATTGTGCTTTGCCCTGGAGATCAGTCATACTGGTGGGTTCTCCTCTTCTGTGCAAGTAGAAGCTATCCCTGCAAACAGCCTCTGAAATGTACATACATGGAACTATGCCTGTGCACAGCTGACATTTTTGGCAATTACAACAGTAATCAATACTGCTTTAGTAACTGGCTGTGGCAATGACATTTTTCATCTGTTATTGCTTAGCACAATCCTCCTTGTTCTTTTTTTGCATGTCTCATGGTACAACTCCCCTGGATACCTTTCTCAACTGTGCCAAAGACAAAGCCCCTTTGTTTCATCCTTTCATTTTAGCTTTTGAAACACTTCTTGATAGTACCCTTTGTGCTTCAGCCAATGTTTAGGTATTCATGCCATTATACATTCTTCAAAAGTAGGATGTTGACTACAGCTAACTTCTCTCTCTCCACCCATTTTTTCACTGAGAACTGTTGTCTTGTGCTGCATCATGAGTGCAAGGTCACAGAATCACAGAATGGTTAAAGTTAGAAGAGACCACAGTGGGTCGTCTTGCCCAACTTCCTTTGTTCTGTTCAAGAAGACTCATCCTAGAGCACATTGCACAGGATCCTTCCTTCCTTCCTTCCCTCCTTCCTTCCTTCCTTCCTTTAGAGCACATTGCACAGGATCCTTCCTTCCTTCCTTCCTTCCTTCCTTCCTTCCTTCCTTCCTTCCTGCCTTCCTTCCTGCCTTCCTGCCTTCCTGCCTGCCTGCCTGCCTGCCTGCCTAGCTTCCAGAGCCAGACATTCCTGAGGGCTGGTCTTGTCAGTGAAGACCAGTGCAAAGATGATGTTCAATAACTCTTCTTTTTCCTCTCTTACCAGGTTGCCCCCTCCATTTAGTAACAGGTCCACATTATCCTTATTTTCCCTTTTGTTACTGATGTATTTGAAGAAGTCCTTCTTGTTGCACTTGACATCCTTGGACAGATTTAATGCCGGATGGGCCTTGGCCTTCTTCATCTCATGTCAATTTATTCTGGCAACTTCTCTGTGTTCACTTCAAGTGGTCTGACCCTGCTTCCATCTCCATACTCCATGTGTATTCCCTGCTTATGGTTTGGATAATGACAAGAGTTCTTCATTCATCCATGGAGGTGTCTTATCCCCTTGACCCGATTTCTTGCTCATTAAAATGCATTGTTCTTGAGCCTGGAGGAAATTATCCTTCAATATCAACCAGCTCTTTTGGACTCTTCTTCCCTGCAGGACCTGTTCCCGTGGGATTCTTCTAATGAGATTCCTAAAGAGCCCAAAGTTAGTTTGCCTGAGGTCTATGGTTACAATCTTGTTGCTGCCTGGCTTCTTGCTCGCCTGGTACTGAACTCCACAATCTCATGGTCTTTACAGCCAAGGCTGCTCCCAACCTTCACATCTCCAACAAGGCCTTCCCTCTTTGTTAATATGAGGTCAAGCAGCACAGAATTCCTTGTGGGATCTCCCACTGTCTGTGTCAAGAAATTGTCATCATTGCTTTCCAGGAGCCTCCTGGGCTGTCCTGTTTCGCTCTGTTGCTTCTCCAGGTGATATCAGGGAAGTTAAAGTCCCCCACAAGAACCAGACCCTGGGACTTTGAGGCCGTTCAAGCTGCCCATAGAAGGCCTCATCCACATCCTCCTCCTGGTCAGGCAGCCCATAGCAAACACCCACAAGTGTCACCCTTACTAGCCGGCCCTTTTATCCTAACCTGTAAGCTCTCAGTTTGCCCCATCATCCACCCCAAGACAGAGCTCGATACATTCCACGTGTTGCCTCACATAGAGGGCAGCTCCACCACTGTGCCTTCCTGGTCTGCATCTCCTAAGGAGTGTGTAGCCCTTCCTGAGACAACATTCCACTCACGGAAGCTATCCCAGCACAGCTCCATAATTGCAATGAAGTGAAAGCCCTGTGTCTGCACACAGATCTCGTGTTCCTCCTGTTTGATCCCCATGCTGTGTGCATTGGTATACAGGCACTTTATAGAAGTAGTGGATTGTGCCAATAGCCCAGCGGCTGTGAAAACGGATGCCCCCATAGTCCTGTCTTGTGGTTACATCTTTGGATGCTTGCACTCACTGGAGGTATACCCTCTTAAGCCTCTTTTTGCTGCTTGGGTAGTCTCTGTAGGTCTCCTCTTCCCACATCTTACCTCTGTCAAGACTGGCCCTGGCCCTGTCCTCCTTCAAATGTTATTTAAAACTCTCTCAATGAGTTCTGCTAGCTCCTAAGCTAAGATTCTTTTTCCCTTTAGAAACAGGAGGATCTCGTTAGTTGTCAACAGACTCAGCATCATATAACCTGACCCATGACCAAAAACCCCCAAATTCTGCTTGTAATGCCAGTCTTGAATCTGTGTGATTTTCCTGTTTCTATCCCATCATTCCCTACAACTGCTGGGGCAGAAGAGAACACAAATGGTACTGCAGATCCCTTGACCAGTTGTCCCAAAGCCCTGACGTTCCTCTTCCTTATCCACAGCCTTCTTATCAGGATGTCATTGGTACCCCCCGCCCCGGAAAACCAGTAGCAGGCATCAATGGGTCATACCAGGCTGCAAAAGTCTTTTGTGATGTCTCTTACCTGGGCCCCAGGAAGGCAATACATCTCCATACAGGTTATGTCTAGCTGGCATCCATCAGCTTCTCCAGCCGCACCCAACACTGGAAGTTGGGCCAAAGGCACGTAGTACTCTTTTCACTCACTACTGTCCTGTAAAAGAGGCAAGATGACTACAGAGTGCCTGAAAGATTTATGAACAAGTGTTTGCATATCTGGCAGTAGCACCTGGTTCTGCCATTCATGTGGGTGTAGTTCCATTTTCCTCTTCCTCCTGTATGTAACTTCAAAAACAATTTCACAAACCTGTAGTGCCGTTCAGTGAAATTTTAAGTTCTTTTTCAGGGTATCTGACCTGCACTTCGTTCCTTCTGAGACTGTGACCACTATAAGAAAAATTAAATTTAATTGGCACAAACATAGGTAAAAATAACTTCTGCTTGTCTTTATCCATGAATTCCTTCTGTGCAAAAGCAGTAACAAAATCCCATGTACTGTAGTGCAGGCCAACTTTATGTTCTGTATTGAACACCTTAATTCTACTCTATATTATAATTATGCAATTATAGGTATATAAAATATAATTATATATTTCTCTTATGCTGATTTTCTAGTGACACTGCCTAATTTAATTAAAATTAAACTTCAGTCTGGGAAGATGCTTCTTTACTTTAACTGCATTATCAAACAAAGGGAGCACTGCTGCCTGCATAGGAGGCCAGGAGAGCAGAAGCACAGCCCTGTCCATGTAGTGAATCAGGAGAAGAGAAGGAGACTGACAGAGACAGGATTAAACAAACCCTTCTTCCAGGGTAGGTCTGGCAGCACACAAAGGCTTTGCTACAGAGCAAAAGCAAGTGAAGAGTCATTGCAAAATTTGTTTGAGAAGGGGAGATAAACTTTTGCAGCCAGTCAAGTCACATCTGGCTGCCTGAGCCACGTGTTTCTTCACTAATCATCTGCACCTAAGTCCATATTTGTGCAAGTGTGTGGTGCACTGGTTCAGGGAAATTGACTTTACTAAAACACTGATTTGTCCCCAGTAAGGTAAGCCTTCTGATTTAGCCTGTCATGCCATCAGAGAGCACTACTCTTGTTACCAAAAAGAGGGAAAACATGCAGCTGCAGAAGGAGAACACAGTAGGACTGCAGCAGCCCAAGTTTTAGCTTAATTTTCTGTGGAATCACACCATAAGTCACTCAAGTGAACTCTCCTTGGTTTTAGTGTTATCATATATTTGTTTTCATAAGTTTTTAACACGTATAGGTACAAGTCAGGAAAAAAACAAGCCTGTGTCTTATGCTGTGAAAGTGTTGTATTTAAAACAGTTGTGTCTGCTTGATGATGGTACAAGCTGGTCCACTGTTTGGAAAATCAAGATTCCTATTATTAATGTTCAAAATCCAGAACTACTAATGCTAACTAGAATATTACATTGCTATCCAGATTGGTAAGACTAACTCATTTCCATCCAGCAAAATAGATCCACAAGTCTGCAGTAAAGACAGATTTGTGCACTATATTCTCCTAGCTCTGCATTCCCTGCCAGTCACATCAAAGAGATGAAAGAACATATGGCAAGATTTCACACATAAAAGAACAATCTTTTCCACAGTCACAAGCCTCAGCTGTTTCTTTCATATAAACTCTCTTTCAGAACTGACAGAATTGCAGACTGATAAATGAAATCAGAAAAATTATTGACCCAAAAGACACAGGGAAGAAACTGTATTTTCCTGTTGCAGTTCAATATTAGAGAAATGAAGGTTCAAGAGGGCTGGTAAGAGGAGAAGATGAAAAAAAATGCCAGACATACTCTAGGTCAATACTTTTCTACAGGTGAGTGAATATTTTACAGATTCTTGAATTTCTGAAGGCTGTGTGGAGTCATCAGTGACTGCATATTGTGGCCTTTCAGTATAGTGTAATCTGTAGAGATTTGTGTAGTTTTTCCTGCTGCAAGCACATAATTTTTTCATTGAACTAGAGCCTATGCTTAGAAAAGGTCATTAGGACTGATTCAAGGTCTTCAAGTGAAGCAGAACCACTGTGCCTTTAGGGTACTGTTCCAGTTACTTCCCACCCTTAGGGTTAAGCGTTCATTTTTTCAGAAGGAATGTGTTTGGCTTTAACTTGCAAGCACTTATGGAAAATTTCTATCCCAATAGGTTTCAAAGATTTTCTGAAGTCTTAAAATACATTTATACGGAAATTGTCTTCCACTTCCACTTAAAATGCTGCTTTGATGGTCAGACACAAGCCTTTCACAGAATCATAGAATCACATACAAATGGAGTTGAAAGAATCATCTAGCATGCAACAAAGTCTAGCAAGCACTCGAGCTGAATACTCAGGAAACAGCTAGAGCTGCCAGGAGTAGGGGAGAGGAGGATTTAGGAAAGTGGAATGCTCTTAAGAAGTCAAAAAGTTTCATAGTGCTCATGGAACACTCATAAGCCTACAGAAAACACTTTGGACAGTGAAATGAACAGTTCTGGTGAGCAGCTTAAAACTGGTCCTATCCAAAAGATAATATTACTCTAACTGCTGGCTGAACTATAGCAATATGTGACAGCTTCAACCATTTGACATTTCTGGTACCCATCCAGCACCCTGCAATAAAGAACTTTTACTGAAAAGCTTCCCTTGCAAGATGTCAGCCTAGGGTGGTATCTTCGGCATGAAAAGCTCCCATCTGATAACCTAGTTCTGGGCAGCACAGTGACACAATTTATGAAGGTGCAATATTCAATAATATTTATCCAGCGACTGTACCTTTTGTATGTGTCTTTCATGGAGTACTGAAAAAGGCTGGAATCCCAGACTTATCCAGCAATGACTTTTACATGTGACTTCACAGCATGTAACTCACCTGTTCTACCTCTGTGTAATGGGTTGACCCTGGCCAGATTCCATGAACTCATTAAATCCCTTTCTGCAACTAGGCAGAAGGGAGAGGGGTCATCCACCCACCACCCTCATGGGCAAAAAACAGACTCAAAGTGAGATAATACCTAAATTTATTACTAACAGGATAAATGCTGAACTAAATAG
>VWZG01002687.1:0-29220 GCA_013396735.1 Grallaria varia
GCAAGCTTTTCCCCCGTGACAAAAGGGTGTCCGTGGAGAAGTTATGGTAACAATAAAGACAGTAATGAACACAATTCATGTTCTGATATCTATCTAACTTGTGGTCATTTACCGCTGGGCCATCCTTTTACCTAGTTGCTGGTTTATGGACCTCTCTTGA
Source organism: Grallaria varia (assembly GCA_013396735.1). Taxonomy (NCBI): domain Eukaryota; kingdom Metazoa; phylum Chordata; class Aves; order Passeriformes; family Formicariidae; genus Grallaria; species Grallaria varia. Next base: position 161 of record VWZG01002687.1, read on the forward strand.
TCCATGGTCTTTCAATTAACTATGTGAAGATACTTGCTTTCCAAATTAAATGGAATTGGCAAGATCCAAAACCTCTCCTGCATTGTTTGGCACAAATGCAAATTATGTTTTTCCTAGACAGAATAGGAAAATGTATTGCTGTTGTCTAAGCCAGATCAGATTTTCTTGACATTCAGCTTGTCTTCTATGTATGTTGAACTTCTAATCAACATAAAGGGAAGTTTTCAGGTAATTTGCATGCCAAGCAGTCAGGGAGTTGTACATCCCTGTACTTTCTTCTGAATTAATTTGCCTTTGATGGCTCTGTAGTAGGAGCTCCTTGGAAGTTTCAAATCAAGCAGTTATGATGATTGTTCATTATCTTTCATGAGGAAGGACTTGTCAGACCCTAGTGCTGACGTATGAAAATGGATAACGTGAGCACTCTTCATCAATGTGACTGAAAATTCTGCTATGTTTAAGCCATCTTCAGTAGCAGCATAAGCTGGCCCAGCTAACTTCAAACTGAGGCAGCTAAGCCATCCCGGCATGATGTATTAAAATCATTTGTTTGCAAAGGGAAGACACATTTGTTGGTGGCACATTGTGTTGGAGAAGTGGGCTGTTTATTCTTTAATTGCTCCCGCTTGATCCAGAAAGGGTCTTATTAAGGCATATAGAGGGGAAAGGGCTCTGAGTATTGTTGAAAACCGTTTTTCAGTTCTTAGCCTCTAGTCCTACACTTGTTTTGTCTTGCTATCTTATATCACTCATCAGTCAAGCTACTCAGAGGACTTGACCATAACTAGACTTCTGTTTTGAATATTCCCCAGTTCAATGCGAATGAGCTCTGCCATCTACATGTGAAACAAGCCTCACAGGCAGGGCCAATTTTAAGAGTTTTCCTGCAGGTTTCCCACATACTACAAACTAGGACAAAGTAATGTCTGTTTTTTTTTCTCTTTGTGTACTGTAAATAGGCACATTTTGGCACATATGTATGAGCACTATGGCTTAGTGGTACAACTGTAAGGTGGATCTGTGACAAGTTGATAGATATCTACTTAAAAAATTTGGCAGTAAAATATAATTAGTTCTAATGGCAAAAGTAGCTCTATTTCATAAGCAACTCCATGCACAGTTATTTGATTCCAGTGAAAGAACAAGTTTTAATATTGCTCTTTCTTTATATAAGGATATAGTGATAAATCCTTATCCATTATTAACAACATATTGTGTGAAAATTGCATGTTATATGACTCATGCCACCAATAAGCATCTGTGCATTTCCATTATTATAAATCATTCATAATATATTCATTTTGCCATTATGTGTTATATGGCCTATCCTATGGCTCATTTTGAAGTAAGAAGATTTAAAAATGTGTGATTTTTTTTCATTGGGAAGCAATTCTGTTAATTTTTCATCCATTCCTATGGCATGCAGTGGGTTTTGCTGGCCTTGCTCTGTTGTGCTTCAGTTCTGGTGCACAATGCAAGGTGCATTTGCCTGGAATATACAAGACTCTAAGCAGATAGATATCCTTCCATTCCACTCAATATCCTGACACTACATACAGATGTAGGCTGGGTGTGCCTCTCATACTGATAATAAATATTTCTGTGACCAGAGGAACCAGTGAAGCTTGGTTCCCATGACTTTTTGATTGAAGATTAGGTGACAGTGTATATTCTCTGAGGTCCAGTAAGGATTAACCTTACTGTAGGATCTCTGCATGAGCAACATGTATATCCTCTCTTGCTATGCATGCTATTTCAGTGAGACTTCTCGCTGCCAAATTTAACTGAACTTGGCTTCTAGACTTGGAAGTTATCAAGGGTGACTGACAGACACACACTGATGGACAGAGAAACAGATTTGCCTCATTTCCTTAGGAAACCAATACTAAATCAGGAATGACTCTGCTGAAATACCATGGGTATAAAGCCTCAACATCTGTACATTTACTGAGGACACAGTGATAATTTCTATCTTTATAAATGAGGCATTAACGCAGCTATTGAGATTTTGCAGAAGAATTGGGGGAATTTACTTTACTAAGAAAGCCCCCTTCTTTGTATACTACAGCTTGGTATGGAAAAATAACATTTATGAAACAGCCCTTTCTGATGTTCAGAATGAGACCTTCAGTTTTGAACAACATTTTCACCTACATGTAGCTCTGACCTTTTCAGTTAGCTGAGTAGTAGTAAACAAAGAACAAATTAATACGAATATCAAGGTACAAATAATCTTAAGGTTAACCCTTATGAATCAGTCACCAGTGCTGGGAGATTATTTTCTCCCTTGATTAGCTGAATCCAGGATATAAATGTGTAACTTCACCTTTTTCATATTTTTCTTTTTTCCCCACCTTGAGCTTTTGGAGCAGCAGAACAGCATGAGAGACAGAAAACAATGAGAGGCTTGAGTAATAGGTTGAAAACAACTTTGTCTTTTTGGTAAATAAGGTGTGAACAATAATTCCATGTTAGATGGGTTCTTCAATTATACATTGGTGTTAGTAATAAAATAAACATGTTTTCAATAACATTTGGGATATAAATACATTCTTCTTTTTTACTAACTGCTCTGCAGAGTGTAAATGCTGTACTTACCAATTGACTATAGTGTTTAGCAGCTCTTGCCCATTCTTGTCTATTAAAAATTAAACCCTTTTACCATACATTATTAAAAGTGCTTTGGTTGGCTGCAAATCAAGAAAGACTTCATAAAGTCTTACAAGAACAAGAAATCTGATTAAATCTAGAGTCCACAGGCAGCAATGGAAAAAGCATGAGGAAAAAAAATACAACATTAAATTATGTCTTAAAAACTCCTTCAGGACTTTAAAAAATCATTAGTAGATTTTATTCCAGTTAACTATTAACCAAAAGACTCTTAATAGATCCATTACTCCATGTTCTCCCTTTATTTTTTCACTTTGGAACCACTGTTAGTTATAGATGCAAATACCTTCATTCTTTGTTCTCCCCTTTTTCAGAATGTTTTTTTTTTCCTAGAAATATTGTACTCATTTAATAGTTCCCCTGTGCCTTGTATATAAACACTGAGAAGTCTGAAGATTAAACTATATGTTAGCTGAATTGTATGTTGCAGGGTCTGATTTTCACTGTAGGAAAGAATGTAAGCAATTTAGGAGAGGAAAAAAAAAAAAGAAAGGAAAACACCTATGTTCCTCGGAGACCGAAAAGGGTCTGCAAGCATTTTACTGATAAAGCTGGAGAAGCAGGTCCAGGTTATTTGAAATAAAGCCCCTCTCTCTCATGTAGCTTTTAAAGGGAAAGGGGGAGAGAAAAGTGTGTTCTTTTCATTCTGCTGTTTCTGATATTAATGTTAGTATCCTGGAATGGGAAGTAGTATTTCACTGAGAAGTCCTGGACCTTGTGTGTGGTGGTGAAGAAGCTGACTGCTATCACTGAACCTTGCTCTGAGTGTTAGCCATGAGGCTTGTAACATCCTACAGATCTATGGGGCTTGATGAGACTCATCCCAGAATCCTCAAAGAGATGGCTGATGTCATCACAAAACCTCTCTCAATGATTTTTAAGCAGTCTTGGGAAACTGGAGATGTCCCAGCTAGCTGGAAGCTAAAGAATGTTGTCCCAGTTTTCAAGAAGGGCAAGAAGGAGGACCCTGGAACCTATGGGCCTGTCAGGCTCACTTCAGTGTCTGGTAAAGTAATGGAGAAGATTATTCTGAGAGGTATTGAAAAACATCTGGAAGACAGCACAGTCACTGGTCACAGCCAGCACGGCTTCATGAGAGGAAAGTCCTGCTCATCAAACCTGATTTCCTTTTGTGACAAGGTAACTCAGCATAGTTGATCAAAGGAAGCAAGGTGATGTAATTTTGTGGATTTCAGTAAAGCTTTCGATACTGTTTCTCACAGGATCCTCCTGGACAAACTGTCCAGCACAGCTGGATAAACACATCCTGTGGTGGGTGAGCAGTTGTCTCACAGGTCAAGCACAAAGGGTAATAGCGAATGGGTGACATCAGACTGGTGACCTGTCACTAGTAGGGTTCCACAGGGCTCCATCTTAGCCCTGTGCTCTTCAACATCTTCATAAAAGACTTGGACACGGGACTAGAAGGGACACTAAGCAAGTTTTCAGATGACACAAAGCTGAAAGGAGCTGTTGACTCCCTCAGAGGCAGGGAGGCCCTTCAGATAAATCAGAGGGCTGGGCGATCACCAGCCGTATGAAGTTCAACAAGAGAAAGTGCTGGATTCTGCACCTGGGATGGGGCAACCCTGGATGTACAGACAGAATGGGGAAGGAGATGCTGGAAAGCAGTGCCATGGAAAGGAACCTGGGAGTCCTGGTCGTTGGCCACTTGCACATTAGTCACCAGTGCCCGGGCAGCCAGGAGGGCCAACCGTGTACTGGGGGGCATCAGGCAGAGCATTGCCAGCCAGTTGGGGGAGGGGATTGTCCTGCTCTGCTCTCCACAGGGGCGGCCTCACCTTGAACATTGTGTGCAGTTTTGGGCACTGTGATATATGAAAGAGAGTGTCCAAAGGAGGGCAATGAAGATGGTGAAGGACCTTGAAGGGAATCTGCAGGAGAAGTGGCTGAGGTCACTTGGTCTGTTCAGCCTGGAGAAGAAGAGACTGAGGAGAGACCTCACTGCAGTTACAACTTCCTCATGAGGGGAAGAGGAGGGGCAGGCACTGATCTCTTCTCAGTGTTAACCAGTGACTGGACCCAAGGGAATGGCCTGAGGTTGTGTCAGGGAAGACTTAGGTTGGATATTAGAAAAAGGTTCTTCCCCCAGAGGGTGGTTGGGCGCTGAACAGGCTCCCCAGCAAAGTGGTCACAGCACCAAACCTGACAAAGTTCAAGAAGGGTTTGGATGATACTCTTGGACACAAGGTGTGACTCTTGGGCATGTTCCTGTGAAGGGATAAAGGTTGGACTTGATGATCCTTGTGGGTCCCTTCCAACTTGACATATTCTCTGATTGTCTGATTATGTTGAGGAAAAGTCAGAAGGAATGTGAAGCAGCACAGCCACCACCCTGGGGACATAGTCAATGACTGGGAGTTACTTTTGATGCTTTCAGAGAAATAATAATTCACAATCCTATCTCCAAAGGTTCCCAACCCACCAACATGAGTAAAGAACATTTATTGGTCCTTCTAGGAGTTACCAGTAGTATTCAGCATTTCTGGGATGGCCTGGCAATGGCCTGAAGAGTCACTCTTTAGTTCTTGATATACTGGCTTTAACATCAGAAACTTCTGATAAGTTACTGTTCCTCAAAATCCTCATCAAGTGCCAGATCACTTTGTTTGCTACTCAGTTCCCTGAACCTCACACCAATTTTCTTAAGACACAAAATCAAGGAGTTTTGGTCTCAATAGCAAAGGAGCTTTGGTGGCAGTTGCTGCCTTGTAAAGGAAGTGCCCGGGAGCAATGAGAGCTCCGTGTGGTGCCAGTGCCATAAAAGAGTAAGAGGCAGAAAGTGCAGGAGAAGAAGGGCATGCCTGGGCAGTCTGTGCTGGACATTGACCCAAAGCTTAGTTCCTTACTCTTGAGTGTAAGAACTAAGTAAATTTTGAGTTATAGGGCTATAATTCCATTGCTGCATTGTGGTGACTGTATAGGGCCAGTTAAGCTCTGCTCTTATAGTTTATGATTTCACCACAATCCCCTGGTGGATTTATAGCCCTGTAATTTTTTACAGTAGTGAGCTGTTTATTTTTCTGTTTACAACAGTACACCACTGAAGAAATTGGCAACAGTCACCCAGTTCTATAATATAGTTGCCTATACACTTGCAGTTGTTTTTGTAGAAAAAAAAATAGATTGTTCTTTAGGAGCAGGCTGACAGAGGCTGGGGACAGAGGAGGGAAGCTCCTTTACTGCCTCTGTTTCTTTAAAGGTTGTCTAATTTTGCCAACTGCTTGTCTAGATGCAGGAGAACATAATGACTACCAATTTCACATCTCTCTGTGACAAACAGCTGCAAGACTCCTACTTTCACATATTTTCCTTTCTCTTTCTTGCCCTCTTGCTGTGTATTAGTTTCTCAGTTAAAGTTACCTCACCAGTGTCTTGCACAGAATGATACTGTAATAGAAAGCTGAGGGGAGGTCAGCATCAAAAACCACAGGTGGATCTCAGGACTGAGCAAGAGGCAGGTCTTGGGCTTGATCTTCCCCTAAGACCGTGCCATGGATTTTAGTTCGGAACAGATGGACGTAGCTGTTAATTTGATTAGTTGTGAGCATGGTAGGGAGGTAATCACAGCGAAAGGGGATGAACACAGTAGGCAGGTAATTTAAGTGTCATATGCTAGTCTGCTGTAGTGTCACAGCCGTATTCTGCTCTGCTGGTAACTGTACAATTATTTAGAGCAAATAAATAGATATAAGCATCTATCAGTCACCTCGGTTGGCCAATCTACCCATTTTACCCCGAGCACTGAGAGAGAAGACATCACAAACTTGGCAACAGTGCTGGAGACCTGCCTCAAAGAGTGAAGTGTTTGAAGAGAGAAGTAAGGGATACCCAGAAGCTTTTGATTTTGATGGAAGTAACTGACCTTGGCATTTAGAAAAACTCAGTGTCTCTACTAACACCTTTCAGTACAACTTTCAGTGATTTTACTGTAGGTCAGAAACCATATCTGAGGCCCAAAGGAACCAAACCTCTGTCTCCACATGCAGACTAATGGGTGTATAACAGACACATCTGCAGGACTGCAGTTTTAGATGAACACAAATTACTGGAAAGAGGTTTTATTATGAATTATCACTAATTCTAATCTAGAAAATTACCATTGTAGAGTCATAGAATCAGTTACATGTGGGCAATTTTTTGTTTCTTTTTATTGTAAACAATAATATGCTGGATGTGATTCATCACAATCATTCTGTCTTATTCTTGAGTCTGGGATGTGAAGTAATATACTAAAAAAATGTATCTTGGTATCTGCTTTGCCAAGATTCCTAAGATTGGATATTTTCTTGGGTAAAAAGCCAAATCATCCCCTGACTCGACACTAAATCTACTGATTTAGATAATAAATTGGTATTTTCAGGGCATATTTTTAATTAAACTACAAATAAAAACCTAAGATGCTTAGATGTTGGATTTTAGCTTGTGCCCTACTAAGCACTGGTTGATGCAATACATACTGCAATTTTTAGTCAAAATTTTGCACACTCTATCCTAGGTTAGGCCATGGTAGCGCCTAAAACAGCTGAGTCTTTCCTATATTTTGCTTATGTACAGATCTCCGCTATTGGTAAAAATATCTAAATTAGGCTATTACACAGTCTGCTTATCATTCTTCCTTTGCGCACACACTGCTGTGTGCAAATAAAAGGAAAGAGAAAAGCCATGCCAAAGGATTTATTCAGCAGTGTTTCCATTTAACCACATGGGGGCATGAGATATTTATTTGAGAGAGCTTTTCAGGCATATGACTGGGAGCTGCATGAGGATAGGAAGCCTGCCTGGTAAAACTGGGATTGGAATTGTCACTTGCTTTTTAGATCTTTGCTTGCAATCAAAATACTTAGCAAACAATTATTGAAAATGAAATTAACCTAAAATATAGTAGTAAACAAAAATACACTGTGGACAGGAAAGAATATAAAAACAGATTTTAAATATCCCCACTAGTTAACCTGGCCTCTAAATATATTTTTATGATGCTATTTTGGTGCCTCTGTAAACAAAATCTTCAATCTTCCATGTAACTCTGTGTCTATGACTTATATAATATGGAGATTTAAATTAAATGAGAATGAGTCTGCTCTGAGATATAGCAACCTACCTCTGAAGTAAATCCATTTCATTAATTGCCTAAATTACATTAATTTTTGCCATTCACTTGCAAGATGAATAATATGCTCTATACATTACAGCCCCGATCCAGCAAAGAACATAAAACCATAGTTAATGATGTTAAGTGCTTGAGTGGTTCTCCTTGAACACATGCCTTAAGCTGAGCTTGTATTGAAGTGCATTCCAACACAATCAAACCTTTAATTAGTTTTAAAATGGAATTCAAAATGCAATGCAATTCTTTGGTCTTTACGTTGAAAAAAATGCATACTTTGAGACTCTCTTGGGACAGAAATGACTAAACCTATTTATCCACTTTGGTTTCCAAAGGGAATGAATACTTATTGTTTTCTGCTGTTGTTCTCCCCTAAATTTATAAATCTATTTTGCTCAGTCAACTGGTTTGCTTACATCAGAATATTTGTATGACTATTTTCAAGTCTATTTTTTATGGATTTGTTGATTTATAAGATACTTCACGCATTTTATTTGTATTTAAAAGGTTGGAATATTTTTGCTTCTGCTTCTGATTTTAAATCAAAGCAAAAACGATAAGCACTAACTCTGTATAAGTAAGTATTCACAGTACCTGAAAGCTTGTTTCTTTTCAAAGTAAGTAGAAAATCAGGATTTTGTACTGCACATTTCTGATCCAGATATTTAATGCTCACACAGCTCAAAGGAACCAAAAATCCAGGTATTGTATTTCATGCTATTTTGTGCTTTCCATCCTGCAGTATTCAGTATGTGCCTTTGACATACTGATGTCTGTACAAACAAGATTGCTGCACACAGGCAAATTCAAAGTCTAAGAGGGAATGTTGTCCTCCTGTTCCTCTCAGAGAGAATAAACTGAGAAAAAGACCTATAAATTCAGTCCATCACTAAAACTTGGAGTACTGCCTTCTTTGACTCTGGTATAAACCTATCTTTGTGGTAAATGTATTTCTATGGGCAGTCTAAATAATGCCCAGAATCATAGCAGGCAGAGGCAAGACTATTTTTGAATATAATGTGGTTGGTACAGCACAGCGGAATTTGTTCTTCAACTAGGAAGCTACAGATATCTTTCTCTAGGCTTAGATCTATTTTGTTTGCTCAAACGGTTTAATCTTGACATCTTGCATTTTTAAGTGCTCTGTGAAAGCTTGCCTGAAAATCCTTCCCAATAAATGACAAAATTACTTGAGACTACTGATCCACTTGTATAACAAAGAAACTCACATGCCCCTTGACTGTGTTCTCACACAAACACAAGTATATGAGAGGAATTGCACCAAGAAGAGAATGTGTCCATATTTCATTCTTACCCTGGCAAAATGTCTGCTGACACTAACTGTGCACTTTCTGTCCTCCAAACAGTTTGCAGAATGTTTGACTGCATTTCTTTTATGTTCCCTAATATGTGTGCTCCTCGCTAGCAATGAAGCACTGTGTGTGTTAATCTATAAAGCTATCGGCTCATCTCCCCGCTCTCTAAAATGAATGAGGCAATGAACATGGTGTCAGATACTGTTTTCCAGTAAGTTTTTCTGATCCACTAATGCATCAAATATATTTGAATTTACTATTCACATAACTTTTTATGGAATACTATTAAGCCAATTTGGTTGATAACCACTGTAACCTTCTTAGTAAATTATAGCATGGTGAGGTCACTATTCCTGGATGTGGTTTGCTGTATCATGTGCTATGCACTGAGGCCATGACATCCTTGTGTGAAGCAGGAGAGAGCAGTTAGTTGGTTTGATTTGTGGCTTTTTTAAAAACATTGCTTGTTTTTAAGTGGAGAACTGATTTGAGTGAATGATTTCATATTGCTCTTCCTCAAAAGCAGTGTAGTCTTGGGAAGGGATCAAACAGTCCCTCTAAGTTGGCTACCACCTTCCTGACTTCATGTTGTTTTAAAATAAAACATCTGACCCATTCTTCAGCTGGGATGTTATTTTGTTCCTCTTGACAAAATAATTCAAAATTCACTGAAAAACAAGCTGAATGGAAGACGGCTTTTTTTTCCCTGCAGATATCTGTAGCTTTCTTTCAGAGCTGATGCGATCTTTCATCTGGACACGAAAGGCTTTGATCCAAATTCTAAGATCCCCCCATCTCCCAGTTAATTGGTGTTAGTGAGGTAGGTTTGACAGTCCCTAACGCAGTCTGTGGCATTCTTTACTGTGTTGAGACCTGTCTATTGTGGCTCAGTCAGCTCAGAGACATCAGCTTTCTCTTGTTTGACTTCTGTCCCACTGGGGATGGTTAAAGGTTTTATTTGCTTTCATTGTTTTCTCTTGTAAAATCATTGAATGCCAACAAAGCAAAATACTTTTGAAACCAAGCAAAACCAATGGCTTACAGACATTCCTGTAACCTTTGGTTTTCTCAAAAACTCACAGATAAGAGAGGAAGTGAGAGGGATCACATAAAAAATGTTCTTTTAATATTTTAATATCTTGCCCACTTTTGGGGGCGATCATATCTGTTTTCCTGTTATGTGTTTGTTAATTGAAACAATAAAGGCAAGCGTCTTTGTTCCTAGCATGTGTACGTCAGTTGCACACTGTGCACATTGAAGTATTATTCTCTAGAGAGGAATGATAATTTCAAAACTCAAATTTTCTTGTGATTAAATTAAACAAAATCTGTGCCCTTCCTTCATGGTTAGACACAGCAAAATAGAGGAAATCTTGTCTTCTCCACTGCGTAGCAGTTGGCATTGAGTGAAAGAATTTGGCAAAGAGATCTTGCTGTGTGGGGCTTTTTCTCAAGCTCCTGTGTTAATGTAGATGTACAAAGTGAATGAACAGAGCCCTCACAGCCACACTACTATCAGAACGAGAGAAGAGACAGTAAAGAAATGCATAAAATTAATTTCCTTTTCTGGCTGGGAGGCACTGTAAAAACCCTTGTCTCTTCTCTGTCAGGGAGCCCTGCAACTCCAGGTTCCCATACCTAGACTTCAAGGAATATTACAACTGAAGAGCAAAAGAGCACGAACAGTTATGCTGAAAGAGCACAAGTATTACACCTAAAGAACACTTACAGTTTCCTGTGTGGATAGTTCAGGTTTCTACAGCTTAAAAACTTAATGCTTTGTATTCTATCCCTTTTCCAATGGAACTAACCACTTTTTTTCACAGACAGTCTACAATGACAATTATTCAGTTAAACTTCGTATTTTAAAAAATTATGTGCCCTAAAGTGTGTCAATTTTTTTCCTACAACAATGATTAGTTCCATAAATTGTATTATGCTTTTACTTAGACCCTGCCCACTTCTTTACCTTTGCAACTACAGCAAAGCTACAACTTCACCAGAAAAAGCAATTTTTTCACTTGACTGTGAGATGGTGGGGGCGAACAACCCCTGATGAAAAAGCAAGGTAAAAAGAATTCTTAAGTAAGTGACTCAATCAAATGCTATCAGAACTTGCAGCTGTCATATTCCTGGGGATCTGTGGGCAGTGACAATTTGCCAGCTATTCTTTAAGGTACAAGAAACAATACAACAGAGAAAAATTCCCATCTAAGTATCATGCTGAGCTAGTGCAGTATTGCTTGGGTGCTGGCAGACAGTTCCCCAAAACAAAAACTATTGACCATTGCTTTACAGAAAAGTTTGACTCCTAATTAACTAAATATTCCAGAACTACATTTTGGAAAGAGTGTAGGATTTTTGTGGTGTGTTTATTGTCTGCAAAGCTCATGGGTAAGCCCTGGCATCTGATCATGAGAGCATGTATGAATTTCAATATCGAAAATATTAAAGAAGAAAGAAGAGATTCTTCATCCCCTAGGCATAAAAAGCACAAAGCAAAAATCGTTATTAACTGATATGTTTGAGAAACTATGTGACAGGTATGACCCTGCAGCTGTTATTGATCTTGGCAGTTAGAGGTTTAATATTGATTAGAAACTGATATACCACTGCCATGCACATATCCATTTCTTTCTGAATATATATCTCATCTTTTTTCTCCAGGTTCATCTCTGGAGCAAAGATCTCAGAGTTCAATGCACTACTCAATAGTAGCTTCTGCATCCCACAGCTATTTTTTTTAAGAGCAGCCTATTTCTAAAAGTTGATGGGAAGGCAGTGCCTTCAGACTGTGGTGAACATAGATATCTGCAGAGGATAAGGTTTGACCATAAGTGAAACTCAGGTTTAGGGGGAAAAAAAAGGAAGAAAAGTTGAGTGAGGCTTTTATATTGATGAAAAAAATCCAGCTCACCATTGTAAATGAGAAGCCTGCATGTAAATGGAGACTTGGATTTACAATTGTTTTGCTAATCAGGGCCGAGACAGAGGGGCTAGTCCTCTGCTCAGCAAAGAAGAGCGATTCAAGAAAAAGCTTCTCTTCACAAGTAATGCTGACATGTCTAAGTTAAAACTATCGGTTACAAATTCATCAGTGGACATTGAGATTGGTCAGATGTGGGTAAACTTGCAGGTTTTGAGGAGACCAAGAGAGACACATAGCTCCAGTGGCTGGATCCTTGCATGAGAAGGTCAGTTAGTCCATGCTGGGTCCGTGGCCATGCTGTAGCTTGGAGGGCTTGACCTGCCCTAGTCTGATCTGTTGTCCACAGCAGCAGCTTCTGCCTCCTGTGGGATGGAGTGCCTGGTCTCTGTATGTGAGTTTTGAAGCCTTCAAACTGCCATTCATATGCCATTCCAAGGGCTTCCTGGCTTTTTTGAAACAGCCTTAGACTGCCACGTTTAGCAGTCACAGTTGTAGAAATGAAGGGCATGGGGATCATTAATTACTCCAGTTCTGCAGCTGTGAGTAGCTGCTCTAGAGTCTGAAGTAAAAAACATACATAACCATGTGCATTAAGCAGCCATTGTGTAGGTGTTGCCACTCATTTTGGACTAGAGATTTTTGTTTGTTTGATTGTGTTTAAGGGGTGTGATAATTTAATTTTAGCACACTAGTATGTAGTTTTTCTATTGACTGACTTCTTTAGGAAAGTATAACGAATGTAGTGATTATTCTCTGGCATCCTGAAGTGCCTGGCTGTTTCCATATCACTACTGAAATCTGAAACCAATGAGAGATTTGGGGCATTTGTTAAGTGACATATATAAACTTGAAATCTCCTACATGAGCTTAGGGTTTTTCTTATGTTTAAGCACCTAGGGTTGATTCAGAGTGACTGATGGAATAACCAGGCTTTATGCATTAGACATGAAAGGCATTTGAACAAATTCCAGTTTGGCATTTAAGTCTGGCATTTCCAAGGTTTGCTCTTAGCTCACTTCCTTTCAGGAAAATTGGGATTGTGCTTTACCCAGCTCTTCAAGCATTTCCAGATAAATACCTATGGAGAAGAGAAATGTGGCTAAAGAATGTACTTGCTTTTTCTTCTTATTCAAAATTTCAGCAACAAACCCAAGCAGCTTTTTATTTTTAACCTCTTCAGGGCTGAATGTGTCACAAAGTTCAGTGATAGCCCAAGGAGTTTCATTTACTTATCTCTTACATTTTGGACTAGCATAGATGTAATCTCATTAGGGTATCCGTGGAGAATGACATGCAGACGGAAGTAGCTTCTATTGTTTACTTGTATTAAATGTTGGGATAATCTGTGAAGCCTTAGGGGGGTTGTAACTCTGAACATGCTGATCAGAAGCATTAAGGAAATTAGCATAAAGCTCTATTAATGGCTTAAGGGAATCTTGACTAAACTAACAAGGCCACACTGAGCAATAAATGTGAGTCTCAGACTGCATGACTTTCCTCATAACTACTTTAATTAATTGCTACAAAAGATTAATTTTATAATACGCCATGGATATCAAAGGGAATGGCTTAGTGATTTAAATGTTACATGTCTCCCTGGGAGATTCAGGTTCTGTTCTTCATGCAGCTATTGTCAGCCTTCCAAAATATAAGAGCTAAAATGAATTTCTTGTATTTTACTGCTGGAGTTTCTGTGGAATGAAGACCTTGGATGTTCTTCCACTGAAGTCAGTGGCAGGTTGCTATCAATTTCATTGGAAGCAGGAGCAGGTCCACAAACGAATTCAACTTAGAAACTGTGTTTGCACTTTTTCATAAATTTAAAACCATGTCTTCACACATAAAATATCCTTGCCAAAATCCTGCTTTCCAGCAGTGGTCCAGCTATACGTGGCAACATGAGCTCGGTACAGCTACTTTACAAGCTCACAAGTGTAATTAGCTCAAATTGATTGCATTGGTTTCTGAATCAAGATGTGTCAGAGCCATTATTTACTGTGTTTGAAACTGCAGCAGAGCAGGATCCTACCTAGGCTATAAAATTTCTTGTGAAATATGTTAGAGGAGATGACCATAATAGACTGCCTTTGCATGGCCTTTACTTTGGTCACTTGTTAAATGCTACCCTAGTCCAGAAAAACAGTGAGGTGGAGTTCCTTGGAGGAATTTGAGTCCAGTGAGCGCCTTCTTTTTGGATTGAAGCAAAGGGTGTCCACAACACTTCTTTATATGCTTCTCTGCTGCTGCATATTAACCTGTATGTAGGATTCCAAACTGGAACTTTCAGGTTAGGGGACAGAGCAATCACCCAAGAGCTCAGGCACACAGGACAGGACTCACACCAGGGAACACTATTTGTCTAGTTGTCTGTCTGAGGTGATTGACTTCATGATCCAGAGAGAAAAATATGTACTTTACAGGTGAAATTCCTCTGACTTCAAGACTTGGATTTTAGGAGAAGGTGGATGGCACCCTCTACTTTTGCTTAAAGGTTTCCCAAATCAGATTAGCCTGTTGCTTCGAATAGTTGCCAGTATTGCCTTCAGTGGTACAACTGAGCCTGTGGTATCTATATGAATGGTTTTAGTGACAGTAAATAAAAGACATGACTTTGATTAGTCCCAGCGAAGAGCGTGAAGCCAAGTCACATAATTTTATATTTGCAAGGCTACACACATAGGAAGTGTGCTGATAGTTTAGCTAATGTGCAATACCCTAACTGTACTTCTGAGGCCAAAGGGTCATCAGCCAGGCTTGTTAATCACCTCCGTGAAGAACTGTGAAGCAGAACAATGTCCCTCTACTTGTAGATCTTGGCCGAAGCTGTTCTTATTTAATGGCTGGCCTAATCTTTCCTCTCCAAAAACTTGTGAATGGAATCCAATAATGATTCTTCATTTATTTTCGCAAGTGTTTTCACTGCTTCCCCCTCACTTAATATTTATCTGCATGAGCCAAGTTGGAGGCTTATGTTTTAAAGAAAATGAATGTTGAAGTAAGACTCTGCATTCAGAATCAGGAACCTAACTAGGTGACCTGATTTTTAAAAATGTCAATTGCCCAGAAAAGTCTTCCAGCTCTAGACACCATTAAAAAAATCTTAGCTTTATAAGTGTTATTACAATTATTATTTATGGTAGGTATTGCAGTAGTATCCTGGCAGCGCACAATGACCCATTGTGTGAGGCACTGTAAAACCACAGAGACGAAAGCTACATGGATTAAAATTCCAACTGCCTGTTCCATGGTGGAAACAAACTCAGAATATGCACACTTCACACAGCCACCTCCTCTTTGGAAAAGTCTGTCAGCTGTTCAGATGTTCTACTTTTTAAATGAGACAGTCACCCAGTAGCTTTTGCAGGGCAGAAGAGGAGCCAAGAAGCTCTGCCCTGTGAACCCCGTCATTTCTGAGGTCCCTCTGGACACTGGTTAGGGACCCACTCTCTTGCTGTCCATCCCTGGGCATGTCATGTGGCTGAGTCCAGCCAGCTCTCTGCATGTAGAACTGATGGCTTTGGCTAAAGTGACAGGTCCCCTTATTTGTGGCTGTTCCAGTGCCTTTCACGCCCGATCAAAAATGTTTACAAAGGTGCAGTCAGGGGATGAAGGCGAGGGAAGCAGAAGAAGATAATCTATTTTTGTTTGGAAACAGTTTCAGAGCTTAATTAGTAAGGAGGGGGGTAGGAAGGGGGACTGAACAGGTGGTGTATTATTCTGCCAGGGATCTTCAAAAGGGAAGGAATGCATATTGTTCATTTGCTGCAGAATGAAAAATGAGAAGGTCGACGGTACCTGGATACTTAGGATCAGGTGAGCTGCCTAAGTAAGGTCAGTTGTATACACATACATACTCAAAAAATCTGCATAGGAATAAAGAATTCCATTTTGCCCACAAGGGGACAAATCCCAGCTCCACTTTGGAGATTTGCATGGATTCATATTCATTACATTAGCAGTAGCCACATTTAGCAGTGATTCCCAAAGGAGCAGGAAAATGATGGCCTTGAAGAAAGCTGCCACATTTCATACTCTCCAGCTGTGCCTTGCCACTATTGCTACATTCCACTGCCAAATGCAGTAATTTATGAATTTGTCTTTTTTTATCTGAAAAAATGTTAATTTACAGAATGAAGGCTAAGAAAGGACTACCGTGCCTAGAAAAGGAATGTCTGAATTTTCTTTTAACTGCTTTGTAACTATTTCTCTGATGCTGTAAATGTTATTTGTGTTCATAAGGTCATTATTACTTTGCATTAGATGCTTAAAAGAAAGCAGGAGTGCCAGCAGATAGCGCGTTCCAGCTTGCAAAAGTGTCATTCTAAAGACATGGTAGCCCAGCAAGACTAGAACAGAGTTTGAATACATAGAGAATGAATTATGAATAGTAATGACTTTTTGTTTTGTTTATTTAAGTACTGAGCATGTGCCATGAAAGAATAATAGATATTGCACTTGTTTCACAAAAGCAATTTTATGTTACATTGGGTAGAACTATGTACACATAAATCTGTTCCTGCAGGGTAGACTAGGACCTATAAATTTTTTTAGTGAAATTACTAGAGTAATGCAAAATCCTTGTAATTTCTCTGACACCAAAAGGAAAAAAAGTATTACTAAAAATATCCATCCCTCCTATGTTGTTACTAAAATTG
Organism: Grallaria varia; assembly: GCA_013396735.1. Taxonomy (NCBI): domain Eukaryota; kingdom Metazoa; phylum Chordata; class Aves; order Passeriformes; family Formicariidae; genus Grallaria; species Grallaria varia. Next base: position 16,862 of record VWZG01002687.1, read on the forward strand.
TCATGCAGAACTGTCTCTGGAACCACTGAACTTGACATTTGCAAGCTGAAAAAAAAGGTGCATAATAGTCTTACTTGGGGTTTGATTCTGTTTTGCAGTGTTTTGGTTTTCAGTCTAAGGGAAACAAATCACACTGTGTACATTTTTGGATTTTATGGAATATCTTAAGGAAGGAAATTAAAAGCACAGCCTCCCGTAAAAGTTTCTGTACCTTGCAAGGCACCAGCTTGGTATAGTCCAAGAGCAGCTTTGCTAAGGCTTTCTTACATTGCAGTTTTGTAGGTAAGTTCAGTACTATCACTGAGATGCAGGATAAACTCTTTCTAATTCAAAGAGTTTTGCTACTGTGGTGTTGAAAACAGTGAAGATCTTGTTCATGTGAGAGTAGTTCACATCCAGGGATATTTGCCAGCAGATGAACAGGTAGAGCTGCATTAAAACCTTTATGTGGTCCTTTGTGAAACCAGGCATTTATAATGTTGACTGATTGTGGTGTCTTTACCTTGGTGCTCAATGATTCCTAGTTTTATGGGCTACTTAATGAAGCAAAATTCTCCATTAATTTTTAAAATACCAGGGACTGTCTTCTCAAAACGATGCCTATCTGTACCAAAGTCTCTTGCTCTGTTGACAAGATGAAGGCAAGGCACTGACAGAAGGAAATAATCAGCTCAAGACTCCAGAAAGGAAAGGTACATTTTCTACTGTCCCGGTGAAAAAGAAACTGTGTAGGGTCAAAAAATACCTCTTTGTGGAGACTGCCCATCTTATTCTGCACAAAGGCAATGAAAATTAACAGCCCGAGGAGAGACAGGATCCTTCCTGTCATGTCAGTCCTGACACCCCTGGCACTGTAAGTGAGAGGAGCCAGCATGCTGTCCCTGCTGCATACCGCCTGTGGCTTAGCAACCAGGTGGCATCTAGGAACAAAGTCCTCAAGTGCCTTTGAGAGCAGGCAGAAGGTGTTTTGTTATGAGCCAAGGGGAAGGTTGACATTGTGGGCTTAGTCAACACTGAATTCTGCAAATATCTCTAGATATCTCCCGTGTTCCCTGGCCAGTAAGGAAGAGAACAAAACTGATGTGGTTTTGCCCTCTGCCTCAGAAGGTCATTCTAATACATCACTGAACCGTCTTGTTGAACATATTTCCCTTTATTTCACTTAGGGGTTTCTTCTGTTGACTTTGTGCTATTCCTTTTCCTTGCTCCATATTGAAAATAACAATCTCCTGGCCTTCCAGGTTTGTTTGCTGCTAGTATTTAGGGACTGTGAATCAAAGTCTACTTTTACTTACAAGCCTTTCATAATGCATTTGAGTTTCGTCATGGTACGTAGGATTTACACCCGTGTAAATGAAATCAGTACATGACCCATGACAGGGGCTCCTTAGCGGTCTTTTTTCTAGGCTGTGTAAATTAATTTTTCTTGAGTTTCCTCTCAGGATAGCATAAATTATTATAGGCAAAAGCCTATAACTCACTTCTGGGTGAGCAGCACTAACTCCCCCTCTACCACTTTCCTGCCAAAATTATGGGAGAATAGCTGGTGGTCTCAGGTCATATTTACATGGCATAAACGAGAACAAGACAGAACAATGCTTGTTCAGGTGGCATGAAAGTCAGGTACCTATTGTTTCCACTGCCTTGCTTCCAATGTGGAAAATGCATTGGAGTGTGAAGAGGCACTGTCTTGTGCCCTCTTGCTTCCTGGTTCCTCTTCATGTGAGAAGGGAAGACTATTAATGTCACATAGAAATTGTATGCTGATGAATGCACAAAATATTATATTGGATAGTCCTGGTTGCTGAAACTTTCTCGTCAAGCCTTCTTTTTTTTTTTTTTTTAAACTTTCCTCTTCTTTGATTCAAGAACTCTCGTGTAAACATTAACTATAGCTATCAAGAGGCAGAGGAGCATTTCAAGAGAGCTGGCCATTGGATGTCAACCTTTTAAATCATGATACTATTTTCTTTTTGCACTGTGTTCTAGATGTTAGGCCCTGTACTCGTCCCACTCAGATACTGTTGCCTGATTGAAGCCTAACAAACACAAGGCTCATCATTCCTTTGGGCCTGAGAGCATCTTCAGATACTGAGGCTGCCTGTGACTCACCAGCCACCCCTTCAGAAGACCTGGAGTGGTTCAGGTGTGAAAGACCAGAACCTGAGAGACAAGAAGCCCTGCAAACCCCCTCCCCATTTCTCCGCAGCAATGTCACTGCATAGGCTGCTGAATCAGATAGTAAAAGTGAAGAAGCTGGCAGATGAATGTGTTGGCTGACACACTGTGTGTTCTGCTGCGGTCAGACCAACCCAGCTGGCTGAAGATGCTCCTGGCTTCTAGCACAAATCCAGTAGTTCCGTGCATTATGCAGGTGGAGATTACAGCAGCCTGGATGTTTCAGTTGTTCTGGCGACTGATCAGCTTCGTTTCTATTTGCTAATGTATCATCACACTTCTGAAATACGTTTAATCTTCTTTATTGCCTTCCCAATGTAAAAGTATTATTATAAACCCACTCATATTTGGCAATAGCTGGAGTTTTTCATGTTGAGATTCAGTCCTTACTCTCTGCTGAACTGTGAGAGTGAGTTACTACCTTGCAAGTGACTCACAGGTATTTATTATTCTGTGTATAAAGGTCAGGTTTTAATGTTCTGTGTGATATATGAACATGGCTCGAGATCAGGCAGTCTTGAATGACAGATCTTAAATTATGGTCCTATGGAAGAGGAAAGAAATGAGAAATCACAATTTTGTTAAACAAGCCTGAAAAAACACTTGCACATATGTGAGCCAGTGGTGGAAACCTGCCAATTTCAGAGGATAGCTTGCTAAGCCATAGTATTGTGGCTCATGGAGCCCAGCTTAGAGAACTGAGATGAAAATTTTAAAAGGCAGATTCTTTTCTGTGCTTGCTTTCTGCTAAAGCCTCTTGAAGCAGAAAGATGCAATGTTAATAGGTAGCAGTGCAGACAGCAGACCCTAAAAGGAGAGTCCCCAAATACCTTTCTGTGTGTGTCTTGACATTCCCATATCTGCAGAGAGCATCCAGGTAACCTATGCAACAGACCTGTCCTCAGGCATCTTGCATAGCTTTTAGGCATTGCTCTGTTGAGTGTGTCAATAACCTTTGTGGCTCTTCCTGCAAATGCACACACCCTATGTAACAATTTTCAAGAATTCAGATCCTAGGCCCCAGTTCAGAAGGATGTTGAGGTGACAGAAGGGCAGCAGTGGCACTTCTCTGCTTCCTGCCTTCCCACAGGGAGGCAGGGCAGTGGTGACAAAAGGGGCATGAGAAGTGTGGCTTTCAAGAATAGAGACAGGACTAGAATGTTAACACATCACCTGTTACATTATCAGGTTGGCAGTCCCTGTGAGCTCTACCAACAATGTAATACAAAGCAGTCAAGGACACTATTGGGAAAAAAAAAGGTTGAAAACTTGCTCAAAGCTGCCTTCTTATCTCTCCTTCTGAGCTGTTCTAGGACAGAGCTTCGTGCAGTCACAGATTTGGCCACAAGCCTTATATATTTAGAATGTTTTTTCACAGGAAGCCTACTCACCCTCAAGAGACTCTAGAAATATAAGTAAGAACTCTTTGTGATTTTATATTTGATGAGGAGGAACTGAAATTGCTCAGTAAGTGGCAGTTTTGGATGTCAGCACCAACACTACCTGACTTTACTCAGAAAGTAAAGACCTGAGAGATATTAGTTACATATAGCTGTCATGGGTTTGGCTATCTGGAAGAAAATATGGAATTGGAGGAGAATATAATCCGTGAGCTGTTTTAACTTGCATTTCTCTGTATCTTCACGTCTTTTACTACCTGATAACAGAATTTTATATGGGTATTGATACCCCATATTTATAAACAAAGTGTAGAAGTGCATAATGAAACTAAGATTGGGCAAAATTTTATTGAATTTGGGAGCTGGGACTCAAGCTGGAAACTGAGTGGCAATGATTTTAGTGATTTTCAGCTCTTTATGTAGATTTCTGCTAGTCTTCTTTCTCTGTCCTGTTAGTAGTGATGGGGTTATTCTACGTTCATACTGCCATGAAGGCGAATAGAATTTCATGCAACAATGTCTACTGATGGAAAAATAGAGTTTCTTAGAAAAATAATAATATAGTTAAATGTGGGATCAGTGTTTGACTGGAATAGTCCAGTACCTGTTATTCTTATTAATAGAAAAAATCCTACTTTGTCATGCGTATGGAAATATTACTTCCTTTTAAACTGGAGAAGGAAACTACAGTAATGAGATTGGTTATTTAAACAGGGAAATGTTAGCTGCTTATAGTAAATGGGGGCTTCCTGCCCGTTCTACTTAAGATACATTCTACAGATGTGGCCCTTGTTGATTTTAGTCTCAAATATTATTATGTAGATTTGATTTATGGTTATGATACTTCTGAGATAGTAAAAAAATCAGAACTGAAAGTTCTTAAGAGTAATTTATTATTGATTCTTAAGTAAAAAAATAATTTTTGTAAGTACCATGGTAATTAGATACACTGTAGGAATGACTCTTTTCCACTGATGCCTGTTACCTTTTTATGATTATCACTGTTGTATACATGAGTTTCAAAGCAGTGTTTTCATTTTAATAGTAATTTCTTATATCTCACCACTATCTTGCTGACTTACATTTTATTCATCTCAAGTAGGTGAATAATTTATATTGTTTTTTCTGCACCCAGTTTACAAAAAATTCTACAATTTCTCCCAAATCAGTCTGAGGATTCAAAATAAAGAAGCGTTCAAAATAGCCCCAAAATGTCAAAATCAGATAATGTGTGTTGGAAACAAAACATGAGAATTCCTGTGTTGCAGCATTTTGAGTTTGCTTTTAAATCGGGTTGAATTGGATTTGTTCTCCTCCGCTGAATGGTGTTTTGCAAATCTTATTTAGCTTTTTTTCAGGGCTGTAGTGTGGATTTCTATGAGTGAGGCCACACCTGTCATTATGTACTGGGGGCATCTGAGCCCTTTGATGCCTGTCAGTAGATGAGGAGGTTGCCCAGGAAAGATAATTTAGCAAAGGTATCCAGCCTGCAGAGAGAAGCAGGAATATGGAAAACACAAACGACAACCCTGCTCAAGTGTTGTTGCAATCAGCTGACCCCCATTAATTTCATAGTCATAGAATGGCCTGGGTTGGCCAGGACGTTAAGATCATCCAGTTCCACGCCCCCTGCCATGGGCAGGGACACCTTCCACTAGACCAGGTTGCTCAGAGTTCCATCCAACATGGCCTTGTACACTTCCAGGGAGCAATTTCACTGCACAGCCTGTTCCAGTGTCTCACCACCCTCACAGTAGAGCATGTTTTCCTGATATCGAATCTAAACCTGTTTTCTTTCAATTTGAATCCTGTAAATAGTCTCTCTCCATTTTTCTTGTAGTCCCCCTTCACGTAAGGGAAGGCCACAATTAAGGCACCCTGAAGCCTTCCCTTTTAAACAGATCCAAAATATTTTCTTTTGATTTAAAAAAAACACCCGGCTCTATGTTATTCTATGCAAACTGCCCTTGCCAAACTACACACCTTGCTTGCATTTTTCTGTCAAAATGCTGAAATGTTAAAAAAAATTTTGGACATAATTGATATCTTCTCCCAGATTCCAAGTGAACAGATAAAACTCATTCACTTCCAATAATAATTTTATGGCTCTGATCTAATTGTCCTGGTTAAAAAATTGTAATCCTTACAGCTACACTGACAGCTGTATTTAATGCACAAAAGTTAGTGAATATGTATGTTCTGCCTAGATTTGTGAGGGGTCAGAAAGCCCCAAGTAGCCAAGATTTGTGTGCTTGTGAGTGGTGTCACGCAGCATGGCTGTACGCAGCTGGCTTTGTCAGCGCCAGCCTGGCTGGTGGCTATAAAGTCTTGGGCCAACATTGCACTGTGTAGAACCTGAGCAGATCTCACACCAGGGAAGGTCTTTACTTGGCACAGGACATTGAGGGGTGGGAAATGTCCTTCTGCCTCCACTGCCAAACCTAGCGCAATTGCAGAACCTGCCTCATTATTTTTTCATTGGCATCAAAACTGTTTCTTTGCAGTGTGACATGCACAGTGGAGACAGCCTTGAAATTAAATAGCTTCCTGCACTAGCTAGTACACCTAGGCAACATCATTAGGTCATGTTTATAGAATTTGTTCATTGCAATCTATTATGCAAAACAGAGAAATGTTTGGGTCAAAGGGATATAAAGGGGTTTGGAAAACACATTCTCTCATCATTATTTGCATAAACAGAAAATTATTTAAAAAATCACAACCACTAAATCTTTCAAAATTAATGGCAATTATTTTTTCTATATTAGCCAAGCTTTCAAAACCGTTTTTAGTTTTGTGTGTCTCAGGTTTTAAGGACTGTTGCATTTACTCAGGAATGAAATCCCAAGCCTTAGCTGAGCTCTCATTTTATTAGTGTGATAGAGTGATAATCTCACAAGGATCCTAATAAATACATGAGAAAAAAAAGAATCAGCTAAATGGGGATGTGAAAATGTTCTAGCCCAGTGCCATTACATAGGTCTTGTACTTTTTTTCTGGCTATTCTGTAATAGGATATTTGCAAAGTCTTCTCTCAGCAGGTTTTGAACATGAACTTGCATTACTATCCTTACAAAATAATAAACAGCTTTGGGCTATAAAAGCTCTCAAATTGTTTTCCACAGAAGGGATTTGCATGCTGAGTCATTCCTACTATATTTATAACCTATTGCCAAACCACTGCAACTGCAGGATTTCTAATAAAGCTATGGAAATTACATACATTGCAATGGGAGTTGAATACATTTACATTTGTAGCATTTTACCATTTCAAAATTTATGGCAGATTACCTTTTTTGTGCATGTCTGACTTTAATGGTTATTTTTTATAGCAGAAAATAGTAGTTTATGGTGGTATTCCCAGTAGAAGGTTTTTATGAATCCGCCATATGGAGTATTACATAAAACTAAGCTTGTATCAGCAATGATTTTATGTGTAGTAAGAAAGGGAACATCACCAAGAATTAGTGATTTCAGAAAATGACCAAAACCCTGAAATTTTCTGAATGTAGGTTTGTTTGAGTTTTGGTGTTTGGGTTTTTCCTTTGGTTGGTTGGTTGGGGTTTTTTTCAATTTTTTTGAACATTTATTAATAGCTGTACAAATCCCTGCTTTTTCATGCAGGAAAAGTCCTCATTGTCTGCAGCAAATCCTGGGCAACTCAAGCAAATAACTTTTACTGCAGCTGACCATCTGTCCCTCCCACCTCCCTTCAAGGTACCCTTCATGGAATTGTGATGTTTGGCACATAAGAGATGTGGTGATTTACATGGGAGTAGAATAAGGAAATCTTTAAAGTCTTCCCATTTTTCTAAACACCCCTGTCAGTTTATATATTGCAATCACAGCCACTTATTTCAACACTGGTGATAGAAAATAGTCCTTTTCCTGTGCCTTCCAACAAAAGGAAGGAGCAAACTTCTCTTAGCAAAAGCTGCAGCCAGGAAAAGTATCATAATTCTGTAGGAGAACATGAAGATGGGCAAGGCTATTCTCTTGGAAATACATGTTTGCATAAGTATTGGTATCAGGAGGCTCTACACAGCTTTCTCAAAGAGGACTTCATGGATTTGGGAATCATTCAGCCAGCAAAAAGAAATGTGCCATGAAAAGTAGGTAGCCAGTCACACCAAGAGAACAGCAGATGGTGCATCCATGAAACAATTGTCACCGCCAAGAGCCTAGCGTGTTCTGCAGGCTGAAATGTGTCTGCTCATTAATGGAGCACTTGGCAGGGAATGTCTATGGAAAGCTATGCATGTTTGCAAATACAAGCTGCTAGGTTTATATTGGAGATGTAAGGAAGGGATGGAAAAGGAATGGGAAAGAGAGCCAAGTGTAGGTATTCTAATCCTGTCTCTTTTACTGGTCCCAATCCTGGCAGAAACTCCTGGGCAGCACGAAGCAGGTTTTGACTCCAAGGCACAGTGCATTAGGGATGGTGACACACATAACCACTGCTTTCCTACACTTTTCCAATCCCTGCATGGCAACTCACTTGTTACATCAAATTGGTTTAGGAATGAGGGCATAAGGCCAGCTCTGCTCACAGTGGGGAATTCACACACAAACAGAACTGTGCATTTTCTAGTAGTGAGAATAGGCCAAATCTCAGTGAACAATCCAGCCCTTAGGACTTAGATAACCATACCTGTTGAATGGCACCAAAAGCTACTGCATATGGGTTTGCTGTATAGCTTTAGGGTAATTTGTGTGATCAGTGCAGATTTTCATGTTCTTGCTCATTCTCCTGCAGAAATTCTTCTTCCTTGAGAGTCTTGAATTCAGAGAGGATTTCAGATCAGAGTGACACATCTATCGACCTATCCTGGGTAGCTGTCAGCATCTGAAAGATTTTAGGGTCAAATAGGGACACTTTGTAATCTAGTCTGACTTTTTTAGAAGCCTGGTAGTGCCTTTGTGGTTCAGAAATCTTGCTGTTTATACCCGTGGAAAGGATGCTGTGTGAGAGATCTCACTCTGCCCTTTGCTCTGGGAGAAATTCTCAGCTGGCTTACAGGCTCAGAAACTCAGGAGTGTGTGCTACCATCACTGCTCCCATCTGCTAAAAAGCTGCCTCTCGGCCCCTCTACTGATTTGAATGGCACTCTCTTTGCTTTTTCATTAGCTGATGTGTCATAGTCTTACAGCTGTCTTCTCTTGATCTAAATTGCACACTAATACTGTACATTATTGATTAAATGAGTCTACAAATGTCTTTTTAATACTGTATAGGTTGATCAGTCTTCTTAGTTAATGTGCAGTGCCTCCAGTGAGCTTTAAGACCTATTGAGGCAGTTTTTAACCAGATCTTACTGGGAAAGAAAAAACTGCATGAGCGGCCATGTTCACACCCACGCTGAGGTATGTGTTTTGGCAGTGAGGAATTAGTAATGATTTCACTTACTATGCTAAAAACTCCCTGTGTTCACAGATTTGGATTTCAATAATCACAATTGCTGATCCTACTCTTTGCAACTAAAACCATGCATAGGAGATGGTTGTCATGTACTCCAGCGACAAGGCTGCACTGTAACAGTTGAACTATTTTAACAACTAATTTGGCTTTTTGTTTTACTTTTTTGGATGAGCAGTTTCAAAGTTTTTCTTAACTTCTTTTTGACTTTTAAGAAATTTTATATACACAGGACAGCAATGACTACATTACCCAAGTTTGACATTTGATAGTAAAAATAATAGTATTCTGTCTTTTTCAAGTGATTCTTTGCATTACATAAACAGCATTCAGAAATGACTCTATTTTCTATCTCATCTAGTTAATGATTTTAATTTCCCTTTTGCATTCATTTCTTAAATTCAAATTCTTCTCTATTGCCCTTCATGATCCAATCTACATGCAAGTATTGCCCCTTTTATAACACAGTAGGAAAAACATACTTGTGTTTTTGGGCAGGTGTCCTGTATATCTAGTTTCATAGTATTATAGAAAATTGGACTGAAAGAGCCTGGAGAGATCACCGAAATCTACCTCGTTCTATTTTAAACAGGAAGGCAAAAATGAGGTTTTAGATACACATATTTCCTGAAATACAAACTGCACCTCAGTTCTGTTTGCACAAATGTTTAAAAAATAAAAAAAAGGCATTGCACAAATAAAAACAGCTCTACTACAAAGGAAGAGGTCTTGTGAGGGTCTTTGTGCTTTTTGGGTGCACTTCTCATGAGGGGCTTTGCCACAGGTGCAGAGCCAAAATCAGCACAAAACATTTACCCACCTTTGTCATTATTCAGATGGGCATCTGCATTACCATAAAAAAACCCACCAAAACAACAAAACCCAGACCTTTATGCAAATTGGGTCAGTATGGGTACATTTAGCCTGTGCAAAGCTTTGAAAGGCAAATAAGTGGTTTCAGTTCTTAAATGGTATCTGCGCTGAGGAGGGGCAGCTGCCCAGTGACTGGTGGAGGAGCCTCTTGGTGCTCTTCTTTGGGTTGCTGGACACAGTTTTGTGGTGTTTAGAAAAACAATGTAGAAATGAACAGTGAGAAAAAGAAACCTCAAGACAGAGCAGCAGACTGAGTTAAGTGAGAAGGGAGAAGCTAGACTGGAGAGACTGGGGAAAGCACAGCAGCAGGAAAAATATTGAGAAGGTGGTTAGTTGCTGCCCCTACTCCTGGGTGATGGGGAGCTACAGAATCCATGCAAGACTTAAAAGATGGAAAATTTTACGTATACCTCAGTAAAGCAGCTTCTCCCAGGGAATCAGACATTTAGCTCCTTGTCAGATCCTTTGAGCGATACATTAGCAATGAAAAAGTGATATTGCCACTGTCATCCCTGATGATTCAGCAAGGAGCAAAACATGATAGCCTTTCTAACAAGGCTGTTATTCAGATATATCACTCAGCTTCTGCACTCCAACTGCTCACTGGTTCAGAGTGTTAATGCTCTGCATATTGTGCTTAATAGAATTTTAAATTATTTTGATTAAAGTGTCAAGGGATGAGGATTTAAGATTGATCAAAACTACTTGCTTGTGCTGTGGCAGTTGTTAACCAGCCACTTCCAGAACCTTTTTACACAGGCTTAAATGATGTAACTTTCAGACGTGAGAAATACGAGGAAATGTTTCTCCTAAGTTTGTACTGGGCGACTGAGAAGGCAAGGTGGATACCAAGAGGATATATATATCATAAACAGTGACTGACTTGGGGTGTCAGTCGTTCTTTAATGGAACTTGATCGCATCTGTACCACTGCCTCCTATTCAATGACAATTCAACAATGGATGCACAATAACAAAAGTCCAGTATGGAATGACTTCACTATTTTAAGCAGACATTGTAAGAATTAAAATATGATAAGATCGTGAAGAAAATAAATAACGGAGGCCTGTCTGACTGTGGAGTCAGGTATCTGGAAGTAGAGTCAGTCAGAACTAAGTCCTTGCTTTGAAGCTTACCCAGCTGGTGGGAGCAGAGGTCTTCACTGATGGTTATTTAATCATGGTGACAAGGAAAGAGTAGGGTGTTCCCATCATGCAAACTTTTGAGCTAAAAAAACACATTTCAGCATGCATGTAACTTTTAGTGTACAAATGAATCCACTGAAGCTATTGTAAGGAGAACATGCACAATTCTTAAATCAGTGTGTGTGCCGCAGTCATCCTCTGAGTGAAATCTTAGCGTACATGGTGCCAAAATCATTGTCTCAGCTAGTTTGTTTGCTAATATTCTGACCTTGGTCAGAGCGCAGTGGCCTGGACTGCTCTAGTAATGCCATGAAACCCTGATCTATTCCAATCCTCTTCAAGGTGATGCAGTGTTCTTGTCTACTTTGCTTCTAAAATAAAAAATAACACTCTATACAGCTCTTGCTATGGCATTTCATTAAAAGATAATTGCTTAAAATCTCAATAGAATTTGCATCCATATCTCTAAATGACCATATGGCACTTTATGGTAGAATATCCTGGAACAGACTGGATGGTATGCTCTAGCTGCCCGTGTTCCTTTAACAATGCAAAGCAGCCATAAACTCACCTTAAGTGGCTGCTTAAGTCAGGTTTACAGCCACCCTGAGTGACTGCACTGCTGAAACCATCTCTTGCATTACATAGCAGGTTGATTAAAGCTGCATTGTTGAAATGACAAGCTTGATGGGAAATAGCATTGTCTTCTACTTGGTGTAACCTAAAGCATAATAGTACTTGAAGCTGCTACTGACTAGAGTTATTTTGATAGAACCAAATGTTTTAATTGCTGTCCTGTTCAGCAATTAAGTGTCAACTGTAATAATAGTCAAAGGCCATTTACCTAAAATGGTTTAGTGGTGGACTTGGCAGTGCTAGGTTAAAGATTGGAATTGATCTTAAAGGTCTTTTCCAAACTAAAGAATTGTATGATTCTATGATTCAGTGAAAATTGCATTCATTTAGCTCAATAATAAGCAGACTATTTATTTTTCACCAAGTAAATCTTACATTAAAATCAGAAAAATAGCTGATGCCATGACAATTGCTTAATAGATTAAACTACAGGATATAGAAGATTCAGAAGCTGAAAATGAATATGTATGGTAAAAGTCTGTCTTGACAGCTCTCGATCTATGTGAGTGGAAATGGAGAGAGCAGGAAAAGAGCATTTTAAATACAGCTGTGTTTTCCTATAGTCACTTTCATAATAGTTCTTCAAAGCATTCATTCAGAGAAATGACAAATATGAGTATTTCATACTAAGCCACAAAAAAACATACCTACTTATTGTTGCATGAAACAAAATCTCTGCTTATGCACACCCCGCCCCCCCCCCCCCCCCCT
>VWZG01002687.1:29324-85875 GCA_013396735.1 Grallaria varia
AAATTCTCCGTTTAGCGCCCCCCCCCCCCCCCCCCCCCCCCCATCATTGAACAGTTTGGTGGTCTGAAGACATCTGATGTATTAGTTTCATCTTGTTTCCAGTGGGGATGTCCAGAACCGCAGCCATTCAACAGTCAAATGAATATACAGAAGCATTAAAGCATATTAAATACTCATGTGTGTGTTTAACTGCAAGTATATGACTGATCTGTTTGACTCGAGAGGCAGCAAGGTGTACATCTTCAGCAGGTACTTAAGTACTTTGTTGAATGGAGGTCACAGAACATTAGTTCCTTTACTCAAGTGTTGTGTAGTGTAATTGTCACAGAGATTATGATGCAGGGAGCAGGAGAGCAGGGCTACAGTCACACTGCCTGCCTTGTGCACTCTCACCACATGCACCATGTAGCAGCATGTCCTCCATCAGCTGTTTGGTCCACCCACAGGCACCTGATAGATAGACTGAGTTGGCATTGTTGCTACTGCCAGATCAATACATACCTGGTGGCTGCTGCTATGGAGTGAACTCAAATACCTTGTGAAACAGGGCAGATACACATGTATCAGGTTGAATCAATGAAGGCGTGCCCACTGTTCATGGCCCTTGGATCCTGGCATAACCAGGGAGCTAATGTTGCAAAGGCAGAGAAAAGTTAGTTTTCTAGAGAAAAGTTACATCATAATTTACAGAGTAACCTTTACATGGTGAGGAAAAGAATTTTTCATAGAGACAAAAGGGAAGGACCTGGATCTCATTCTGAAACTTTCCATTCTTTATACCCCTGTCTCCATTTAAATGAAATAGGGGGACACATTTGCAGCCAACAAAATTAGCTAAAAGCTACTCACATAAAGACAGAGATTTCATTGAAATCAAATCCATATATTACCTCATAAGAACAGTTGTCCAGAGTTAATTTCCAGGTTAATAGGCTGCTACTGCCATTTTAAAATAAAGCAATTAAAAGTAATATTCTTGTACTGATAAGAAAGATCATACTGCATTGGATTGTCAGGTTATTTTGTTCAGTGTTCTTTGTCCAAGAGTATCTGGTACAAATTACTTTAGGCAAGGTGGAAGAAGTCTGCCTAGAGAAAAAAAATACCTCTCTGAAGTAAAAGGTAGATTTTTTAATTAAATTTTGAAGTAATGAACTCTACTCCTTAACTTGTGAGATGTGTGAAAAGTATTTTCTGTCTCAATGTACTTTAAACAGTTTTTCTGTACTGAAAAGCAGAGGGAAACTGAGATGTTAATTATACTTTGGATGTGTTTTCCCGTAGATGTTGAAGGCTCTCCATGGAGCATGTGTAATATGTTAAGCTTTTTATGGAACTCACAGAGTATTCCCAGTTCTTTACTGCAAGAAGATCTGTACCATATACACAAAAATCTGATCTAGGAGAAACAGTATAATTTCTCTCAGGGAATTATCATAACCTGTGAGCTAGAAAACATGATTTTCCCCTTGTAAAATGGTATTACTGTGGCATATGTCCTGCTCCAATTAGACACTGTCTTTTTTAGGTTATCATCACATCAGCTTGCACTTGTGAAAGCAATTTTGATGGATCTGGGCCAAAGTTAAAAGCAAAGGAGACGGCTAGCCTTAGAATGTAAATGGAGACATTAATTTGGTAGAGAGGATAATTTCTGTCTGTTTGAAGAAGAGAAAGTGCTAAGCAAATCTGCCTTATTCATGCTACTTTGGTGGATAAATGCCTATGTATTTTACAGCAGCAAATCAACCATACTCAGCTACTTTGAGGGACTTACTAGACTAGAGCAATGCAAAGTTTCTGGCTTGACATTGTTTCTGTCTGATGAAAACTCCAAGCTTCCCGTTTCTCTAGGGTGACTGATCTAGCAGAAGAACTTTCAGTTGTCAGTGTTCTGGAAAAGTTTCACTGAAAAGGGTGTGTAGATTTCAACTGCATTTGGTCAACAGCCATGGGCCAAGCAGGGAATATTGACCTGGGAATGTACTTCATAGTGATGAGATCCTGATGTTGCTTAGTCTTTATGGATCTGCAGCACAGATTTGCAGTACAGCAAGAGGGAGTCAGTTCCTGACATTCCTATTTACAGGCCTCCAGACAGTCCTTGGATTTATGGGACTCATTGCTTTAACATCCCCCATGTCAGTAAACCTTTTCATCCTTGAGAAAACACCTGTGGCTTATGTTTAATCCTTAAGACCTGTGAAAGTTTTGACACGTGCCTAAATAATGCATTAGTTTGAAAGGTATAAAAAATGACCTTGCAGTGCAGCCTTCCCAGTCATTGGCATGTATTCACCAAGTGGGGCAACATAAATAAGAAAGTGGCAAAGGTCTCTGTTGATTTCAGTCATTCTAGGATATGAAATTCTTGATAAAATTAATCCTCTGGGGTTTCATTCAAAGACTCAGATGCGAAATGCACCTATCTTTAGAGAATTCAGGGTCCAGCACATGCCAAGCAAAATTAATTGAAAAGCCAGACTAAGCACTGCTGATTTAAAGCACATGCTACGTTGCTCAGTGGTACGGGGAAGGACATAAAGGAGTGGCCTGCCTAGTCCCAGTGAAGTTGTGTTCAAAGTGCACAGGGTACTTTGGGGTTATGCTGTACACAGGTAGTGGCATTCCTTCATTCCCAAAGGCCAGCTCAAGACTTATGCTCTTCTCAGCTCTCACATCAAACTTGCTTTGACAGTGTAAATTGTAGGTTTGTCTTCAGACAGGGTTTTGCCAGAGGGACATGATTGTGCTGAGAAGGGTGTAAACTGTCTTCTGCTCCACGCAGAACCTCAAGAGCACATGAGAAGCACAAAGGAGAACTTCTTGCTGTCAGCAAGTGACACTTTGCCATTCAGACTGAAGTTTTTAATTAAAGTGGGCATTTCTGGCCTGAATATTGGCAGCCACAGGACTGCTGAAATGTGACATCATTTATGACTCCAGCAGTAAGGAGTTCACTGTCCATGATCGTAAAACAGATTCCAGTCTTGATTTGATATCGATTTAACAGTCAGCATTAAGTTTGCCCTTTAAGATTAAAGAAAATATGTCAGACCGAAGCATTAACAGGGTTCTTCTTCTGGGTTTCTCCATGGATATTACCTCAAATTCTTCCAAGCAGAGAGCATACTTCAGACCTCTGTCCTGTAACACTACTTTTCTGGAGCAGCACTTCCTACTATCCTGCACTGCTTCATACCGTGTAATTGCCTCACCAGTCTTTTGCCGCTAACACAGACTAAGGCCATTTCTGCTAGAAATCTTCTGTACAGTAATTGCCAAAGACTGTCGAATCCAGTCTGCATTTCTTTCTGCAGACACTGCTAATTTCTAGTGCTGTGCTCAACCCTTCCTCCCCAGCTAGCCCTGTCCTAATGGCTTTAGTCTATTCTTGCAAGTCTCATTTATTTTCTTGCTTCTTTTTGTCACAGGTGATACAACATATAACCTCTGATTTGTCTGTCTCCCGCCCCCCTGTTTCTGATACTTATTAAGGAGATGTTCATTTTTCCAGCTCTACTTTCCCCCTCAGTGTGCTACACTCAGATACTCACATCAATGTCTCTTTTAATGGAAGTTTCTTATTCCCATATCTGAATTAAACCTCCAGAATATTTCTTCCTGGCTTTAGCTGTAATTCTCTTACCATCTTTTGTTTGTTTGTTTAAAAAAGTGACCAAAACCATGCAATAACTTTGGGGTTCTGAGACATCAGGAGGGACCTGGTCTTTTCAGTAAAACAGTCAGTCCCATGAGAACTCCAGAATTACACTTTAGACAGCTCTCCTGACATCAAGTGAGGTCAGTTTTGATAATTTACTGCCATTGTGAGCTAAAATATCCTGATAGCAGTATATAAAATTTTTCTCTCAATACCACCTCCAAGCCTAAATCCTTACTTAGCAATGAAGATAGAGGCAACACTGTGATCTAACAAAGAGCTTGAGTATTCTCTCTCTGTACTTTTCTCTGAGAGGCTGTTTTGGTAGAACTGAGGAGGAAAGGATTGTTTCTTTTAATTGTAAGGATGTGGCAGTTGAGAAAATTTGTATTCATACTGTCTCATGCAGCTGTTGGGATGGGGAGACTCCTGGGATATGTGATACACTTTGAATGTTTTTTATTTCAGTTTTTTGTTGAATATCAGTGCTGCTGAAAAGACAAGATAATATTATGTACACCTATAATATAACTGGAAGTAAACAGATACTTTAGTAACCTGTGTATCTACTTAGAAATATCTTGCCCTTGCATATGTCCATCCTTGCTACCATTTCCTTTTGTTTACCACAGTGAACTAGGATTAATTTGATCAGGCATTTTAAATCCAGGCTTGGCCAATAATGCTGGCTTTCTGAACACAAGAAGTAGGTGTCTCTGGGTCATCAAGCAGAAGCTTATGGATGAGAAATGTGTAAACTCCACTTTGGTCCTCTGCTTATTCTCCTTATGAAGTCAAAGGTGGAAGCAGCTGCTTTGCAATATTTTCCTGCCATATGTGTAACAGATCTTGGAAGTGAAGTTGACTGGAGATAAAAGGTTTAAGAAAATTGGTTGCTTTTTACTCGTCATGGTGGAAAACATGGAAGTGGCCAAGAAACAAAACGATCAGAGATAGACAGGAACTGTTAGTTTATAAAATTATTTCTACATTAATTCCTTCTGCTGTTGATACTCCTTGTTGGTGGCTGCAGTGCAGGGGTGTCAGCCACAGCGGTCAATGTGTTTGCTGCCTGTGGCTTAGGAACTTTGCCTCCTTACCACTTTTGGTGGCAATTTCTTATGTACTTGTTCCTGTCACTTGCTTATGTCCAGCTCACAGTCACTGCTATTGGAGCTGGGTGTCAAGAAAGGCAAATTTCACTCACAAATTTCCACCCAGACAGGATTTAAATCCAGTTAGATGAATCAGGCTTGTTGTTATATGCTGGTGCCCTGAAGTGATACCTAACCCCCACTCCCTGCAAGAAAACCAGGCATCATTTGATTCTTCCACATCAACTACATATTCCTCAACTGGTGAATGTTTAATTTTGTCCTGTGATTACCCAAAAGTAATCTACCCAAAAGCACCAATATTTTTATCATCTTGGATGATGACAGGCCATAATTTGCATGTAGCAATGTGGTTCTGAAGGATCTCAGAACCAGCTAAAAATAAAGGTTTAATGATTGAATTATACATTCTGTCTCTGTGATAGAAAACAAGACAACTGGCCTGGCTATCAGACAGATTACATAAACCCAAGCTAAGTGGTAGAATAAAAATGAGTGATATTCCTTCTTGACTTAAATACAGCACTAAGTATTATGCCCTTGAATTCAGCATAAAGCAATTTCCTCCTCTTTGGTAACAGCTAGGGGGCATTCCAAATGCAAATACAGTCAGCTTTGCATTTTTAATATTTCTTATATACATAATTCACTGCCTCAGTTTAGAAATGTTATTGCTGCCTCTTCTGTGCATTTAAATTATTTTGCACCTCTGAACTTTCATATTAACTTTAATGTCAGCTTTTAAAGTGTATTTTGTACAGTCAAGTTTGTGCTCATGGCTCTTGAAATTCACAGCTTGCACAAATACGCATCCAGGCACAGATGCACTGTACAGCTTAACCTGTGTCATTTCGCTGCAGTGGGGGGGGTTTCACTAACTGCATACATGGTTATACTAAAGCCCTGAAAATCAATAGGTAACCAGTGGGAGCAAACCAAGAACAACAGTATTAGAATATCACATTTGTTTGAGGTCCACTCTGCATATATAACCACGAGCATAATGAAGATTCTAGCTGGTCAATAAGAAACAATGCTTTTTTAAAGCAGCTTTCAAATGGATTGAAGTTATGGATGGAAGAAGATGTCCACAATGGAAGGAATCCATCACCTTGCTAATGTGGAATTAATTAATGCTTTCTGTAAAGCCAGGAAGCATGAGGTGATTCTGAGTGAGATTTACTTCATTGCATGTTTCAGAAGAAAGGAGTGGTCATGGCCATCTTCTGTGGCCATGAATGTCCCTGAGAAATTTTTCTTTGCAGAGGAATGGAGGTAAAAATTTACACCATCTTTCTTGACTCATCAAACTTCCTCAATTACAGGCTGACATTGTCAACTGCTTGAAACCACAGATCGCAGGGACATCACTGGGTGATGGCTTTGCTCATCTCTGCTCCAGCTGTTTGTGAAGGTAGAGATCTGTCTCTTATTCACTCCATGCAGGAAATGGTGCCAGAAACATCCTCTCTACTGGTCCTACCCTTCCTGCAGCCTGTCAGAGCAGTCAGGTGGGGTTCCAGTTGTGTTCTTTCTGTGGGAAAAACACCTTTCCTGTATGATAATCTGAGATGGAGAGTGAACAAGGTTGTTTTATCTCCTGCTCCACCTGCTGTCTATCAGACCAGTGTGGTCACATAGGAAAATATATGGCAACCTGTACCAGTCATTCCCTCGGTGCCTCTCCTAAGAGTTGCAAAACTGAACCTGGACTGAGTCAACTACAGTGTTTTGAGCGCTGACAACTATACAGTCAGCCCAACTGGTACTTAGTTTATAAATTATGCTCTCTAAAAAATACTACAAACAAAGATATGGCCAAATTCTCTCTTGATTTGATTCTACTGACTCTTAAAGCCACTGAAAATCAAGACTGCTGCCTCCTCGTTGCAATTGATAATAGATGTCCTACCTCTAATTTCCCCTCAATTTATGCCAATGTAAGCCCAATGGGATGATGGAAAATCCACCCCAGCGTACAGATTTCATGTACCTTACACAAGCTGCTGCAGCTCTGCAAAGCCAACGCAGAGGCTATCATAGGGATGACAGTCACAGGGATGCTGGCGGAAGCCTGAAAATGTTTCCTGACTGCAGATGAGCATCATGTACCAAAGCTGGTGACTGCTGTAAGTGAAAAGGGATTGCTTCTGGGCTGATTGTGCCCTGGCAGTCAGCAGCTTAGAGCCTAGTCCTGCATTTTTTCCACTAAATGGGTAGTGGGGTCAGTCTTCAGTTTGATTTCTCTCCTCTCATCTGAAATAGTTGCTACCAATGAAGTTATAGTGGGAAACAAAATGAGGTCAGGGTTTACACTGGTGGTGCTGTGAGAGACAAAAAACTGACTTTCAGACAGAACAGCCATGAGAAGTCATTAAGATGATAAGACCAGGCCTCTTCAAAGCTGGTCTCACTGAGACCAGGACTTGGGACATGTATGAAAATGCATTGTGTGTCATCAGTGCACAAGGCTCTGAGCACTGCCCACTGCATTAAATGGGGAGCCACATCTGGAGCAATGCAAACAGCTCAGGGTGCAGTCAGGGATCCATGTGAGAAGCAGCTGGGGCTGTCCGTCTTCTCATCCTTCTGCAGTGAATGACTGTGCTTGAAGTGGGGTGTACTGGCCCTGTAACCACTCCAGGTCCGTTTCCAGGTAAATGAAGTATGTTCATTTTGATTGCCCCAAGGACCCCTGTCATTTGACTGTGCCTGCAGCTATTCACTTCATTGGGTGCAATAGGTAGGGCAGCTAACTTAGTAATTGCAGCAGCTGTTCCACAAACAAATACCTGACTTGAGCCTAATGCTTTGTTTTGCTGGACAAACCAAATGAAGAATTGAATTTGGATTGAATCAGAGGTTACTATTATTACTTTAAATGTCAAAACAAAAATTCTCCTTCAACCTCTGCCCTAATATAACAGATTTATTTAACGCAAAATGTCCAACCTTTGATACAAAAAGAACAACTTAACAAAATTGAAGAAGTTTGTTTTGTGGCCATTGTAAGAGAAAGCCTTGGGCTAGATTCATGATGACGACCCAGTAGCCTAGTGGTTAGAACACTCACGTAGAATGGGGAATCTGAATTCAAATCTGCTTCTCTCCCGGAAGGCAGTCACAGTTCCCTGTTCTCAGGGAGAGCTTTCAGTACTTGCAGTTCTGTAAGGCAAGGTGATAAAAGGCTGTTTGCCATTTGGAGCAGGCTGTGGTGGGGGGATGTGACTGGTGTCTTTGGTTAATGCTACTCTCTTTGGATAAATTGTTGAAAACAATCCATGTCTTCCACCTGCAGGTGAATATGTCACCTGTCAACCTAGAGAGTTGTTTGGAGGAACATCTTGTAGTATATGCACTGGATAAGAACAAAATTGTTCAACTGAAGATTCATGCAAAAACCTGGACAAAATGCTGAGCTTCCTTGTTGGAATTGGTTCAAATACTTCACTTGGCTCTGCAAGAATTTTGAGGATAAATTGCTAGCTTTGACAATACTCAAGGCAAATTTTGATGTAAGTAACAGTGCATTCTTATTATTTAGTAAGTTCTTTTGCAAAGTGGCTTGTAACACAGCACATGTGTCTTATTGTACTAATAGCCACTGTGCTGAGTCACAGAAAACTTTGTATTTGTGGAGCTGTTAAGTCCCCTTCTGGCCACGTCTCCTCATTTCCCCTGCTCTAGAAAAAGTCGGAATTCTTCAAAGAGTGGCCTCCTCAAGTGCC
Organism: Grallaria varia; assembly: GCA_013396735.1. Taxonomy (NCBI): domain Eukaryota; kingdom Metazoa; phylum Chordata; class Aves; order Passeriformes; family Formicariidae; genus Grallaria; species Grallaria varia. The sequence goes on from VWZG01002687.1 coordinate 37,832, forward strand.
ATCTCTCCTCTTATTTATTCTCAATTCTGCTGTCGTTCATTGCATTAAAGGTTATTTTTTTAATGAAGCACTGTGAGTAGGGAGAAATAACTTTTACCTTCTGTTCTAATTGATGAATGATGTGTTAGCTAATCAGAAAGCTTTTCTATAGCCACCATTAAAGCAACAGATGTATGTGGCTCGGGAGAGATTTGTTGAACAGCTTCAACCTTTAAGTGTGGAGGATAAATGGGTGGTGACATCATTATACCTTGACAAATAGAAATTATATCATTCTCTTTTTTTTCATTACTGATAGTTGATTTATTTCTATGGTTTTCATTTCATGAGATCCATTCATTCTCTCTAAACCTTTAAAAGTTGCAGTACATGATTAAAGTGGTTGTAATAATGTGCACGTGATCTCCAGCATGTTGTCTTATGAGGTTTTCTCCTGAAAGCTACTTTTAATAGAACAGATTATGATGTGCAGTATGGTAAGAGAATTCACACTTGCGTTCACTTTTCAACTGGCTACAAAAACAGCACATGAGGAGTCAGAGGACACTTGATGTGGTTATAAAGCATCTCCTTGGTTGCTGAAGAATTTCATTTTTGCAGTGAACTTGAAGTCTTAGAAGGGAAACAGTTGTTCTGCACAGCAGTTCTGTGCCATAATGAACAAGAAAATGTTCCCCTCTCAGCCATCTCTCCCCAGTATATTTTGAGCTCTTACCTTGTTTGATTGCATTTTTTATATAGTCACTGAGATGGATCAGAATTTCCCTGAAAATTTCAGTTACTACTGAAGATTGCACTTTTCCACTTTTACTGCATCTTACAAATCAGAAGCTAAAAATAAAGTTTGCATCTGTTTGGATCATCTATTTCCCCAGAACAGATTAAAATGACAGAATAAATCTTGGATGTTCTTGGAAGAGCTTTGAATGAATCACAAGAAGAGATGAAAACAAAGTGAGTTTTATTTGGCTAGAACTTCAGTGAGGGGATTAAGCTGATGCTGTGTCAGGGTAAAGTTTGTAAGATAAAATAAGGGTCATTAGCATTACTACAGAAGTATAAGCAGAAGATAAAAGGTGACATTTCTGCCAGAAAGCCTTTATGTGCAGTGGGGAAAAAAGAGATCAAGGTTAGTTAGAAAAGAAAGTCAGGAAGACAAAACTCATATAGAAGACCTCATGGGTGTGAGCAGGGTTTCCCTGTCCATGGCCCCAGCTTGGAAACCAAGGGTTGATTAAATGCTTGTCCTTGTACCCTGGACTAGGGGCAGGCAAGACATGGATAAGAAATGCTGTCAAGTTCTCTGCTTCTTCAGATTCCCAGAAGGAGATTTTAGGCTGAAAGTTTCCTGTATGAGAAAACCTTAAAACAAAAAAAAAAAAAAAAAAGAAAAAAAAAAAAAAGGGACCCCAAACATGTGAGCTGGTCCTCAGAAAAGCTGCTGAGCTAATCCCATCACACAATCAATTTTGTATGGATACATGGTCCAGGAAAAAGCTGGTGGCTGCCTCTGCTAGTGATGCCATCAGCATCCCTGCTGCTCCTGCCAGGAGTGGTAACAGGAAAATATCAGAGCAGTACTCCTATTCAGGGAATTCTTTACTGAAATTTAATGTAAATAAGTATCTATGTACGGTTTTATGAGTCAAATCTTAGTCTTCCTCTTGCTGTCAGTCAGTCTTTAAAATGGTATATTATCCTGAGTGCAAGAAAAGGAATGAAGATGAAATTTAATGTAAATACGGCAAGTTTAAGTGCTGTCACTAAACTACAACTAAACCGACTTTGGAAAAAGCTGTGCTTAGCTTCACAAGAAGCAATGCAGTTGTTTCAGAACAGCAGTGAAAAAACTAGTGGTGTTTTTACAAGAGAACTGGGAGCAGATGATCATTCAAGTCCCTTCTGGCCCTAAAATCTGTGAATCTAGGAAATGATGCCTCATTTCACAATCTGAGTCATTAAAAACACACTTTCATTAGTGAAGTAATCCCATTTCTTGGAAATGTGGCTACTATCTGCTAAGATGATATACCAGTGTTTTATGAAACTCATGAAAAGAGCATTTGTCACCAGAATTCTTTTTTATTATTTCCACAAGCTTATTAGAACTCTAAAATATAGAAAACCACTCAGTGTTTTATTATAAAAATGACCAAAGTAGGTCTTTGCATGACTTGCCTCCCCCATAAAAGCAAGGAAGGTATGAAGTGCCCATAGAAAGGGGGGGATGTGTCTGGGGGGCACAGTCACATATATACACCTGAATTACACATACAAAAAGAATTTGGCGGGGCGGGAGGGGGGGGGGGAGGGGGGAAGGAGAAGAGAAGTACTAAGCATTAACTGGTACTTTTAAATCATCTTAGACACATTTCAAAATATTTCTCAATGTTTTCTCAGTACTGGGATAATTCCCGTCATATGACTTTATAACTGGAGCTCACATCCTTACCCTCCATCCAACGAGGAGACCATTGGGCATATCTGAATTTCAAACAAGGGTGTTTCCTAACCTTAAGGACTGCACTGGGCCAGCCTACTCTTTTCTATTACATCCTTCTTCATTTTGCTGCGTAAGACAGAAAGGTGCTCTAAAAACTTCCAGAATGACTTACAAAGATACTGCTCAATTCCTATGTGCTGTAAGTGTGTATTTACAACAGAAAACAAAGGCAGGCACTGTTTTTAGTTTTATCTCTTGCAATGTCTAATCCAAGGGAGAGGGACCAATTTAACTGAATTTCTTGATGGTGCTGTAAAACATGACCAATTAAACACATCTGATGAGCGTCCTGGTAAGTTCCAGTGTCGGTACTGAAAACTAGAGTTTGCCTTCCTGTGCATAAGGCTGTACTGGTAGAAAACTCATCTTTACAGGGGCACTTTTGTGTAAATAATAAGCTCAACCAGAGAGGATGAATAAAGGAAGAAAGTAATTTTTCATCCTGAATGAGTACAAGGTTGGACTGAAGTAAATGAAACAATTTGCTTGAAAAAGGGGTTCAGTAGAAACCTCTGGTTTTGATGACCTGTCTGTCCAAAGAACTGGATACGCTTTAACAGTATCATTTCTGATTTATCTGTTGTTGCCAGATAAATTTTCTCCTAGGGGGAAGAGCAGAATTCTCTTTATTTAATGTACCATGTCTGGAATGTGGACTAGATTCAGCTACATGTCGCTTATAATTATTTATGTAACTTATTAATCACTGGGCTGTCACTCAGCTGTTTATAAAACACAAAAGAACACTTGGAGCCTGAAAAATTACATTTTTCCTCCCCTGCACCTCCCCAAAGGCCTCTTTGCACTTCTGAGGAGACCTCCTTTTAAATGAAAATCTCTTGCCCAGTCTAAGTAGCAAGGAACTCTGTAATGATAATTTGAAGAACACGCTTGTACTTTGTGCTTGGCAATTGAAAGATTTGCTTTAAGGTGCTGTAAAACTTTCTTTTCAACTTTTCTGGTCAATGTCCTTGGCTCTTCATTTAGGTTTTTTTTTCCCAAATAGGTCACGGATAGGGTCCCCTCTTGCCTGCTTAGCAGCTTGTTTTCCCCATACTCAATGTTTGGAAAACTGCAGCATCTCTCAGGTTGCTATCTGTGTATTGTGCCTGCTTGGAACTGGCCAATGCATACAAAAGTTAAGATACTTATACATAGATATGCTCACACCTACTCACACCCTTGTTTCACATATCTCATTCCCCTCATATTCCCCTCGGTGAAGACCTAATCTGTGTGCCTTTGTGCAGCTCTCTCCTGGGCTCCTGTGCACGATAGCTCTAAGCCTGTCTTTCAGGAGAAGGTACCATGCCAGTTCACAAAGGCCAGCATCCGGACTTGTAAATGATGCACAGAAGAGCAATGATTCCATTCAGCTGAATTACATTTAAAATTTCATTATGAATGGCATCTTTGAGGCAGGCTATTCATCATTCGATGTTCTATGTGGATCTCAATGTCTTGAAGCTTGATAAATGCAATTCATTAAGCAGCTTTAGCCATTCCAGGAGGTGACTCAGCGGGCTGGTGAAAACCAGTGGCTGGCACGCCAGTGCTGCCTTTGGCATTCCTGAATTATTGTGTCCTGCTGCAGTATATTGGCAAGGTGCTTGTCCTTTTGGTGCCTCAGTTCAGCCAGCAGTGTAAAGGTTTTACCAGTGTTTACCCTCCTTCTCACCCATTTGGTGAGCTGACTAGCAACATGTTTTCAATTCTTGCATGAAAGACTCTGCATTAATCCATGCCACAATTTGCTTTGTTTGCTTTTACCATTAGAATTACTTCTTTCCCCCAAAGATCTGCCATCTGTCACTATTCACCTTTTACATTTTTTTGCTCCACTGAGCAAACACCAATGCCTGACTAATTCTATTTCCCATTATCAACCCTTGGAAGTGCCCTGCGGTTGGGGAAGTTGCAAAATCTTGCCCCTGGCAGGATTCCCTGGGACCCCTTGCTCTCATTGCAGCCACTAATAACATCCTGGGTGTTTTTCTCCATGGGGGCTTCCCACCCTTAAAAAAAAAGAAAAAGTAGTTCTGTTTGCCCCACACTGCCATAATCTGCAGGGTGTAACACAGAATTGTAGGAGGGAGAGGCAGAGAGATGAGACATTGCCTGGGTAGGTGTAGGCAGCTGAGGGGGACTGCTCTGTGCTCCCTACATGGGTAATGATATCATGGTGTCTATGGGTATCTTTGTCTGCACTGGACAAAGGAAAGGGGCAGACGTTGGGTGACAGCTGGGATGTACAGCTGTGGGGCACAAGCCAGTGTCTGAGTAGCCAGTTGCAAATTATTTTTGTGTTTTCATAATCCTTGTGAGTAATATCCTGTCAAAGTCTCATCAAAAGTTATTAGTCCCTCCATAAACTGGTGCTTCTATATGTAAACTTGCCTTGTAATTAATTTTACGAGCTATGCCCTGGCACCATAGAGCTCTTATTTCATTTTAGGGGCATAATTGATTAGGCTTCCTGTAGCTGTGATGTAGACCAAGGATGTCGCCACCAAACAAGGAGTAATTTGTGACAGCTCATTTATGAGGAGATATCTACTGTTTGCCAGCATTGAGCATTCACATAAGGGAAAATAAATATTTTGTATTGCTACTGCTGTGCACTACTTGAAGTTAAAAAAGTAAAAGAAAAAATAAAGATTTTATCTAATTATACAGCCAGATTAGTACAGTTAATTATTATATATTTCTACAGTAGCTTTTATTCTTCATGGTAAAGGTTTTTGTTCTCCACTGAAGTCCTTTGAAGATGTTTGACTGAGTATAGCATCAGATGACATTCCTGTCCAGGGAACTAGATTTTGCCTTGCTAAAATTTGCTTCAGTTTCAATTGTATCAGACACTTTTCTCTACTTCCCACAACTGTTATGGCACAATGAAGTCTCTCTCTTAGATATGCCTTTTAACAATTACAAAGTCCATATTAATGTCAATGGTTTAGTAATAGGTTTTCCCTTCTTTTCTCTCCCTGTTTAATATTTGAGTGAATGTTACCTGAGAGAAATATGTTGGACATTCAGGCAGTAATAGCTTAATTTATGGCTAGCATAAGTGAGGTGATATTTCCTGTGGGTTAAGGTCAGAAGGGCATTGTTTTCTATTAATTAAAAATAGGCCCATATAGAACAATGCACGAAAGTAATAAAGACATAACACCTATTTGTGTGGCCATAAAAAAAAAAAAGAAGTAGGATTATTCATAGACCACCAATCGTATCTACAGTCTCTCCCTGACCCTGACAATGGAAGCAAAAGAAGAAAATGTACTATTTTATTGTTTCCATACCTTGTGTATGTGAGCTAGAGAAGTCTGAGACACAAGTCCTAGGTTGCTGCAACTCCTTAAAGCCTGTAAACACAAAGTTGAAAGTAAAAATGTCTGGTGCTTGCTGCCTCTCCAGGGGAAGCTGTGTATGGCTGAACTCAATAGGAGCTCTGTCTGAAATAAAAAGAAAGCTGAACCTCAAAACGCGGATGTTTTAAAAATTAAACTAGGAAAATATCAGAGGGAAAGTCAGAAGAAATGAGAAATGCCACCCTCCAAAACTGCAACAGAATGATAAATTACTTTTGCCTTTCTGAAGCCAAGCTAGAAAACCTCTGCTCACCTCTATTATCTACTTCTGGTCTCTGAAGATGCATTACCATATTAATTCACTGCATTATACAATTTGAGGAACTAAATGAGTTTACCTTATGCCCTTTTAATAGCATTTTCTTCTAATGCTAACTTTAAATGATACATTTTAGGGGATACTTGAAGCAGAATGCATCACAAAAATTTATTTAAACTCAATTTTGTTTATAAATTATGACTTAACCCCTCTTGATGAACCAAGTGTAGGAAAATCCCAGCCCCTCTGTAGAGGAAACATTTCTTGGGATTGGGAATATTGTCATCTCTCAACTATCAAGAGGTTTTACAGGGGCTCAGGAGGTGAAGGAGGACTGTGTGTAAAAAGACAACCATAGCATCACAAAGAAAATAATATGCTTGATGAATTAGGATGGTTACATCTACAGCCCTTCCGAATGGATGGAGTGGTGCTGTGCCACACATCATACTCAGTTTGTGCCAGGGTGGTCAAATGGCTGCAGCAAGATTGGGCCCACAAGGCAGCAGCTGCTGGACACTGGGCTTGGGCCGAAGGGCAGCCTGCAGTGCGAAACATTGGGCAGTGTTTTCTAAGCATTGAGATTCTGGGAAAGAGGATCAAAAATGGGTCAACTCAATTTTGGCAACGTAGTTCCTATCACGATAGGAATTTTATGTCCTGTGGCCATGGTACCAAAAGGGATACTCCATCCATGCACTGGCTACAGTTTCTTTTCTACATGCACATGTATTTCTATGTACACGTGAATGTATACAAAAAATAAGCTGCCAAGAAGTTTATAAACAGGAGAAGAAACCTGATCTGAGGCCTCACGTCTTTGTTTGTTCCTTCCCATTACCCAAGGGACCAAGGAGCTCATATCGCGTGGACTCGCCCTAGGATTTATGAACTCACGAGCATACCAACTGCAAACGTGTCCCTGCGTCACACTCGCAAAGGTTTCAAGGAGCGAGAAGCCTGACTGGGGGCTCTTGATGCAGCTGATCCCCAGTTCTGCTTGTTCATGCTCCTAGGCTTCCTGCTGGTCAGAAAGATTTATGTGCCTATGTAAAAATCTTAGATATTCCATTTTTAGCAGAGGTGAATGTTTATCAAAATGACCACTGTGCAGCTCCACTCTGTTCACTGGGGCCTCATTCAGCAAAGCCTTTGAGTACATTCCTTAGCTGAAGCATATACTTCTGTGTTTTCCTGAAACACTGAGGATGGATGTAATTTCATTGACTAAGTTCCTATTTCAGTCATCCATGGGAGAAACAAAGACAATACCATGCAATTTAGGTATCTAAATTTTGAACACAAACATTTTGCAAACAACCTGAAAATCACTCATTCAGTCTAATGATCATCATCATATTCTGATCTGATAGTTAAACCAGTTTCACCTCATGAACAGAACTACAGGACATGTAAAGTTAAGCCCCTGTGTAAAGTTTTCAGGCCTGAGGTATACATCTGAAATCATGCTTTTGTCCATGAGTGATTAAAACTCCAATATTATGGACAGAATTATCACATTTTTCAAAAACCCCATAATAGATGCTAAAAATGTAATCGGTTTGTGTCAGATTCTTAAAATACAACAGTGAGATCAACACAGCTCCTTTGATTGGCTGGGTTGTTTCATACTCTTGAGGTTTTGGGGTTTTTTAATTCTAGAAATCAAGCATTAACTATTTGCAGTGACTGATAGAAGTAACATTAACTTACTGCCAACTGGAAATCAGTTCCTGTTTGGCCTTCTGATACGTACTAACCACCTTTCAACTTTAAAGGGAATTTCATCCTATCTTTGTGTCATTGACATAAATTAGTAAATAGGAAGTATCTTCATTTGACATTTTCCACGATAAGTACATGAGCTGCAGAGTCTTATGTTCAGCGATTTTAATTTAATAGGTTTTTCCCTGTGCTAGATATGGTATTCATTTAAACTGACCTTGCTTTATTTGAATTATTGCTCAGATTTGCACAAGTACAGATGACCTAATCTTCCAAAATACGTTTTCTGTTCGACATAAGCAAACAGTCTGAAGAAGCAATTATGTAAAAGAAATGCTTTTAGGCAACAAATGGGTCTATAAATAAACAAGTACTTCCTAATCACAGGCTAAAATTGTGTCATTTTTCCTTTTTTAATAAAAAAAAAAGGTTAAACTCCATGAATTTTAATGTTCCTGATAGCAAGGGGCCAAGACTGCTTTGCAAAACTGAGTACAGTGAAACCAAAAGCTGCACCAGCTTTTTGACAGAGTTCAATCAGTATAGCTGCATCTGACCAGTACTACCTCTGACTTTCCAGGTATGCACAGAACAGCAAGAAATTACATGGGAAAATTTGTCCATTTTTATATTTTCAACCTATAGGAGGGAATGGGATTTTTTTCGAAAGTCAGTTTTGTTTTGTTTTTTTTCCAAAGTGAAAGACAATGCAAAATATACTACCCTATGTATGTTTGTGTCTTTTCTATTTTTTTCATTGCCAATACCCTGGGGTCCTATTATTTATTTGGATTTATGCACATTTTCCTAATAAAGGAAGCACATTGGGAAATAGTTGTTGAAAAATGTGTCTGAAGGGGAACTTTTATCCATCCTTGGTATTTGGGGGAAAAGTGATTGTTAACAGTTCAAAAGGTGTTATTAGGACATGTACTGTAGTTGTGTCAATGGGCATGAGAAGACAAGCAATAGCTGAGGCATGGTACTGGGGAGATCAAAGTAGGCAAATTATTTTCTCATGGTGAATAAATCAAGACTACTTAACTAAAGATGATGGATAGTTGCAGAGTTGTACATTGGTATGAGCAGAGTATCAAGTCTAGGAAAAATCTGGTGGGTGAAAAGGCAAAAATCTCATGACTTGAGGAGAAATTATACTGCTAAAGGAAGAGAGGAAGAGCAACGCGATAGAAACGAAAGCTGATTAGAAAGATCTATCTGTGGAAAGAAGACAAAGAGATGCATTAATGAAGAGTGTATGATGTCAGAGAGATGAGAGGGAAAGCGAGGATCTTAAAATAAACCTGAAGAAATATGGGAAGGCAGAAATGCTAAGCTGAGCATGAACCCAAACTCCACATACTCACTTCACCAAGAACCTATGCCTTCTTTGCTCTGGCTTGTTTGCAGGCCTGTGGGGTGTGCGGTATCTCAGGCAGGGAGGGGATCCCCAGGTGTGAGGGACCAGCACTGGAAGCCTGTGAAAAACTCATGAAGGAAAAACAGTTTTGCTGGGGGACAGATGTGTGTGTGAGGTTTAAGAAAAGATCTTGCAGTCCCAAGGAGAAAGTATAAACTGCTAAAAAAATGAAAAGAAATCAGATACTGTCCCTGTGCTGCTCAGAAGAAGGGTGCAGGAGTGAGACAGGTCCATATTCACTGGCTTTTTAATGTTAATGGCAGTTCTATGGCAGAAGATAAATCAAAGCTAGAAAGGAGAAGTTCTGCAGAAATCATTCCTCCTCTCTATGACATTGGTGAAAACCAGAAGCTGCTCCCCTGAAGGAAAATAGTTCTCACCAAAATAAACCAATTAGAACAGAAAATCTCAAGTTTGGATCTGAGGTCATGTGCTGCTCCACTGTATTTCTATGGAAGAGTATAAACAGTTCCAAGAGCTGAAATTTTATGAAAGCATAAAATTGACTTTATGTTCATAAACTGATGACTTTTACCCATTAAAACCCCCTAAGTTTTCTCTAGTGATCATTTCCAGCATTCTGGAATTTAGTTGAATTACTGCATGGTTCTTGCCTCTGCATCAGAATGTTTTTTTGGTACATCCAGGTAAGATATTGTGTTCTATGCATAGGATATACACACCTCTCCTGTTTCCACAGGGAAATAGTAGAAGGATGGGCAAAAGCATTTGAGCTGATGACCCTTCTAGGTCTCAAATCGCTCTTTTCTTACCACTTTCATTTTAAAGCTAGTTTCCTGCTTTCTGTTCATACTTGTGCTGCCTCAACAGCTCAGACCACACACCTCCATTGACTTTAGCCGGACTGTAGGTAGAAATGCAAATGCTGTTTGCAGTCAGCCTGATGGTTGGCTGCCAGCGTCCCGAGCTGCGCCGTCTCCTATACTCAAAAGCTCCCAAATTAAATGTTCAAGATGTTGCTTACACACACATTTGTGAAGGTCATGATCCTTGGGTGTGATGCTGGCTTCCTGTATATGGCATAAGTCTAAGATAACTGACAAGTAACAAGTTGCTTTGTCTAGAGGTGCTCTAAATGCAAATATTTTCTCTCCTGGTTTCCTCTGTCTCTGGAGATAGTGTGAATTATCAGGAGGATACATCTTCCCAAGTCTGTAGCTCTTTAGAATCCTAGAAACAAGAATGTCTTTTCACATGCACCTTAGTGTTCTTCCAATGTCTGCAGGTCACCATCACCCTTAAGATAAAAGACTCCAGGAGACTAGACCATTTTCACCTTGATCTTGCAGCAGCTGCTATAGAAGAAGTGCAGAGAGAGGTATCCAGGTCCTAAGTAACTTACATATTGTGTAAATAGAAGACATGTTTCTATGGGGCTTAGGGAGCCAGCGTGTGGCCACCTCAGAGGGTATCTGTCCCCAAGCAGGCAGGAGGGACAGGTCCTTGTCAGTGGCACCATAATTCCCCAGGAAGGAGGAGACGTGCTTGTCCTATCTCCAGGTGACTGCCTACACAATATGGGCAGAAGCTGATCTTTGTTGATGTAAATCAATACATCATTTATGTTGCTCGTGGCAATGTCTTTCTGAACTCGATGCATAATACGAGAAGAACAAATGTAGTGTCCCTGGAGAAATGAGTGCCTTTTAGACGTACAAATAAGGCAGTTTTTTGCACATCCCTCTCTGGCAGGGGAGAGGGAGAAAGCACTAGTCACAGTAGGGACAGCATGTTAAGAAAATGTTTAAGTCTCCAAGATACCTTCCGCTCTTTTTAAAGTAAATATGCTTGTACCTTAGAGGGAAAACCAAAAAATTAACAAAGTGCAGAGATACAACATGAAATTCTAGGTTAGATACTTGCTCATTTGCTTAGAGTTCTGCGTTTCTCAATACCTCTCCTTTGCATACTTTGGACCATGGAAGTTGTTTCCATGGTGACAAATAGATGTTTTGTTTATTTACTAGGCAGCAGGGAATGACAATGTCATCAAATGACATTTCTGTTCCTTTTTTATTTTTTCCCAAGGAAGATATGTTTTAGTTAATGAAGCTGGCAGCAGCAGCAGTTTTTTAGATATCCTTCCCAGCCCCACTTTAAGTGTGTGAGTGTGTGAGACAAAAGTAGGCAGCAGTTACTGTGGCTGTGTGATTCACTGATAAGCCCTCTGAAGCCTTTTGCTCTCTTTGGTATGCACATAGTTTCTTGTGAACAACATTGCCTGTGAAGTGTCAAGGAGATTTCAGGCTTTACTCATGGGAAAGGACCTAAATATTTCTTCCATTAGGTGCCTGGCCTTTTCTTCAACCCTCCCACACATCTGTTCTTGTTGACAGCTCTACTACATTGTCCATAAAAAATGATCTGATAGCTGTACCTCAACCATGTAGTTGATATTGCTCTGGTAAAAATAAATAAATAAATAATCTTAATTTTTGCAGCAGGTTATGGAAAATACAAAAGAAATTTTCAGAAGGACTCTTCTGAGATACAAGATCAGGACCTGAAAAAGAAACAGAGCTTTTGCATGTTGATTGGTTCAGGGCTTTTATACCTGCTGAAATATTTTTCAATCGGAATCCCTCTGCAGCCCCTCAGGGTTTCCTATCAGCTCTGCTGTGTGACGTGTAGCTCAGTGGGAAAGTGGAAAGTGGTAGATCCATTAACTATTCCTTCTCATATTGGTCTCCTTAGAAAAGTAGCGTGAGACCTGCCTCTCCTAGCCTTGGACAGCTATAGTGCTGGTGCCAGGCTTCACCTTGATAACCCTGTTCCCTTGAGAGGCAGTGAAGCAGGTACCCTGCTTCCCACTGGATTTCAGGAGAGGTATGAAATTATTGCCAGGAGTGTAAGGCTTTTGTGGTTGTTCCTTTCCTCCATCCTTCCTTATGTGCTTGAACCTGAGCTGGCTGGTATCTGTCTCTGTCTGTCAAAACAGTGGAATCAGCAAGACAAACAGTTGCATGCAATATTAACAAGCCAGAGGTAAAAGCTTATTATAATACTGTCAGACTGCATACAAGTTTCAATGGTTGACTTAAACTTTCAAGAGCAGTGAGTAGATAAACTCTTACTGTTTTGCTTTTCCTCATGCATAACATTTCCTCAAGTTTGTGTTTCTGGATGACTACAGAAACATGAGAATCAAGGGCAGAGTTCAGAAAAACTAAATGAATGTATAGCTGGAGGAAAAAAAAATCAGTAAAATACAATTATATCCACCCCTCAAAAAAACCAAACCAAAACACAACAACCCATTAGCTCAGGAGCCATGGTGTGCTGCATTTGGATGAGATACCGTTACTTTTTTTCACAGCAGCTTGTATGGTACTATAATTTGGATCTGTGAAGAAAGGCATAACACAGGGATGTTTTAGTTATTGCTGAGTAGTGCCTGCAAAGGATCGAGGCCCTTATTCTTTCTCACACCACCCCATCAGCAAGCAGCCTGGAGGTGCACAAAAAGTTGGGAGGGGACACAGCCAGGACAGCTGACCCCGGCTGAGCAAAGGGAGATACCGTACCATAAGATGTCATGCTCAGCAATAAAACTGGAGGCTGAGGAAGGGAGAAGGGGAGCTGACAAAGACACACTAAAATGGTACCTATGTGTTTCACAGACTTGAATGATTTTCTCAGCAGAAGCAGAATCCAGTCTCAAGTCAAAAGATACACAATCTACATCAGTAAAAATACAGTCAGCACTTTCCTACAGCTTTTTAAAGTCTGGCATCTATGTGTGTACATGTGTGTGTATATATATGTATACACACACATATACAGACAGAATTGCAAAGAGAGGAAGAAATTGGTCTCTCTATAATTGATTACAAAATCAACACTTCTGTGCTTGGAGTTGGTTTTTTTCTTGCAACTTTCACCCCTGCCTCCCAAGTGCCCTATGTTATGGACCTCTCCTCACATTTCTTCATCCATCCCTCTGCCCCCTGCACCTTGGGTCCTGGACTAGGATTTGCTGTTTCCACTCAAATTTGCTGAAATCTAACCCATGAAATGTTAAATATAAACAGAGTTTATTCATAGGCCATTGCAGACACACAAGAGAATATGTTCTCTCCTTTAAGACACTGCAGCCCTGTTTATGCCTGGTTTCCAACTGCCAGTGAATTTAATATGGAGATCTGATCCTTATGTCTTAGAAATAAATTTGGTGGGAGTTTTTTCCTCTTTCTGACTGTTAGGTCAGCCCCACTGAAAGCTGGCACATCTCTACAGTCCCAGGAATGTAAAACAGAACTCTCACTATTGCATGAGATTAAAAAATGTGGAGTCCTATTCACATCAGCTCCTTCAAAACCATGTTTGTGTGCTTTAGCAAAGAAGTCTTCTGACTAATGTCAGACAGATCCTTGGGATGGCTATTACATTCCCCCTGTCAGGGGTTCAGAAGTGTCTGTATAGTTGCCTTTGGCCTTGAGACAAAATCCCTTGTGGCATGGTATCAAGGAAAGGAGGAGAGAATAACAAGGAGAAAGTCTTGGCCAAGCCAGAAAATGTGAGGCTGGAGCTAAGCCAAAGCCAGCCCTGAGACACAGTCTGAACTGTGAAAACCCCTGGGACAGCTGGCCCGTTGCTCGCTGTGGGTCAGTGGGTGAGCAACGGTGCTGGACCAGGGAAGCTTGCACCCTCCCTCCAGCTCAGGCATCAGCCCCAAACCTGACTGGAAGCCAAAATGAGAAAAGAAAAACATACAGAATTTATTGAGGTTTTGGATTGCATTTGAATGACTCTGACAAGAAAGCCAGTAGTTTCAGTGCATTTGAAGTTAAGAGCAGGTACTTGATTTTGGGATGTGGTGGGCTTCTCTGGTCTTGTCAAAGGGCAGTGAGTCCTATGAGAGGCTGACCACATTTAGTGTGTGAGCTGGTAAGGGAGAGCTCTGGTGCAATCCTGCTCTCTGTGAAAGATGATTCTTCCAGGCAGGGAAGCTTTAGATAGCAACACTGCTCATCATAGTGCTCTCCAAATTTTCCCTCTCCCAAAAAAACCCATTCCTATAGGAGACTGGCGATTCATTGGGGAATTACGTTTTCCCATGCTTAGTGTTTTCAAAGGGTCAGGTCCAAAGCCCTTGGCAATCTTTCAGTTGACTGCGATTGTCAGTGGCTCCAACTCACAATATCTTTTGTGTGGCTTTTATCAAGAACAACCTTATGAGGTTGTGACACTTCACAGCATCCTTCTGAGGTTAAGTTTCCCAATGAAAATGCTTTTCATGCTGAAAAGGGAGGAGACTATCTGGCAATCCAGGTTCTATGGGCTTCATATAAAGCTAGGAAAAAACTCCAGATTTGCAAAACTGGTCCTCTTATTCTTCCCACAACAAACCTACAATATCATTCTTCTGTCAGTCATTGATCATCCCTGGTAGATCACAGGCAGTCAAGGACTCAATGTTGAAAGACAAAGTTAGGAAATGAGGCAGAGGCAGGTGTCACAACAGGCAGGAGGAGTGGAAGGTATTCTGAGGGTGGGCTGGCACCAAAAGGACCAGCAGAGGACCATGAAATCAGCCTCACCATTTGACAGTGGCATGTTCTGATAGGAGTTAGAATGGTACAAAACCAAACATTGCCTGGAATAACTGGACCAGACATCTGAGAAATACCCATTTCCATCCGAGTAACAACCTCAGTACTCATCATTACAAAGGCTTGTGTTTTGTGGCATAAGATCTTACTGGTTGGCAGAATTGCCACGGAGGGAAGCTCAGGAAAGCCTTGCTCTTACTAAGTGTCTAAAGCTTGTGGAGTCTGAGGAATCAACATTAGGCTTTCTCTGTGTTTGAAGACATTGTAGTTCTTGATCAATAGAGCTTATGGTTTCAAGTCCTGGCCATTTATATAGTTCTAAAACCAGGCAAGGAAACACCAGCTAAATAGATAAGTGTTCTATATAAATCTTCTCACAAGGGCAGGTGAGAAGGGGAAAAAAATTGTCTTTCTGTAGTATAGAAGCTCTCTTTCACCTCTTCCTGGGTTCCTGCAGGGAAGTCTTCCACCTGACTCTGAGATGTTGCTGTTGTTGTGTATTCCCAGACTTACATTTGTCCAAACTGGAACTAAGGAAGCAGAAACCTTTTGCAGCGCAAGCTGCAGAGGATCCTACTGGAGGTTGCCATTCATGGTGGAAAATAAGAAAGCTTTCCCAATACAGACAGTTATGTTGTAATTCAAAAGAAAAAAGGCTTCTTCTTAACCTAAGTGGTCAGATGAGGTAAAGTCGTTGTCAAGATGATGAGTGAGGTTACTAGAATTGAGCAAAATCCTACTCCCTCATAGCCTTTAGGCTTTGGGCAGGAAACTACAAATGACTGATTCCATTTAAAGATGATTTTTATTCTGGGCAGACATCTGAAAGATTATCATCTCTCCCTTTTCTACATCCTCACCCAGTGATTCCCATATTCTTACACAGCTTGATTTTCACTGGGAAAGAAATTTCAAGGTTCAAGATCCAAATGTGACTCCAGTTTCTATGCTGACAGGATTTATGATTTCCACTGGGCTGATGAGAAGAATTCTTTACAAACTGAGTGAACAGAAAAATCTACATGCTGTAAGATTATTTCCTTTTATCAGAAAAGGCAATGCTGATGGACCTGGTGAATTTCAGGCTTTCTCTGTCTCTATATAATAGAATTTTTTAGTAGTGTGCACTTTCGGTAGACCCACGCCTCAAGTCATTGCAGTATACATGATGTACAACCATCATTCATTACTGGGATTGCCCTTTGATATGTTAGTAGACCCATGACCCTTCTTAAAAACATTCACTTGCACAGCAACTGCTGGCATAGATAGCTACAGGAAGGGTTGAAATGAATGGCATTTGCATAACATGATCAGTCTTCAATATAGGAAGTTTGACGGTAAATCATGAAAAGATAATTGTGCATGTGCCTGAGTAGGACCCTTAAAAAACCAAACCAAAACGCAAAGAGGTCTGTCAAATAACTCTAAAATCATAAGCTTTTTCCAAAAGCGTTTCCAAGAACAGTGTCCAGTCTCCAGCGTGGAGCATTCTGCTTCAGCAATCATTTAAAATTCTGCTAAATCATTCTGTGACTCTCTAACCAGCACTAATAGCTTTTAGGATGGCTGGCAATCTCACTTCAATAGGAAGCCTTGCACAGGCTTCCAGACCATTTATGTATGTGGTTGAGTGAGAGAGAGCACTGCAGATTTAATTTAGTGCCCTTGGTGGCTTTCAGTCGAATATATATATGTTAATCACTTGTGACTCCTGGTTTGGGGGGTGGGAGTTCATCTGGAGTACAGGAAAATCAAATGAAACTCATAAAGATGAAAGTTGTCTTGATTTCATTTGCTGATTTTAAACAGCAAATTGTTTCTTACTCATCCTTGCATGATAATTGGTAAATGTACTGAAATGGGTTATTTGAGTTTCAATGGACTCTCTGGGCAATCACATCATTACTGGAGTTCAGAATGTGCCCAGTAGGTACAATTGCTAATCACATTGCTCAGATAATTTCTGTCTGGGAGAAACACATTGTATTTTGAGACTGGCATCTTACAATGAGGAGAAAGGGCCATATATAGCTATGTCTGGCATGGGGTCCCCAAGCAGACAAGAGGCTGTAGCACAGCCCTGAAAGTGTGAGCTATTGACTCAGCTGCAGGGAGCGAGAAATGGGAGTAAGTTGTGTGAGATGAATGAGACTCAATAGGTTTGTAGGCAGCATTGCTCTGCAGATGAGAGTCACTTCATCAGACATTAGGCTTTGAATATTGCACTTTAATTTAGTTGAGTGGTGGCTCTCTGTTGCCCTCAGAGGGAAATTTATCCTATCTGATGCTAAGGGCTTGCATTTCAGAACAAGTCGTCTCCTTATCTGTGGGTAACTCAACTTCTGCAGGTGCCTTTGAGAGTGGATGAATCCTGCCTTAGACTTGTACACTCCCTAGGCAGTCATGGCTAGGACCAGAGGTGTTGTGCCAGGGGCAGAATTTGATCCAAGAAGCTCCAGGGCAGAATGATTTTGGTATAAGAAACTAAATCTGGAGTAGGGATGAAGCTATAGAAGTCTGTGCTGGTGCAGCTGACAGCAGACCATGCCTGTGGTCTGCAGATTACAATTGTGGGAGCAGTTTAGTGATTCCTTTTATCTCACATCTGCAGAAAGCAAGGTGGAATTGTGTTAAATGATTGAAAATAGTGCAAGGGAGCTCAGGGCCTAATGGGGACAGGGAGCACCCTGTGCTGGTAGCTGCAGTCCATGGGCAGAGCTGCCTCGGTAGTACTGCTGGCAGAGGGGCATCTGCCCTTTTGTCCTTCAAACCCAACAACACAGTGATGAGCAGTTTTGCTGAAGATAAGGGAAAAACAATCCCCCTCCACAGCTGGTGCCCCCCTCCTCCTCTCCTACAGAGCTGCTGTTGCCATGGCAGCAGTCATCACTGTTGGAGGATGCTTTTTGGGGCCTCCTCCTTGCCTGCTGTTTTCAATGCCCTAGGAGCATCAGAATGCTCCCATGAAGGAGTCAATGGCAGGTTCCTTCACTGCCTTCCCTGTGAAGTGCTTAGTCTCCCCTCTTCTAAGAATCTCTGTGGTAGCATGGCCATTTTGCTGACCATTGGCAGCAACACACAACAGTGACACAATGGCCCACTCTTACTGCACCACGTGTAGAGGTACTTCCCAACCTCTTGGTCCAGTCCTGTGAGTGCCATTACCAAACATGTCCTGTACTTAGCATGTATAAGAGCATTCTTCAGGATGTCAGCATTTTCTTGAGCCTTTAAAGTGCAGAGAGCACATTTTCTATTCCTCTCAATGTGACAATGTGGAAATCTGCCTACCTTTGTCCATTTTTGTGCCTTCATCAGGCAGTAAGTAAGGATTTGTACACTTTACTCATCAGTTCTTCCTCAAGACTGCATGGTTTCCTGTTTTAATTGCTACACTGTATTACTGAGCTCTGATAACTCTCAAACACCAACAAGCACATAGAGGAAAGTTTTGAGGGGTGTTTGGAGAATTCAGAGGCTGTGGGATGGGTGGATCTTGTGGACCAGCCACCATAGTATGTTCAGGTTATTTCTGCAATTCACTTCCAACTTCTCTCACTTCACTTCTTTTCCAACTCTCTGAAGACCTGGATCAGACCTAAGTATAAGTTTACAGCAGGGTTATGGTTGTTGCTACCCAGAGCTTTGAGGGGGTATTGTGGCACATAGACATCCTGGTGTAGGTATTGTCTTCTTACTCCCTTATCCTATGGATGGTTCTCATACACAGAGGATGAGAAAAGGAGAACCTAAAAGTCCAGATGGCAGCTGTACAGCAACCAAAGATTTCTCCATATAGGAGAAATTACCAGACCTCTTGTCTTCATGTAAAATTGTGTTTGTTCTCTCCCTGCTCCCATGGAAAATTTCTGCGGAGTTTGAAAGAGAATAATGTTAGAGTTGACATTATAAACTTTAACTTGGTTTAAAATAAAAAAAAATACTTTGAAAAATATTTTCCTGTTGAATCCAGACTAAAGCTAGACTGCCCATTCTCTGGGAAATTCAGACAAAATTACCCCGCAAACAGCTTATTAAATTCCCCTCAGCAGGGATTTTCTTAAAGGAAGCAATTATAAAACTATCAAAAATGTCTCACTTCAAGGCTTTCAGAAGGCAACATCACTGGGGGAATTCAAGCTCTGATATCCATGAGGTACCTCTTCCGCTGCTTCCTACTGTGGGACACAGATCTGCACTCTGTGAGTCCTGGTTGATGACCTGCAGCCACAAGTGTTTTTGAGCTCACAGTCCCCATCTGGGAAACCTGAAGTTTTTTCAGCCTGCAGGATTTTGATGACTACTAAGTTTAGCAGAGAGAGGAGGGGAGAGGGTAAGCTGACAAGAAAGCAGACGGTGCTCTGCTGGAGCCCCTGCTGGGTGAGTGAAAATCACCATTCCTTTTCCTGAATGCGCAATTTCCAATGGAAAATTGATTTTTGTGAGAATTTTTCTGCCCAACTCTTTCCTGTGGAGTTTTATTGCCAATTCTCCATGCCCCTACCCTTTCCTGCAGGCCTGGTGTCCTGCCTGGTCTGAGTCCCATGGACAGCAAGGTCTCCTGTCTGGTGGACCCACTGCATTGCAGAAGAGCAGGAAGGTGATCTTTCAGGTGGAAATGGGGCAAGCAACTGAGAGCTTTCTATTGGGAAGTGGGAGCCGGGGGTTACGGGAAACTTATGCAGCACTCAGACTTAACTGCACAAGCATTTCCAAATAAGATAATTTTGGGTACCAGAGAGGGATGTTGCTCATTGGTCCCATTTTTTAGGAGGACAAAAACTTTTCCTTCCTGAAGTAATCATGGAGTGTTTTTTTCCCAAATCCATCTTTTTGGGAGATATTTTTTCATTACTACTTTCATGGAGGTGGGGAGTGGAATGTCAAAACCCAAAGTTTTTGGGTTAAAATTAATTTAAAATTTAATTTAAAATTAATTTTAAATGACCGTGTGGAGGTGGACTGGATATAGCTTTTACAAAACATATAGTGAATCTTTAAAGGAAACTCTTGTGTTTGCTGCTTCCAAGTTTGTATCTCAATAATATTGTCTCGCATTGATAGGATTTAGATGTTACCTGTACCAGGACTTCTGCTGCCAACTTCACACCAAAATAAACTGTATTGTTGCAAGCCATACTTAGAGTTAACACTGTTTGGGTTTTGTTTGTTTGTTTTTTTTTTTTTGTACTGGGCACTCCATTTAGTGCTGCTACATTAATTTAACAAGGGATGCACTGCAAGCAAGTAACTATTTAATAGGAAATGCAGAAATATTCAGATGGCTTTATCCAGAAACTTTTTTAGCTGCTGCTGCCAGTGCCATCTTTAAAATGAAAGAGAGATCTCATGAAGAAATGCCTGTGATCTCTTAGTGTTGTGCCACAGTTCTCAAGATAGGGTTTGAACTCCTCTGTTTTCCAGAAAATCTCCTGGCAGTTCCAGTGTACGTTGTTCTGCATATGATGCTGCATGCTGTTAGAGAGTGTTTTTACCCCAGAAACTGAAAGCATGATAGTAGTCTAAATGGTGCTGCTATATCCCATGCCTCTGTCATGCAGGAGCAATTGGTTGATTCTTGAAGGAATTATTCTGAATATTTATTATGTATTCCACGCTCTGTGCAGGGGCAGTGTTGGAAAGTGTTATTAAAACTATTAAGTCCTAAAGTAAATGTTCTCTTTTATTGACACAACACCAACATTATTGTGGTGTACTTAAGAAAAATCCACAGCTTAATTAAAAATATGCAGTTCCCAGCAACTGCTAACCTATGTGGCAGGATAGATATAAATTAAATTCATCAATTGAACAAATTAGCCATTTTATGAATAATATTAAAATGAACATGATACTAGCCAAGTTTAAAATAAAACCATTTCAAGTGATGATTAAAATTTTGAAGTAGAAATGCAGGTGACATTATAATTGTTATTAGAATACTTCCTGCAGTACTGGAGTGGGGAAAGAAGGGGAAGCAGTGCAGCATTTTATAGATAATTGAGGAATTTCCTTCTCCCTTATTAGCTATTTTGAACTGCAAATTTAGATCTGTCTGGGGAAAAAGACTGGAATAAGTCAGATCAGCTGGGAATCAATAAAGGAAAAGACTTTTAGTAGCCTAGTAAAAACAAAATCATCACCTCAAAGAAAAGAAAATTCCTCATAAAGTCACAGCCAAGGTAGGAATGCTCATGCACAAGTGTGGAAGCAGAGGAGGTCTCAGAAGATTTACCCAAGGGTGAAGAAAAGAAGCACATGAGTACTCTCTTCTGTATTGGTCTTTCAGGCAGTTAGATTTAAAACTAATGATTGTAAAAACATGGCTTATAAAAATTAGGCCTTCTGCTTGTGAACACAATTTTAAAATGTAACTGACTTACTTTGTTTGCCTAATTTTATCACATTAACTGGTTGCTCATAGTCTGTCAAGGCAAATAAAAAGCCACTTGATGAGAATAAAGTATATTTTTCAACCTGTAAACCATTAGACATCATTCAGTCAGCAAGATCATGTCAACCTAGGCAGATCATGCTGCAGCATTGAACATTCAGATATTTGAGACCAAAGCCCGGGCTATGGCAATAGCGTTACTTTCCATCATAAGGAAGCCTTTTGTGGGAATCCAGTCAGATATCTTGGAAGGAGCAAAGGTGATGGTGTGGGAGATCAAGTAGGGAAGTTAGTACAAATGTTTACTTTCTCACTTGAAATGTCTCACTCTGATGATGCTGAACAACACTGGACATGGCAAAAGTTCTGTTCTGAGCCCCCGCACTGTGATTTAGATTTTAGACATTACCATTAATTATTGAAACTCAGAAGGCTGCAAAAACATCTTGATTCATTGGCAAACTGACAAACATATGGCGTGTTTTGCAAACCTCTAGGTTTCTGTTCAGAGGAGGAGAACATTAATTGCATGCAAATTCTACTGGGAGTTCTGAAACCAGCCGTCGTTAACATTGTTAGATGTCGTATCTAGGAAGCTCAATGCATTCTAAAATCTGAGTTAAAAATTCAGAGCTTTTGTAAAACTTCTGAGAAGGAAAATGTGCTGAAGTGTAAAAAAGTCTAAGAAGGGCATAAAAGTATCTGATGTTCTTTAGTGTTTGATGTTGGTGTATCAACAGTTTTGCTTGTTGATTGATAGTCTGGATAATAGGTTAATATTTGTCTTGGTAGGTTAATATTTGCCTTGTTAATATATCTTGGTGTGCTGGTTTAAAAGTAAACCGGCAGGAGAAATGGACCCAACTCAAAAGAGTTTAGAAGTCAGAACTACAATTTAATAAAAAGATTACAATAGATACACTGATACAAAGGAAAATTGGTTTTTGTCCACAAAACCCAGTTGTACAACCCAGCCCCCTGGGGCACAAATAGAATGGTGTTCACCAGTCCCTCTGCTGAGCACCACGTGGTCCCCCTGAGTCCAAAGCAAAAAGAAAAGGAAAACTTGTTTTCCTTCCAGAAGGTTGGTGGTCACAGTCTGGTTAAGAGTGGCAGTTGCAGTCCTGTTGAGGTTCTGGTCCTCCTCTCAATCTGACGAGTGAGTGCCCCAAGTCCCCAAACCCCAAGCTTATATATACTTGGGTTCAGATGGGAACACCCAGTACCTCCCCCAGGGTGAGGGGTTTCACAATGGGCAATTTACTCAGCGAATCACATAATATCTTGGTCTACTTGATGGCCCATTAGCAGACATGATCCCTCAGGTTGGGTATGAAAAGTGCTAATGACTCCCAGACATCACATTTGAATCACTGGTGTGAAGACAGGGAACCCTCCTATCTCTGTTTTCTCACACACCCAGTTCATAGCCTGAGGTGTCTGGTGTGTTGTGGGCAGCTGTTGCAAACAATGCATCATTAACAGTTCATGATAAATGGCAGAGAGGATATAGAATACACAGTTCCAGTTACACACACACAGTGATAAACTGGTCCCAGCCACTATAACTAGGACACTTGGAAACTGGCATCAGAATATTTTCTGTGTTTCCTGTGGCCTCCTACCATTTCTGGTTTTTCTGTTTGGTTGCCAGTTTGACACCTGCAATCCTGTGAACATCCAAACTTCAAGTGTAGATTCATTGAACGAAGTTTAATCAACACTGGCAATGAACCTTAGATGAAGGAGGTTGTGCTGTGATTATTGGCACAACCCAGAAAGCCTCACCAGAAAATGCTGCAACATGTTCTGTAGAAAATAAATTACTAATTTTTTCCTAGGCTGTGATATGGCAGCTGTTCTTCCCTAGATGAGGAAGTGTGCTATCCAGCCACCTCTCTGGCTGAGGATGGATCCACAGACGTGGCATTACTGATAGACATGGAGCGACAAGATCATGTGGCTTTTTTTGACCAAGGGCTGTAGGGTCATCCTGTCTGGTGGCCTACCCATCAGGTTTACTGCACTTGCATGAAAGAAGATAGTAGAGCACTTACACAGGCCATAACTTGCGGGACAGTAATTCTGCTGCAGCATGGTCTCAAAAACTAGTGATATCACTGACTTAAAGGAAGGTCCAGCTGACCGGCCCATGAGCTTGTCCTGTAGCCCAAGCATGCACAGCAGAGACAAGCTCTGTGCAGGGCCTCTCTGGGACACAGCACGGAGAAATCCTAGGCTGTGCTGTGGCACAAAGTGACAGGATGAGATTGCACCAGGGGAGGTTTAGGTTAGATATTAGGAAAACTTGCTTCACAGAAAGAGCTGTCAAGCACTGAAACAGAATGCCCAGTGAAGTGTTTGAGTCACCATCCCTGGAAGTGTTCAAAAAGTGTGTGGATATGGCCCTTGAGGACATGGTTTAGTGGTGAACATGGTTGAGAGTTGAACTTGATGATCTTAGACATCTTCCCCAAACTTGACAATTCTGTGTTTCTATGAGTCTAAAGGACCTGTCCCATTCACGAGGTCATTTGCCCACATCAGTTTGTGTTACTACTTTCCCCCTTTTAAATTCCTTGTGTGACTCCTCTCTTTCAGAAGAGTTAAATTTCTCTTTGTTTGGTGACTTGTGCATAGCCCTAATGATTTCCCTATTAAAGGCTATCACTGCTCTGTTCAAGCCTCGTATTTCAGTGTCAGTGGTCACACTCCAGAAGCAAAGCAAATCTCATTGTACCTCTGTGCACACCCTTGAGAACACCCTCCTACATCAGTATTTGAATCTGCAGCTGCTGGGTGTATTTCCTTGCTTTCATCTTCCATCTCACTTTCTTTTTGTGTGTGAACTAGTTTAAAACTGAGCCTCAGTGTGCTTATAAAATGCCTGGCCATTGACAATAGTGCCACTCATTTGCTGTGGTTAATTTAGTACTAATAAGCTGAAACTGTTCTACGGGGATTCTTCTACATGGAACATAAACTTCTTTTCCCTCACTTAAGAACACTTTCCTATGAAATTATTGCAACCTAATAGTTTTCATCCTCATTTTAGTAACCAGTCTCAGTCTATATTACTGCTCTTTTCCCCAGCAGTTTTCCTTATAATTGCTGTTTCAAGGCACCAAATCAACGATTATATGGTATGCGGTCCATTGAACTGTCCATCCTGGGAACCCAGCATGTAATACAGCCCCCAATATCGTAGTGACCCAGTAAAAGTAGGATTTACTGCAATAGGCTAAATTCAATGCTCAGACTCGTTGGATTTTTAGTTTTCTTTCTTTATATCCAGAGATCTTATAGCAGGTGGGACACCTTCTCAGGTGCCTCTCAGAAACACTGAGTCTACACATGGATTTCCTGACCCTCTGCAAATGCAATAGCAGCAGCGAAAAGGAGGTTTCGCACTTCCTAAAGTCATTATTCACTCAGCATTGAAGACTGCAATTGCGTATGTTAGTCGCCCCGGTCACTGCATCTCTCCTTTTAAACTTGTTCAGTCCCTATACCCAATTGATTACCCAAATTCATGCTCATTTGCTCTTTTCTTTTTGCTTTTCCTGTGGTTCTGATGCTTCATATGCAGAAATCATTCTTCCATCCACATTGCTGTGAGTGTCTTTCAAAAATGCCCTCTGTTCTTAATTCCTACTTTGATTTGCTGAAATTTTTATTAAAACAATCTTAAAAGAACTGTAAACAAAACTCAACATGTATAAATGAATGAAATTATTTCCCTGTCTTCTTCTGGTACCCTGTTTGCACAAGGCATTGCTTACTCTCAGCAAGTTATGTGGCTGGTAAATCTTCATAAATACTGTTAAAAATATATCTATTTTCACCAACTGCTGATCGGACCTCCCTGACCATATGTTATTATATATGTGAAGCCACAGCTCAATGGGGCTAGAACCTCTGGTTTGCTGGAATTATTGTTAATAATCCAGTGTAAAGCTTTCCAGCAATGTAGTCACCTTCTTCGATCTCTCTTTTACAGTGTAAGTGGGGTCTCTTGTCTACTTATACTCCAGGAGGAGAACTATGTCGTTCCCTGATAAAATGACTCGTATAATTTTATCCCAAATAAATTGACTGTGTGACATCATTAACTTCCTGCACATTCTATGTGGTCATAAATAACCACCACTTCCACATGGAAACTGGAGAAAGCACTATCTTTCTGGCAGGCTACGCATTGCTATGAAGACTTATTAAAAAGAGTTATTAATTTTATATTAATTAAGCTAGTATTTTAACAATAACATGGTTGTCCTTATGTTTTCCTCAGCAGTAATCAGATTCCTTCATTGTGATAAACTGCCTGACCTTCAGCCTCATAGCTTATTCACTTGGGAATTGAGTTATTGCTTCATAAAACAGAGGGTTGATTATATAATCACTTAATTAAATGTTGTACTCAGTCATTGCTGAGCTATTCCTGAAATGCATTTGGCATCTGTACTCGGTAGTCAAATTTAAACATTGGAAGAATTATTTTTTTCAGATGTGCTTCTTTAAAGGTTATTATTTCCAGTGTTCCTTTGTCTGTGTGGTCTGGTTGTTTTCCATGCGTCAGGCTCACTCTTAGTCACAAAGGAGATGAAGTGCCCTTTGTGTTCCTATCTGACTTGTAGATAGCGGTCAGATTCTTACTATTATAATTTTGAAAGAATTTTCCTTGCTTCTGTTTGCAAAAGCACTCAGAGGTAAAGAGCCTTCTGTCAGTTCTTTGAAAACTCCATTCTGAGCTGATACTTAGGACCTCACCAGTGACCACCAAAATTATGGTATGAGCTGCACATCAGTCCTGGGAAATAGGCACAACCCCAGGTGAACCCCCACTGCAGACGAGCACCAGAGCAGTGCCTGGGGGCTGAGCATGAGACAAACCCTTCAGTTATGCTGCACCCAGCCAACACCCTGGCTCTGTATGAGACTTCTCAGTTCATAAGGGAGAAATACCAATGCCAGCGTGCTTTCACAGGGTAATGTCCAGCTGGAGGTCCCAAGACCATAGGGGAAATCACATTATCTCCTTGCCAGCTCCTGCAGTCTTGCCCAGCACTTCACCCTTACAATGATGTGTGGTTTCATCCTTCAGGGACTCACTGACAGGAGAGTATAAGTAAATAGTGGCTGTATTTACTACACGTCTAAGTTACATAAACATCCACAGACTAAGAAGTGAAAGGCAGATTCGTGAGCATAAAAAATTTACATTCTTGTCTATGAAACTTCTTAGTTCTGTTGTTTTGCCTCAATATTTCTTGAAGACTTAGATGTTGTGCAGAATTCATCAACAAACTGGTTCTGCTTCAGTATTTGCATTTTCCTGGCTGTTCCTGTATCCATCACAATCAAGAGTTGCATCTTAGATTTAAACATCATTTTATCACAGGTTAATGTGACCACGCACCCTGGCCATATGGTACAGATGCATAACTCTTCCAGATCAGGAGGGGGGACAAGAAGAGCCATTGGTAATCAATACTTCTTGCAAGGAAGTCTCAGAGTCTTACCAGGATTGGTTCAGTTGTTCATTTTTCCCGAGGTCTATCCCTACACACAGCTGTGAGTTATCTCTCTCCTACAGGAGAAAGAAAATGCTCAACTTTTCAAAATGCATAACATTTTCTGCTCTGTCCTTTTCCAGCTTGGGGTTTGCCCTCTGTTGGCTTTATGTTGAGCAGCAAAAATCTGTGATTCTTACCTCCTTTCTTCATCACTTCACCATTTCTCCATACATAACTCCAGGGTCTGACTCAGTGTCCTTCCAGCTTTATTAGCACTCCTTCTCTTACCATCCAGGGGAGCAAAGAAATAGGGCAGAAAGCACAGGCTGACTTCATGGGTTTTTACTGGTATAAAAAAGGGAATGCAAGAGCCTTTACTGTCTCTGTCCCCACTTCTGTCAGAAACAAGGATGTCTAGGACAGGAAGGCAGCAATATTTATTCTGAAAAAACCCCCAGAATTTCCTTGCCTATGCTTATTTTACTCAACAATGGGCAGGTGCAGGTACTGAAATAGCATGATCTCATTACCGAATTAGACTCAGTAGCCCTCTCTCTATTTCCTAATTTAAATAATTGTTTTAGATTGCAAGGCTGTGATCGAGAGGACTAACTTCCTTTTCATTAAGCTGAATCAATCATGTTTTGACTAAGCACTGTATTTTCTAAAATATATTTTCCCCTTGATCTTGTTTAGTTGTTTCCACAGGATTAACTACTTTCTTCTGTATGTCACTTTCCCCTGCAGGAAGCTCTGTGTGGGGTAGTATGTCTTCTCTTATTATGCACTTGCTTGGAATATAGATTGCTTTTCAATCAGATCTTTGCATTTCTAACAACATCTTCTGTATTGCAGCAGGTGCTTTCCCTAGTGGTTACTTATATGGAGTCTAATGGCATGTCATCTGTCTATGCAGCCACTTTGCTGCCAAATATGTAACAGAGGAATTTTCTAGTAGCAGAAGTTTCTGGTAATTTTGGTTCTCAAAAGGCTAAGACTTTTATTTTGTTTATTTTCACATAACTCATTTCACTGGGCTTAAATAAACAAAATTAGGAAAGTTTAGAGTCTTCTGAAAGCCTGATCTCAAATCAACTGCTTCCTTTTCTTCTACTTGATTTCATGATAAGATTAAGAACTGATAGTTTGGGGTTTTTTTCTGTCCTGTTTTTAAAACTCTTAGATTGAAGGACTAAAATAAAATAAAATAACTACTTTTTCCTACAACCAATAGTTAAACCATGAAACTCTTAACTATGGGCTGTTGTGGAGGCCAGGAGCATAGATAGGTTCAAAACAGAACTAAATGGATGTCTGAAGAATAGATCTGATGATGGGTTTTAAGGACATTTGATGTAGACGCAGCCTCTGGTTGGGCAAGTTCATAGCGCCCTGCTGGCTGATAACCAGGGGCAAGGGAAGGGTGAACTGGAATTGTCAGCCCCTGCTCTGGGACTTGGGCTCTCTGAGCCTCTGCAGCCTATGCTCTGGGACAGGGTCCTGGGCTGGATGCTGGCTAAGAGTAACCCAGGATCCTTGAGGATGCTGGCTCAATATAACCCAGCGATAGGGACCAATCTGAGAAAACTTATGACTAGAAAAAATGCTTATGGAAGAATACAGTGGGTGCATAATGTAGGTGCTTCCTAGACTCCAGATTTCTGTTCTGCCCAAAAAAAAAAGCTAGTCACAGTGGAGCCAGTGTGGCTGTTGAAGGAAGACTGCTCTCCTCCAACCAAACCAGGTGCAGTATGGAGGGCATTGCTATCCAAGAAGAATGAATGATGTGTCTGTTATTGGACTGCTTCTTTCTCTCATCAGCTTGAGTTTCATTGATTTTAGGACATCAGCTTACTGATCCTTCAGTTAATCAAAGCAGTGAGATGATCATTGCGGCAACACTGAGGTCATGGACTCTGTGACAGTTTATTTGTATGACTGAAGGCAATGAGACAGTTGCTCACGGTCTGCAGTGAAAAATCCGTTTCTCACCAGGAAACTGATATCTACAAGTCCTCAAAACTCCAAAGTCATCCTGTTGAGAATACTGTTGTTTTTTGTACAATTTCTATAAATGAGGAGATTACTTTTATTTATTCTCTTTTCTGTTGAGGTTGCTTCCTTCTCATCCTGCAGAGTGCCACAAAACTACATAACAAAAAAAGAAAGCAGAGATGGGAGAGAAGCTGAAGGAGCAGAAATAACTAAATAAAAGAACTGTCAGTGCCTCTATGGTTCTACAATGTCTCCTATATAAGAACATTGTCGCCATGCAGTCGGGATAGGTCAAGAAGCAACACGTCTTCTTCAGGAACAGGAACCTTTATTGCATCAGAAGCTGCGATTTATATAGACCTCAGTATGGACACATGTCCATGGACCATTGGTTTCTCTATACATAAATAATTCTTAATTGGACACACAGACTGTGCATGTCAGATAACGACTCAGCACTTTAGAGACCGGACTTCCGTTCTAGTGTCACAGTCTCTCCCTCTGTGCATATCACCCTGATGGTGTGCAGAAGTTCCTAGTTCAGTCCAATCATTCCAGAGAGACCCCATGTCAGCTGGGGTCCCACACAGAACACGATTGAAAGAATTTGGTTTTTACATGATATTAGAAATTACTATTGCCCTCTTCCATCTCTGCTCTGATGCCAAATCTCCTGCTACGTCCAGTAAAACACTTATAAAATAGATTAGGGCTCTACGTGGTTTTTTAGCCACTGGAGGCAAGTTTACAAAGCAGTCCATTTAGGGCACTACCATCCCTCTCCCTCTCTTCCTATATAGCCTGCAGAGGTTTGGGTCTGCTCATACACATTTATCCCTCTGAGGTCAGTGGCTGTTTGTGCCCTGTTGTACGTCAGTCCCCTGTGAAGCAGTGTCCATGTTAACTGAAGGGCAGGAGGGACTGAGGAAAGCTGCTTTAACCCTAAACTGTGTAAGGGTTGACAGCAGGACTGTGGGGAGGTGGCAAAGGGGATGCCATCACCACTTGGACCTGCCTTGCTCAGTTTTCTCTAGCAGCCTTAGGCAGGGCAGCACCAGCAGAGAGCCCTACGGAAAACAGTGCCAGCAGGAGCCTTTGAACTCCCAAACGGCTCTGAAAAGTACATGTATTCACTCCGTTTGCCCACCTGAATTAAATCATATGTGTGTGTATATACCATTAATTAATATCAACTAATCAACAGCTAATGGGTTTGGGGAAATACAGAAAAATAAGAACAAATAAAGACTTTGGAGCGTAATATGAGCCCAAAGTACACTAGAGTGGGAGAGACTGGGAAAAGCCATACTCTAGGCAAGGTTTGGGTTTGATTATACTCTACTGCTGCTAGGCTGATTTCAACTGGGTTGAATTTCCTTCTGCTTGAAATTTATGCTTACATACTGGATTTTTACTTGAAATCAGGGTGTTAGGAATTCAGGCTGAGGCTCTTAACAGCAAAAACAAGTGATAGTTATAAAGGCACTGGCTTTATTAATTCTATCACCGAAGTCTTTTACTTTTCTCCTCTGGATCTGCCTTTTATTCGCACCATTGTATTTCAGGGATAAATCCACCTCGTCTTAATGGAATTATACCATAATATGTGCCTCAGAAATATATTTTTAGAATAAATCCTTTCTTCCACTTTACTGTTATCTCTTGAGACAGTGAATTCCAAAGATTTGAGTAGCTGTAACACAATATGATGGGACACTTGTAAAACAAAGATACCTCAGAATCAGAAATTCAATGCAACAGAAATTCATGCTAGACGAACCACGAGGAACAGCTGTATGTTCTCACTTACCCACATTTAAAGTTTTATCTTACAATTACTTTCGTTTCCAGTATGTCATTCCTCCTGTTAAAAACAAACAAACAAAAAAACCCCAAAGTAAAACAAAAAACCTGCATGGATCAAGTCCAGTGCAATAGAGGAAGAAAGGCAATTCTAAAAAATCCCAGACGGTGGAGCTACTTCATTATCAGTGACAGTACAATGCTGCGTAAGTTTTGCTTCACAAGCTCTGCAGAAAAGAATCAGCATCAGCATAGTAAAAACCCCAAATGCCTCTGCCATCACATCCTAGGTCTTGTATTTCCTGACTAAAGAGTATAAAGCAGTGTGCACAACTTCTTGCAAGCCTTTTCCAGGCAAAAGTCTTGATTCTTCAATATATGTCCTCTCTTCCTTTCAGGAATAAAAAAATACTATTTACTTTTTCTTTAATGAGCAGCTCTTTAATGAATTGCATGCAGTACACAGTGGTAAGCAATCTCTTATAAATTTTGTAGTGACATTATTTATACTGCATCAGAACTTTCCCCTTTTTCAGTACAAAGAGGATGATATCATTTGGGGGTGTTTTTTTTTGTTTTTTCTTCTTTTTTCTTTTAATGAAGAAGTGTTAAGATCCATGTAAGTATATAATGTATTATGCTTTAAAATGCAGCATATGAGGATGATTTCGAAGGGAAATCTTTCCTCAAAATAATTTTATTTCTGACGTAATTCTAGGAAACAACAGTAAGAAAATGGCAAGCTGGCTACTCTCATTGTGAGTTCCCTCAGTTTTAGTCTTAAAAAGCTTAGCTACTGGTGTCTGCTTGCAAACATGCAGCATATACCATCACCATGTCAAGTTAACTGCAGACATTACTAGTGAACCAAAGAGAGATTAAATCCTTAGGAAACATGGGTCAAGGTTCAAATGTCCTTCTTAGCTGGGTGCAGGCTTTTTACTATGTGCCGTGCTTTAAACACTTGCGAAGCAGACAGTGGAGGAACACTGGCTTTTATTGGAGCTGAGCAGGGAGGAGCTGGGCATGAGTGAGCAAGCACCTGGAAGCATAAACATCTCCCATTCCTGGGATGTCAGGAGACCTGAAACACCAGTGTCTTATCACCAGGAGCCATATCAGCCACGCACTGGGACTGGCAGCCACTTTCCTGGGGTGGCTGGGAAAACTGGACCATTTTCCCTTCCTCAGTGATGTGTCACAAAGGTCCTCTCCTGCTCATCAGGAGCTGAGAATAGGGAGCCAGCCAGCCAACCAGCCACTGTCCCTAGAGGCAGGTCCTCTGCGGGTAGATGAGGTGGAGGCAAACATTGTATCGTGGGGTTTTCCAGAGGGCCTGCTGAGCTATTGCACCACTGTGGCAGCTCTCTGGGTTCAACAGGAAAGCCTGGGGGACCTGGCAGCATCATCTATAGCTGTTATTAGAATTGATACAGTCATTTAGGAAATGGGCCCACCTGGCTCTGGTGATTGGATGTGGGATGTGAGCTTTTCGTCTCTAGGTCACCTCACAGCTGTTGGATGGGCCTCTGGTGTGTGTGACGTGAGTGATGGTCTGAGGAGGAGTCACAGGTCTGCATTATGGACACACATATATACAAATAAATGCAATTAACAATATCTGGCACTCCCCTTGGAAACCACCACTGAGCAGCCGGGACCAAGTAGCCATACAGGCAAGTCCAAACAGTTGTTCTCTCATAATAAATCCTGGGCATTTTTCTTGAAAAATCCATTTTGGAGCTCTTAGACTGAAAAGGTTAAACCTGCCCTGGAACCAATTTCATGTCTTCCTTTAGTGTCAACATTTGGAAATCAAATAACTGGGCGAAGGAGGACTGAGTAACTCCAGTGTGTTTATAGGACAGATGATCTGAAAGATGTCTACCCGCCCCTTAGGCTCTCTGCCATGTGTATAAAAATGAACATATATTAGTGCCCATTAAAAAAAAAAAAAAAAAAAAAAAGAAAACCAACGAAAAACCCAACAAACAAACGAACAACAACCAGAACAACAAACAAAATCATAAAGAAACTAGCAAAAAAACCCCCCAAAATCCAAAGAAGGTACCATCATCTTGTGGTAGATATATGGGAACACAGAGGATAAACTGTATATTTAAAAATGCCATCCCTTAAAGTGGCTGCTCTATCTTTATTTCTAGACTTTATTTTTCCATGGCTTGATGAAGCAGCCAAAGCCACCAGGTTGTTTCCTTTCCACCTTGAACCTCATCATGTCTGGGCTCTGCAACTTCTTTCTGCTCAGGTTCCCAGGAGTTTCCTGCTCCCTTCAATTCAGAAAAGAACCCTTCATTTCAAAGGCATCATGGACAATTTGGAGATGTTTTGCTGTCACTGAGGGCCAGGAGAAACCGGATCTTGTAATCTTCTGCCTAGCACAGCTATGCATTGCTTGCTTTCGCTACATTGCAGCAAGTGCTGTTTCTTGGGTTTTACTTTGTTGACCACATGTACCCACTGCCATCCCTGCGACTACTCACCAGCTTCGTCAAGGCTTGGCCCTGACTTCCCGTGGAGAGTGCAAAGGGGATCTCACACACAGAACTGTGGTGGGCTGCCTTCGGCAGTGCCTGCATTCAAACCCTTCCATTTCTCTTCAGGTGTGTTGTGTCCCTGTACAAGAAGGGCTGCATGAAATGCAGACAGAAGCAGCATCATTCATGGTTAGATTATCCATCAGGGACTCCCAACTCCTGTGTTTTATCTGCTGCCCATCTCTCTGGTGCCCAAGAGAATGTGTTGGTCAGGTTACTTCATTTCATGTCACCTTTAATTCCTCTTGTGTTTCCTACCAATATCAGCTCTACCAGCACACAGCCTTTTACTGCATGCAGTGTGATCTTAAAGTGTCTGACACAATTGCTACCAGTATCAGAGAAGCTACTATTACATTTACATATACATACACTTACTTTTTTATATTTATTATTATTGCATTTGATATAATTTCAGTTTTCATTATGTTGCTTTTCAAAGAAAATTGAAATGTATTTGAAATTAATACCATCAGCACCAGCAACTAACAATCATATATGATGTTGCATACAGATGTAGTTATGAAATTTCTTTAGTTCATGTAAGGTGAAGGTTAATTTTAGGATGGAATAAGAGTACCAGAGCCATTAAAATAGTAGGGAAAAATGTTACCAGATGAGAAATTGGTCAAATAAATTAAACCCATGATTTCAGTCATGTCTTTCCAGACCACGTTGATACTAGACTATATTTTTTCTTGCCTGTATTTCTGCCAGAGATTTTCATACCAATTCTGCTCATTTCCAGGGAAATAATTACTTCTTAGGCTAACAATAAGGTATGTGAAGGTACTGTGGAAAAGCAAAATATATCTGAATGTCTGAAAAAAAACCCTAACAACCCTTCAGTTTTACTCTTCTTTTGTGTTGGCATGACTCCTGATAATCCACTATATTATAATGTTACTGCACACGCAGTATGCTACATTATTTTGACACTCCTGGATGTGTTTCTTCTTTCCCTCCTGAGCTTTATTATGCCACTGTCAAAATAGCTACTGGTAGGAAATTTTATGACTTGTGTGGCAAAGGATGTGGTGCCAGAGAGATGAACAAAGAATGGGTCAGCTACAAGATCATCCATCTTTCCCCCTCTGGACCACACTCCCCCTTCCTCTTCTCCTTGGAGGACTTCAAGGCTTTGCCGCAGAGTAGAGTGTTGCTGTGAGACTCGGGGTCACATTAATGCTGTGCTGGATACCTTCCCACTCCTTCATCCTTGTGAGGATACTCCTGATACAACTGTCATTTGCCAGCCCTGATTTAGCACGGTTGGTGTACGGGAGATTGTGAAAAATAAAGCTGACTTTATGTGAAAAATAAAGCTAGCTTTATGTTCAACCTTTGTTTTCGTTTTTCAAGAGCACTTCCACTGATTTAAAAAGGATGGGTAGGTGCTTTTTGAGACCAGGGTCCAGGTTCATCTTCTTTCATGTCCTTGTTTCTGAGACAAAGAAAAGGTTATTTTTTATCACCTATATACAAAAGATCATCATCCAATGATTTTCTGGAACATTAGGCATGTTTGTTAAACAGTACCCCCTGCAAAACCTTGTCTCAGGACACAGTTTTATTCTTGTACAGAGCCCAGGCACTTTTCCTGAGCAAGGCATATTTTCACCACCCAAAGTCTTCTCTTATCTTTCCTGAACAGCAGTAACATCAGCAACCTCCTAAAAGAGACTCTGCCTTTCCTTCACTTCCTTCCTGGAAAAGAGTTTAGACCAGCCACCTCTCCCAGCCTGTTTTAGCCTCTCACAGAGGGTACAGCCTGTTTTACAAGGTCAAACATAAAGGAAAACAAAATCTGATGGTGTAATTGAGAGGTAAGATACAGACTCATGTCATGAGATATAAGGTGAGGTACTCTGCATGATGATTTTCAATATTTTTGTCCTTTTGTATTGAAAGTAATTTAAACACAGCCGTATAGAAAAGCCTTGTTAAGAATTGCTGGAGGACATTCATGCAAAACTCCACCTCCTAAGAAATACTTCCAACAGTCAGCATAAAGTACCTGTGTCCTGTGATAACTTCCCTTTCTCCCCCCAGTTTACATACATCACCATGCAGCTCATGTGGGAAAGGCAATCAAGTGTATCCATGCAATAATTATAGTCACATTAATCATTAGCTGTGAATGTGCATAAATGTGAGCGGCTCACTGAGACTCGCTCCCCACTGCTCGCTTAGCATTGCCAGGATGGCAGTGTTTCACATTCTACACAGGACAATTCAGCAAAGCAGGAAGGATTTGACTCTCCTCGGTTTTCCAGACAAAGACAAGTTTTGACATGGAATTAACTAGTTCATTTTCTCTATTTTCTTCTCACTGTGCTCTGCTAGAATCCAATTAGACAAAGACACAGCGCACAGAGCCTGCTCCCTGCCACAGGGCACTTCTGAGGAGACAGGCAGTGTATATTGAGGTTGCTCCAGGAGTTCAGACTCAAATGATGATTTAAAGGGAAACATGTTGCATTAAGAAATGTTATGTGCTGCTTTGAATCCATCATTTAGCATTTGCTTAGTTATTCCCTGCGTGGCTTGAACTTTGGCAGTTATTGCATGCATTATTTTATCAAATTAAAGTTGATCAGGGGAAAGAATGTGATGTTGGGGGTAAACCAGATTACAAGTCCTTGCTCTCCCCTTCTACTCTCCCACAGCTTTTTGGCTGCGATGCCATCATCCCCCATTCAGGAAAAACCCCTCTTGCTGTCTTTTGCCCTAGGCTGTGACGCTGCAGCAGCTGAAGGGCTGATGTTCCCGGTAGGGTGAGTGGGAGCAGGGCGGGCAGGATAGATTGTGGGGAGCTGCTTGTTCCCATCCTGAGGCACTGAGGGTAACCTTCCTGCTGACAGATGATGGAAAACAAAGATATGTCAGAAGGCGAACGAGATGTGGCTAACTGTAAACAGTGTTATGAAGTTCCTGTGGTTTTCAGTAACAGCAACATCAATAGGTTACTGAGTCCTGGATAAAATGTCATGAAGATTGAAAATTAGGTTTCATCTGAAAAGATGCAGAGAATTTTCTGAGTACATGAAACTCACATTTATGTAATTTCTGCAGAGTGCCAAAGAAGCCCTCCTCATAGTCTCAAGTTTCAAATTGGCCACAGTAACAATATTTGG
Source organism: Grallaria varia (assembly GCA_013396735.1). Lineage (NCBI taxonomy): Eukaryota > Metazoa > Chordata > Aves > Passeriformes > Formicariidae > Grallaria > Grallaria varia. Next base: position 74,092 of record VWZG01002687.1, read on the forward strand.
GAAGTCAAAAATCAGGGTAGACAAGTGGCAAATATTTAAAAAAATCACCTACTGGAATTAACCATTCGATTCTTCACATGTGTTATTGATTCTGTATACAGAAAGGATGGAAAATCCAATGTACAGCCAAGGACATCAGACAACTGGACCAGCAGTGGCTGTGAAGATCAGCTCTGTACAAACCAGATCTTGAACTGAGCTGGAAGAGAGGATGGAGAATGGTGTTTGCTATACTATAATATCATTTATCACTGCAAATCATATTAACTTTGGCTTGCACTGTCATGAAAAAGTATGCTAGCGAAAATATAGAATTCATTTAAACAAAGATGAAGTGGGAGTTAAAGGATTAATGAGAATTTTGTCAGGCAGCTGAGGAAGAACAAGGCAGACTTGTAGAGAGAAGATTGGGTCAAGGACCACCTTGTTTTCCATTTCCATTGTACTGCAGGTCTCTAGTTTAGTATTCATATGCATTATTGTAAACACAAATGGTTGGCATATCCTTATAGCACAGAAACAGTCACATATTAAATGAATTTAGAACATGAACATTTAAAGTGCAAATCCAATTTGTGCTCATATCACAGAAATTCTGAACTAACACTCCAGAAGTGTAAAAAGAAATCCACACTTGATATATTTAACTTATTGGGCATTCTAATATCCTATGACCTTGTGCAAAATGCTTAATAACTTGTATTATTAAATATTTATGCAAACAATAAGAAAGTATATGTAGTTGCTGTATCTAAACTATAGGTTCATGATTAAGAGAAAATCTTTACTTTCAGTATACAGATCATTTGATAACCTCCTTCATTCAGGTAGAAATATATTATTGCCAATAATTCAGTAAAAAACTTACAGGAATTATGAAGAATTTAAAAAGAATGAAACTCAATTCTCTCACAAAGTCTATCTTAAGTCATCTGCTTATAAAAACTACAGAATAATAGGGAATAGTCCCTGTAACTTTACTGGATCTAGAACTGCACAGCCAGATTCTAATTTACAATTAAATTTCATTCAGTGGCACAAAGATCCTTAGATTAGGTTTAGATTTTATTAAATTAAGTTAGATTTTATTACATTCCATGGAATTTAGCTGTAAGAGAAAACAGAATTAGATGGCATACAATCTAGTACCCCTATACATATTGGAATAACCTTTCCATTGCTGGTGGCATCTTCAGTCTCCTGACTCCTGAACATATTTAGCACTTTATTTTTATCCATTCCAAGCTCTGTTCCTAATAAGCAAGTTGAACAGTGTCTGTGCATGTGTGTTAGATGGACTGAATTTCTCTTCTTTAACACCCAATCCAACATTTATTAAAGAAAGCAGAGGGTTGTCCACTGATTTTATGCAGAGCTAAATCAGTTGCAAATTAGATTATAATGGTGCAAGTGGAAAGAAATTTGCAGGCTCAGAATATGGAAGCCCTTGGAGTGCAGGATCTCTAAGAGTGCCTGAGTTCTTTTCTGAATAGGCATTTTAGACCCAGGTCCTCGGTAATGTTTCAGTCTCCAAAGCATTTTGAGTGTCTGGGACATTTCTGAAAGCAGAGAAGTTGTCCACAGCATAAAGTAGTGCTTACTATCACAGATTCAAATCTCTCCTTGCTTATGGGTTATTCTTTAGTCTTCAGCAATGTTCCATATCCTTCCCAAATGAAGGGGATTTAATGTATACCTAGAAAATGTTAATCCTGGCTGTTCTTTCCTGTCTTCAACATGGCCCTGCCCAAACTGACTTTCTGAGAGAACTGTAAGTACACCATGGCACATGTTATTCATATGATGTCCTAGGTCATCTGCACAATGACTTGATACATTGTCACACCTTTCTAAAATTAACAGTAGGCCGTTTCTTTGTGTTTTACTATTCCTTGAAGAAACACCTGCCTGGAAAATCAGTAGAGCTGTGTGGGATTCACTTCTGTCCTAACACTGGGACAGTCTAATGATTACACAAATAACTACATTGGAACTGCAGAATAAGAAAAACAGAAATCAAAGCAAATGGAGAGTATGACAACTCCTCTCTTCTTCAGTCCCACCACATCTCAGGATTACTGTTTTCCCGTAGAAGTACTTTTGATCTGAAGTGCATCTATAGAGACAGGACAAAAGTTTGGATTAATATTTCATCCCCTCTGAGCAGAGGTCTCTAAGTGGACTTTCTGTGACTATTGGCATGGACAGAATCAGTAGTGGATCAGAGCATGGGAGCTTTTTTCACAGACGTGGTTGCACATTGATTCCTCATTATTATCCCATATCTGTATTCTGCTCTCAGTCCCTTCAGCAGAGATCTACCAGACTGATTTGGGAACCACAGCAGTGTCTATGATTTACATCTTTAAATCAGAACAGGTCAAGGTCCATGTACACTCTGTTAGCAGTATTTCTCTTTGTATTGCACAAAAAGACAGATCATGTTCTGACCCCAATGTTCGTGCTTCACCAGTTTCGGTCTCCAATGACTGTGATATCTGTGAGGCCAGAAGCAGGGTTTATATTTAGTTTCAGTCTTTGAATTTGGCCATAGCCTTGGCATTTCCTCAGAGCTGCACAAGGACTGGGCCCATCTCTACAGCTGGCAGCAAAGCATTACTGCCCAGCTAGCAAGAAGAGTCTCACTGTCCTGAAACTGGAAAGGGGCTCCTGTTCCAGCTGCTGTTGGTTTGGGTACCAGAGAAACATCAGTACAGAAGACTGGCTTCTACTTTGGTGGTGACATTCAGCAAGATCCCCCTACAACCTCATCTGTTTTATCCAAGCTGAGGCCTGTTCAGCAAAGAATCAGGGGACCAGATCTGATGCCCCTGCCCACCAGTGCAAAGCAAAATGCACAATCCCATGAAAAACAAGTGCTAAGTCTGTTTTTTCCCAGTCCAGTTTCCTAAAACCAGCAATATTTCCCTGGTCATGTAGTCTCAGTCTAGGACAGAAGGGCTGCTCCCATCGCCTAACTGATCCATACCTTCTTTTTCATTCTGCTCTGTGCCCATCCTGTTTATCTCCTCTGAACTGTGTATTGTTTCCACTTTAACAGCTCCTGCCAGCTGTTTTCTTTTGGTACTTTTTATTGCAGATAGAATTTCAAGGGCTTCCAGGGGGAAACTGCTGAAAGCACTGCAGCTCTCGGACTCACTTCAAAGCAACTTTCATCATTTTTCACGCGGTCTTTTTAAGACTCTTCTTCTGTTCTTTCCCCAAAACAGATTCTCTCAAAGATCACACTGGGAGATAGCACTATTTACGGCACTTCAGCAGGAGACATCATGTTTTTTGTCCAATTTGGACACATCTACTGTCCTGTAAAGGTTAACAACAGAGAGGTTTCCTCCCCCTCTCACTTGTAGTTTGTTGTTGGTAGGATTTTTTCCAGAGGAAGGGGTGGGAGGGAACGTTATTGCTGGAATTTAGCTGCCAGAAGCCTGAGGGTCAACTAATTTAGTTGAACCTCCCATCATTAAAGAGATTGTAGCTTCTGCACTGGACCAGGCAAACTCATCTGTGGGAGGCCCTGGCTTCACACCAATGCTAATTGTGGCTGAATTATTCTTACAAGCTGTGAGGCTTTGTTGCTGAACTTAGAGGAGAGATAGCCCATCAGTTTTGCAATTATCTCAGGGTGGAGAAAAGGAGGGAAGAGAAACCATGTCCTTAATGAGCAGTCTGGCATTCTCCCCAGGCTGATGGGCATAGGGCAGGGCTGCTACCCTGGAGAACTGAAGGCTGTGTTCTGAAATGTGGTGCGGGAAAAAAGGGGCAGTAAGTTTTGAAAGCAGAGGGTTGAATAGCCATATTGGATGGGAATGGCCAGGTCTAGCAATGACATAAAGAGCTGTGACCCTCTGAATTCAGTGCAGATACAGTCCTCCAACCACGATGCTTCCAGGCAGACCAAATACAAATAAGGAAGTGGTTGGAAGAGCAGCTTGTGGCACCACATACTGTTGCATGAGTCTTCTTGAGTAACATAACACAGTTTGAGCCACTCAAGAAATAAAGAACAACAAAGCACTATCTAGAGGTTCCTCTGTTTAAATACTGGTTCTCCTGTCTGACTAGTTTTCAAAACCCACCAGGACAAGGCTCTGACTAACCAGTACTGTCAAGCTAAGCATGCTTTGAATAGGAGGTTGAACTAGGTGATCTTCAACAGCCCCTTTCTCCCCAAAGCAGTAAAACTCTTGTTGAAGAATACAATATGTTTAAAAGGATGAAGATTCATTCCCGTTTTCCCTCTAGACAGGTGTGTATTACAAATCTCCCTTCTCTTTTCACTCCAAACCATCCTGTAACAACCATTGGAAGGAGCGGAATACAAAGTCTGGCTTGTCATGCTTGTGAGGGCTCACACTCCATAACCATGAACACAGAACACACCATGGCAATAGCAGTGAATGGTCAAAGTGCTTAACCCTCGTCTCCCATTGTGCATCCAGAATTTAGCTATGTGTCATTAGCTAAGAGCACAATCCTCCATCTCCCTCTTCAACCAGCATGGCTCGAAGTATCACAGGAAGCACATCCCTCTGCTGCCTGCAAAACCAAAGATAGATTTCTGTGTCTTTGCAGAACATGACAAAGGATACAGCATCAGCCAGGACTGAGGCAGAATGTCCTAGGCATTGTTATTGTTCACTGGCAGAAAGGAGGTGATTTGTGGCTGCTAACTCTTCTCTGCTCTGAGTTAGTGGTGTAAAACTGCATAGCTGCCCCCACCAGTGGCGTGGATGGTGGATTCTTGAGGCGTAAATTGGTCTTGGATGTGCTTTGCCCCAAATCTCGCCACTTGAAGCCATGATTGCCCAATGGCCCATCTTCCAGTCCTTGTATCTTAATTCATAAATAAATATATAAAGTGAAAAGCAACCTCTATTTGTCCCTCCCTGACCATTATTCAAACAAATGAGCTGAACAATTAGGGGACGTCTTGTACCTATAACTACCAAATATTTCTAAATTTTTTTGCCAGCACTCTCAAGTGGAAGACTGCCAAACATAGCATAAATATTTTTGTCTTAAGTATAGAATGCGAAAGGCATATTGAAGTTAGTTGCTGGATTTGTACCTTTGGAGCACTTTGAGTCATTTGAAAAGCAAAGACAAATCTTTTCCTGAATTGTAGCTGCAAAGAGTTGGATGGAAAATTGAACTGAACTTTAGACATTTGGGATGGTCTCATGGCCGTTTATTGGCGTAAGAAGGTGGTGTGATGTGATTAAGGAGATGAGTTTTAGAGGAAGTCCAGCTTGCCTTCTGGATATGGGGCTTCTGGGCTGTATTTGAAGACTTTGCTACTGAGTTTCTTGTGACCTCAGTTAGTCTTTCTCTGACACAGTTACTCCACTGAAAACACTATCTTACAACCTGTTTGGTAAAGTATTTAAAAGTTTCCACCTCTAAATCTCAAACTCTGATGAATTTTTATCATTAATAAAACCACGAGAACTGCATCATTTCGAGAGGTTTGGTTTTTTTGTTTGTTTTGTTACATATTTAAAACATTCCTATTAAAAAAAAAAAAGTGGGTCCACAGTCAACCTGCAGTTTACCAGCCTGAAACAACCTTCTTCAGGAACAATGATAAACTTTTGGTGGAAAAATGCTTTTGTTGCTGTATAATCCCTGCATACATAGGATGTAGATTACTGCAACTGTTTTCTTGCATAAATGAACAGCTGTGGGCAAAATATTACACAAAAATTGATGAAACTCACAGAAGCTATACGCATACATTTCAACTAATGGAGGCTTTTCCCAAGGAAAGGCAGTAGAAGTATCATACTGGCAAATCTATCACATCATTGGGCTATGAAAGTTGTAAGAAGTATTCTAGGATACACTAGTATATTAAAAGAGGAGGCCTGTGGCAATTGTAGAGACTAGAAGAGCTCATAGCCTAGGGCTTACTCTGATTGCTGGGAAAAATGATCTTGTATTCAATTTCTCAAGATACAAACCAAATGCCTTACAAATTGGTCACATTCCATTTAACTCATATTAATCTACATCATGTTGCCTGGGGGGTCAAACCCATGTTTTGTAGTATTTTTCTTTTTTCCCTCTAGACTGTATCTGTTTTTTGGCTGTAAAATATGCTGAAAGCTGTTCAAGAGACATTCACAAATATGCTTCTCATTACCAGCATGCTCTGTACAGTAATGCCTACAAAATCATGGTAATGTGCTTTGCTTCAAGTTCAGGTAAATCAATCCTGTGGGTCAGCCCATTTTAGCTGTGTTAGCACTGTAAGAGATTTTGGTCAAGGAAGGAAATATTACACATAATTTGCTTTTTTTGACTCCAAAGATACAGAGATCCCTTAAATGCAACAACAAGCTCATTAACCCCTGTGAACAGAGTCAGTTTATTAGGAATTTCCAAGACTCTTAATGCAGACCATGCATTTTTCCCTAATTCAGCCTCTAAGGAACAGCCTTTAGGACTGGAAGGTAAGTGCTTTTCCTCTAACTAGCTTCTCTGTGAACTACCTAGTGAAAACTGAACTAAATGTTTCAGGCTGTTAAGAAAGGTGTTATGCCATTTAAAGATTAAACTGGGCATATTTGTATTCTCAGAGAAAAACTTCCTCTCTTTGGTGCCAGTGAAAATAGAAAGAACCTCTTAAACTTGTCTTTTGGCCTATAAATACCTGATACAAGGAGGTCAACTCATATGCCCTTACTGTGGAAAATGTTGCTTCTTGCTATACCCGCTGGGATTTCTCTCTGAGTCAGAGTAATGTGGCCAGGACATGACTTTACAGTAAGAATTTGGGCATGGAGTGGAGACACATGAAGGTACCCTCAGCTTACTAGTTAAGGGTTTTCCCAGAAACACACAGTTTAACCATATGTGGAAAGTCTTGTCTCAGACTTAGTGTCCTGATGTTTTCAGGTCCCCTGTTTATGGTTTCCAGCCCCCAGAAGACCCTGAATCAGGCAGATGTGTTTCAAGCCATGCCTTTTTAATGCATTAACTTAGACTGTCCCTGCCAGAGGCCTTCCTCCTCATGCCAAAGTTCAGTTCTGGTGTCCTCCTTCCTTAGCTACCCTTTCCAAGCCACTGCAACCTGGCGATATTAGGTCCATTCTTGCTGGGAGAAGGATTTCCATGGAGATGGAGAGCAGTTGGACCCACCCCCATAGGAGCAGCCCTGCTGATGGGCAAACATCCCTTTTGGGGGCCCCAGGGGACAAAAGAATGGCTTCACTGGATGGCTGTGAAACCCATTCACCTGGATTACCCCTCCCTCAAGAAACGGGTAGTTCATGGACAGCTTCTGGCATGGCCTTTGAGGGGCATGCTGAGATGCATCCGAGCACCGCATGCCATCAACAAACCCATGAGTAAGCCTCCCCTGACACAGAGCACGGGGTCACATATGGCTCTGCATGGTGGTGTGTACCTGCACAAATTTGACTGGACAAGGTGCCGTGTATGGAGTTGAAGCATAGTGGTCTGCAAAGGACACAGTGCTCCTGGGATGACCTGCTGGATGCAAATTGGAACCTTACCAGCATTATTATGACTTTTTTACAGTACGTCCTGAGGCAAAAATATTGACTCAAGGACCCCAAAAAAAGGAACCTGAAATCACATATGGATTCACCACACCTTCACTCTCTCTTGCAAACACCAGCTTGACTGAGTCCCCAGCCTGACTGAGTCCCCAGCTGTCTCCCTGAAGACTGGTCCAGGGTGGGGGAGAAACCAGGCTTGTCATCTGGACTCTCAAGTTCCCTGATGTGACAAGCCATATTTGCCTTTAACCCAGGCAAAGAGTTCACCTGCTCCCACACTGCTTCCTGATAAAAGAAACAGTTCACGAAACCATTGCCATGGATATGAACAGATGCAAAGAGGAGAATGGGAACAACAGCAAACATTATGCTCCTCCCAGAGCGGTGCTCCTGTCGCTGCCCGTGCCACATCTGTGTTTTTAAAGGGAAATGTCATAACATTGCTAATCAATAAGAAGAGTGACAGGACCATTTGTCAAGAACGAGCCAGCACTGCAGCTGTTGCAGTCATCCTCTCCCCGGGCTTTGCGACAAGAAGCCAAGGGAAGGACCCGGTTATTCGCCGGCGGCAGCCCTGCACGCCTGCGGGCAGTGACTGCGGGGGCAGCTCCGGCCAGCTTGCGAAGGTGCTGCGCCAGCCTTGCAGCAGTCGGGCTGAGCAAGTGGGCAAAGAGCCTGGCAGGAAGTATAGAGTTTCGAACAAAAGACACCAGACACCCTGCAAGGGAGACACGGTCCTGGGTGCCGGAGGAGTCTGTTGACCTTTAGTCGTGAGACCGCTGTTGCATATGCATCATGTTTGAACTGCAGATGTTCCTCGCTGCTCCGCCGGGCAGGGCGACAAGCGGCTGATCTTAGGGGAGGAGGCAGGGCTCAGGGAGAACTTAATGAAGACTTTAAGCTGTGGGTTGCAATTAAACAACGTCGGACAAGGGGGGGCTCACTAAGCTCCTGCAGCTGCTCTGCCTGCAGTAATGTCCGCCCTGACAGGCACAGCTCTCCTCCATAATGAGAGCACTCGTGCGTGCCGGGGGGTGTTGGCAGAGGTGACAAAATTGAACTGCCCTTTCCCACCCCATTAAAATAATTCTTAAATTAGGAAATTTATCTTGATCTGATGGTCTATCTTGTGTTGCACTGCCATGTATAATGCTCCATCTCTTTCCCCTAGACATCTCTGGCCAGTAAATAGGAAAAAAAAAAAAAAAACAACAAGAAAAACTATACAGTAAATAACATATAATATAGCGAAATACAGAGAAACAGCCCTTCTGTTTCACACCACAGCCTACCTTTTCATAGGCAGAGTTTGGTCCTCAACATGGTCTCCACAAGGAAAGAAAGCTGCCTCCTGAAAAACAGGTCTACCTCTCTGTTCCCGAAAATAGCCAATTAAAATAGAATCCACATGTCACTTATGGTGTCTGTCCAACTGACAAGATGCCTACAGGCTTAGAATGATACTGGCTTGAGCCTGGATTACACTTCGGAGCAATATCCACCAAGGTGCAAATATAATATTGATCCCACATGAGATTTCTGAGTTTGACAGTAAATGCTTTTTAACTAACAGCAAGGACAAGGATCCTCACCCAGTGTCACCTTAGCAGCAGCTAAGGTCACCTGAGGGTTGTCTCCCGACACTCAGGTTCAGACCATGATGTTGCAGCTCAGCAAAATGCAACCAAACTGTTTGTAACCGAAGTTTCTTCTAATGGAAAAGTGCCATTTTTTTTCTCTTATTCACTGCTTTGAAAAAAAAAAAGTCAGTTCTGGCAGTATTTTGTTTCCAGAACTCCTTGTCCCAAAACAAAGCATTCCCTTAAGGTTGAAGTGGCCCATGTGAACATTTTTGGAATGGAATCTTTTCAGTTTTAATTTGGAAACGATTTTTTCCCACATGCAATTCTTTGTTATTCTTTTCACACATAAACTGATCGACAAGCTTTCAAAGAGCAAACTTGGACCAAAATGCTTTGATTTCGTAAGGGCAGAAAATTTCGATTGACCTGAAGTAACATTTTATCAGACCTTCAGTCCACACAGAATTTCACTTGCACGTACACGTTTCCATTTTTTGGGGAACCAGGAAAAATATTTCCACACATGGAAAGGTCTGATTAACCTTGATCTTAAGAGTCCTTCCAGGAGCTGCTTTTCCCTCCCTGCTGGTCCTCCAACTCCGTGTAGAAGCAGGCAAGGTTTTGGTTCTGCCTGCTGCAACAGTCATCACTGGATTCCACCCCTTGTAAAACCACTTATGTTGCCCTCGTAGCCTCCTCCAAGGGCGAATTCATTACAGCTGGGAGGTCTGATCAGAATGCATGAAGCGCTACAGCAATGGCCAGGCTTGTGAGATAATTCGTCAAAGTGTTTGTCGTTTCTCATCTTTTTAAACATGCTGCAAGATCTTCAGACACCTGATTCTCTACCAGCAGTCCAAGAAGTAGTCACATAAAGAGATGAAATTTTGAAGAAAAGGGGTAGGTCAAGAAGGTTGAATTAATTTTAAGGAATGATATAGCTTTCACAACAATATATCTACTGCCTGTTATTTATAATCCAGGCTGCCCTAATGCTTTCATATCCCTTTTTCTTTCTCCAGTTCCAGTTCAGTGAAGAATTTCAGCATACACTTTGATTGACAGGGCAGATGGTAACATTGTTTGCCACAAATGTTAACCTATTATTTAATATATCTATTAGTTTTATTATTTTTAACAGGATACTAGTGACTATAAAGTTTAATTGACCTTTTTAGCCAATAAATAAATCATTGCTGGTTTCAGCAGGGATCGTACTTTTATCTGCCCATAAAAAGCTGAAGGAAACCTCTTAACTACACTTCTTTCTCTTTCCTTTCCTCTTTCACCTCCTTGAGCCTCTTCTTATGAACAGTGCCCTGGAAGAAAAAAATTATCCAGTGGTGTAAGTAGCAGCTCTATATATGGTTAAGTCAGGGTTCACTCCAGAGGAAAAAATTGACTGCATGGTAAATTCAGCCTCTCAAAGTCGTGACAGCAATGGAACTGAGATTTTATCCTGGCAGAATACAGGCTTGGTTCCCATCTTCGTTGCACCAGGCTTTGCAGCTTCGGGGCCTTCGATGTCACACTCGTGCTTCAAGAAGGTGGAAGAGGGGACTGTGGAATCAGACTGAATATATTAAAAAATGGGAAACTAAAGTGAAGAAAAATTAATCATTAATATCTTTAGAATAAGCTTGCCCTACTTTATTTACTATTGGATGGTAAAAAAAGAATATGCTCTGCAGTTTTACAGTTTGTACCAGGAATACATGATTAAGCCAGTCACAAGCGCACAGGAGAGGCTCAGTGAGCTCTGAAGGGATGGCCAGCTGCACTTTATCAGAACAAGCTGCTGTGGCTCCTGCCTACTTTTTAATGCCTCCCTTCCTCTTGGTTTTCTCATCTCTGTGATTTAAGACTACCACCTAACAGATTTTTATTCTCCCTTCAAGCACTTCAGGCCAAAGTAATTCGAGAGTAGAAAAAGAAAACTCAGTTTGGTTACCTGAACCTTGTTGCTTAGATGGGTCTGGAGGTAAGCCCATCCAATGAGAGAGAAAAAAAAATTCTCATTTTTCAAAACTGTGAATTAATTAAGAGAACTCATGTGCAAGAAAAGCAGTGAAGCTGAACAAAATGTAGATTTTGCTGACTGAGAAAGATTTTCTTATGTTGTTATAAGCATCTACAGCTAAGACACTAGATTTCCATTTGGTTTTGGGTTTTTTGCATCTGACTTTATATATGTGCCTCGAGATTTCTAAGGGCTGGGGTTCAGGAGAGGAAACTTGTAGTTGGATAGGTAGGAGAAGTAATGAAAAGCCTGTGAACAGGAATGCACAGCATGTGCTATGCCGCCATAAAATTAGTGTGTGTGGCAGTGAACAAACAATATCAGAAATGGAAAAAGTCTTGTGAGAAGTGGGCTGGTGAAGAAAGAAAAAAAGCAAACCTAAATACCTTAAAAACTGAAGCTGTTACTATTGTTTAAAATGGAGTTTCTGTGTTTTTTCCCTGAGTCACTGCTGCTTCTTCCCAAAATCCCTTGAGAAAGTCCTTATCTCCCGCCGAGACTGAAAGAATTTGGCCTTGTGTCCTGGGTTTCTGTAGCTGAATTTTTTTTTGGTAGTGGGGGTGCTGCAGAGGTGGTTTCTATTAGAAGCTGCTGGAAGCTTCCCCTGTCCCATAGGAGCCAATGACACTTGGCCCCA